>OZ057406.1:43479163-43808290 GCA_964056735.1 Allodiplogaster pararmata
AAGGTTTGCAGTAGAAGAGGCTTTTTTACAAATCTTCTCAATATGAGAATTGAAACGGAAATCATGAGTTAACAAAATCCCTAAATATTTAACCTGGTTGGTAACAATCAATGGAATATGGTTGATAGAGTAGGGGTGAAACACCGATTGCTTGCCTATATGAAGAACAGTACATTTAGAAGTTGATAGAGTAAGGTTCCACTGAGTGCACCACTCAAATATATTGTTGACTGCTGTTTGTAAGTCATCTGAATATAAGGGTACTTGAGCTAGCAGCTTAACATCATCGGCAAAAATACTGAAGCGAATAGTAGCAGGGATAACTTTCTTGATGTCGTCAATGAACAGTAAAAACAACAACGGGCCTATTGAAGAACCTTGAGGAACACCACTTAAAACTGAAGCTGGTACTGAGTTGATACCATCGATGATCACTGATTGTTTACGGGAGTTGAGGAAAGAAGAGATAAATTTAAGTGCTGGCCCTACAATACCAAGTGAATTCAATTTAAACAATAGAAATCGAATATCTACAGAATCAAAAGCTTTTGAGATGTCTAGGAAAATTACATCAATATCAATACTTGAACTCAGAGAGTGGGTTATGAAGGAATATGATTCGGCTAAAGAAGTGATTGTCGATCGATTAGGTCGAAAACCGGCTCGAAAAGGGGAGAGCAATGAACGCTCTTCAAGATACTTTGAAATAGAATTAACAATAACTTTTTCCATAACTTTAGAAATCGAGCAGGTTAAAGAAATGGGTCTGTAATTTGATAAGATAGGAGGTCCTTTGTTTTTGAGCAGAGGCTTTACAATAGCAAACTTCCACATATCGGGTACGATTCCAGTCATTAAACAGTTGTTGAATAAAATACGCAGAGGTTTCAACAACGCAAATTTACATTTTTTGATAAAAATGTTCGGAATGGAATCGGGTGAGGTATTACATTTATTCTCTAACTTAGAAACAGCCTCGATTATCATTTGATCATCAATTATTTCAAGAGAAAAGTGTTGATCGAAGGGAGCTAAAATAGGGACAGGAAGAACATTCTGAGACGGTTCAGAGAAAGTTGATGAGAACTGAGAAGAAAACATTTCAGCTTTTATGGAAGGGTCCGTCACTACCGTTCCACTACTGTCATACAAAACATAGGAATCGTTTTGAGATTTAATACGATTTGTACAATACGAGAAAAACTGTTTACGGTTGCCTTTAACAATCAGAGAAGATTCCTTAGATGTTTCAAAATCATAAAGCTCAGAAGAAAAATTTCTTGATAGATTTTTACAATATTCGGAGTAAGGAGCAGTAATTGAAACTTTCTGAAGCTTATTGAATAAGCGTTGAATACGCACTGGATATCTATAGGAGGACGAATTAGGAACAACAGTTGGCACAAAGCGATCGATAAGGTCACATAGTAGATCAACGATATAGTTGTAAGCTTGATTAGGGTCAAGAGATGATAATGCCAAGGTCCAATTATGACAGTAAATAAAGTACTCAATCATATGCCAGTTTGCCTCAGAATAAAGTTTTATAGGCTTGATTATGTCATCGAATACTTTGGAGGTAATACAATCGAAACAAATAGAATTATGATCGCACTGGGATGTGAAGGGAGCAATAACACTAGAAGAAGAGATAATCGGATGATTGCATAAAAGAAGATCAAGAATGTTCTGACTTCGAGTCGGCATCAGAATGTACTGAGTGAAATGGTTATCACAACAGTAATTGAGAAATTGAGTAGAAGAATAGCTCTTAGAACACGTCAACTTGTCCCAATCAATACAAGGCAAATTCAAATCACCAACGATTATGAGAGGGACATTGGGAATGGTATTTAAAGAGAAGTATGCTAATAACTCATTCATGATATCGTCTGGGGCACTGGGAGATCGATAAACACACATTAATCTAACCCGAGAAAAATATGAATTTTTGTCACTACATTGTAACTCAACTGTAATAGCTTCACATTCTGAAACTGACATCGACGAAGTTGCTACTGGACTGAGTCTAGATTGCACTAAAATTGCTACTCCGCCACCTCTGTTACTGATATTAGAGTTTCTATCAGAACGAAAAACAGAATATGGTTTATTTGAATGTAAAATGACATCAGGTTCACTATCGTGTAACCAAGTTTCTGAAAAGCAAATAGCATTGTATTGCGTTAAAGATAATAAATGATTAAGATCGTACAATTTATTCCGTATAGAGCGACAATTACTATAGTAAAAACTAAAATTTCCTCTAATACTATGTTGGCTATTCCAAATATCAGAAGAAGTAAACAGGCTATCGCCATCAGCACTACTGACCTATTTCTGTACATCGTTTGCGTCCATCCTTTTTCCTCTTGTCACCGTCACGTTTTGAAGAGAACCATTAGCCTCAGCGTCTGTCTTCGGAGTGTATAGAGGACGCGGATGAGAGAATCGAATGAGCCTTGTTCCTTGTACCCCCCACTCCATCAATCCAGCTTTGTCGTTTCTTTCTTTAGCGAGTTTCTTGCAGTCCTTCTCGAGTTGGAGTCCTTCTCTGGTAAGGTCTTCTCTCGCGTACGCGTGAGGAAATATGCGAAGTACTTCAGGACGACGGACTCGTAGTTTTCGAAGTACTTCTGTTCGGAGAGATGGCGATGGAAAATGAATCTTAAGAATTCTTCTCTTGTTCTCTTCATTTCCGAAGCGTCGATGAGTGATAGAACCTTGGTTGAATGCATTAGTGAGAGAAGGTATATTGAGTTCACTAACGAGAGAATCAAGAAGTTTTCCATCATGTTGATCCGTGGCGTCTTTTCTTATCTCCTCCGGAATGCCGACCAAAACGATGTTGTGAGCCTTCTCTTCCAGAATGACTTTGTCTTCCTGAAGGACTCTCCTGACCGCGTCATAGGCGAGAAGTTCAGGCTACGATATGAGAGAGGAAGTCATCAAAGAGTTGGATGGAGGGGCCGGGGTTTGGGTTGTGAGCTTAGAGAGAAGAGGAATGAGAGAAGATAATGTCGTCATCATTGAGGTTACTGCATTCAGAAGTTGGGAGATTTGGTCGCTTTGACGGTTGACAGCTTGGATCAGAATTTGTACATCAGATGAGGGTTGAGAAACTGACGAGGGAACAGACATATATGTTTGTTTGGAATTGGTTTGAGAAAAGGACTGGCTCAACAATTGATATAGAAAGAATCAATATGAGAGCAATAGGAAGGGTCACCGCTCAGTGTGATAGCAGAGCGAATAAAAGTATCTATCTTAATATCACTCATCTCTTTCATAAAAGAGGGCATTTTGTCGATTAATTTGACACGCTTTAGTTTTATACAAAAAGAGGAAAAATAAGGCTGACTACTTCATTACTTCACAATTTTTTGGGCCTACTGATATTACAGGTATTTTTATAAATGATTTTCAGCTGCGTAGCGAGGAATTGCAGCGAAACCTCCGGATGCGCTCCTCCTTAGTCCATGCCATAAGGAGATTCCTCGTCGAGAAAAAGGGATTTGTAGACGTGAGTTGCGTGTATCCATCACATAACTAACTCCATCATCTGCCTACCCATTTCCCTCGACCTCCGCTCTCTGCCTCAGTCAATACTTGCCTTCTTCCTCTACTCTATGTGTGCTCATCTCATACAGTATTCTGAAGGTGGAAACGCCGACTCTGTTCCGGCGTACTCCAGGGGGAGCGGCGGAGTTCCTGGTGCCCTGCCGCCTGCCCTCGAAGGGACTCGTCTACGCCCTTCCCCAGTCCCCACAGCAGTTCAAGCAGCTCCTCATGGTCGGAGGGATCGATCGATACTTCCAGGTTGCGTAAAGGAAAGATGTTGAAGTTAAGGTGTAGCTCGCGAAGGTGATGCCGTCTTCTGGTAGACATCAAGCGACGGAATCTGTGTTCCCTTATCACTGAGATTTAATAGTTCAAACAAACGGAACGTCAGAGCTTACTTCTTGGTTTGTTTCAAAAGGGTATGTAAAATTCGGCAGTAGAGAACGCGTGATTGAGTCTTTAATTGTGCACATGAGGATAAATAATTGAGTAGATGGCCCGCTGCTACCGAGACGAGGGAGGGAAGGCAGATCGGCAGCCAGAGTTCACCCAGGTCGACCTAGAGCTCTCCTTCACCAGCCAAGACGCCATCATACAACTCCTGGAAGAACTTATCATCGCAGCCTGGCCGCCGCATTTGGTTGGCATTTTTTCTCAAACACGATAACAGTCTTCTCTTTCTCTCTCTTTTTCTCTCTCTATCTCTATCTCTCTCTCTCTGTCTCTTTATTTTCCCTAGGCTCTTGTTCTACCTTCTTTTTCAAATCTCAGTTCTGTTTTCTAGTCAGACATCTGCCCCAGCCGACCCTTCCGACGTTCGTCTTACGCAGATGTAATGAGAGACTACGGTTCGGATAAGCCTGATTTGCGATTGCCGTGGAAGATTGAGGATCGTAGCGAGTTGTTCTCACCCTTGAAAGGAAGCGGAGGATCGGAATGGATGGCAGGTTGATTGCAGCTCATAGATCACTTGACAAGTTCTCTGGGACTTCATTCAATGTTGAAGGAGTGATAAAAGCGCCGGGAACAGCAGAAGGAACTAGCAGAGCAGCTGCGAGGAGGTGGAGGAAACTTCTTAACGTCAACACCCTTGCAACGGTTTGATTTCCGAATCATTGAAGCAGAGAACAACCTTATTACTAGCTTATTAAGCGATTGCGTCATGAATTCCAAAAACTTCAGAATTCACGATTAAGACAGAAAAGAGATGGAAGATGAATGGTGAATTTTCAAATTCTAAGTTACACAGTGCGGAGGCAGTGATGCCTGGTTATATATTGAACCATCGCAAAGAGAAAAAAATTAACCAGGCGTCATTGCCTTTAATTTGTGTAATTTAGAATTTGAATATTTATCATCCATCTTCCATCTCTCTTTTGTCTTGATCGTGGATTTTGGGATTACGCTCCATTCATGATGCAATCGCTTAATAAGCATGCGTGACTGAAAAAACAAGGCATATATATGCCTTTCATTCAACACTATCTAACGGAATAGCAATGTGTCCTTGTGGTGTAATGGTAACGCGCGCTCCCGGTTTGAGTCGAGATGGCTGTGTTCGATCCCGCCCGATGGACTGGCTTTTTTGCTGTACGATGGTTCATTCACTTATCATCTTAACCAAGCCTTTGAACTGTGTAACATAGAATCGAAATATTTCTCATTACTAGCGTTTCCTAGGAGCTTTTTCAGCTTGTAACAATGAAAAAGTGATTGAAGTCTTTCAATGTTCTATCGGAGAAGACAAGAAAAGAGAGTCAGGGGAATTGGTTCGGTTTCATCGAGGATGCGGATCTCTCCAGAGAGTTTCACATGCAACAATCAGACACTCTTATTGTCGCGTTCGTTCCTTTCCACTAAATATGTTCACCAACATTTAATCACCAAATAAGTCTTTTATCTTATCAAGAATTATTTTCTATATTGGAAAAAAGTTCGTGAAAGAAATTGGAAACTTTTGTAAAAAAAAATCTCAATTTGATGCATTGAGAAGAACTAAGATTGAAAGAAGCAAGTTATTTGCTATCGAAAAAGTTTAGTATTCATTGATATGTTTTTATTATTACGAAAAAAACTGATAAGCTCTTGGGAGAATTTCAGTTGGGGAGAGCCGAAGAAGGTGAGATGGACGCTTGGGCAGCTAAGGAATTCACTAGGAGAAGAGATCGGAATGCGAGCGCAGAGAACATTCGAGGCTCTCTGGGTGGAGCGCTTCCCGCTCTTTCAGGTCGCTTCCAGGGAATCATGTTGTACACTCAAGAAGTTACTTCATAACCAAACATCAATTACATTCAGTATAGCCTAATCTTAATTTCACTACTCAAAAATGAAATCAAACATTCTTCATTTTTAACCAGGCGCCTTTTGACTGTTTAACTAAGAATTGAAAGATTTATCAATTTTTATTTCTTGAGCATACATATTTACGGTGCATGGATGATTCGTGTTATTCACAGGTGTTAAAATAAAATTAGCTCAAAGGCAACGCAACCTAGAACTTATTTCATTTCATTTCATTTCTTTATTCCAAGCACATGAGATATCATGAAAACACAAACAAGAACAAAGTTAAATGCATGGACTTTCTTCTAAGTGGCGGTGTTTAGGGGTTGCGGTATAGATGAAAAAAAAAAGGGGGGGGAGGGTGATATACTTAAAATCGACAATTATATTAGTCATGAACGAAAGGTTTAGGTAACATCTTTTCAGTAGGCAGAGATAATAAAATTTTTTTGAAACTAGCAGTATTAGGTGTACTGACGATCTCAAAAGGTAATGAATTCCATACTGATAGCTGGCGAGAAACACATGTAGAAATAGAACATTTGCTAATATTATGAGGTGTTTTTAGCCTGAGCTCATGAGAATGGCGAGAAAATCTCTGTACTGCAGACAACTGAAACAAGTTCATAGTTTCAAGTTCACATTTTTTGTGGACACATTTATGAATAAATAAAAGGTCAGATATAGCACGACGATATTCAAGAGTTTCTAGGCCTAACATGGAGATTCTTTGTGAATAGGGAAGTCTGGAATGGCCAGATCTTGCTAGGATTCTTCTCGTAAACGACCGCTGAACTTTTTCAATAGATTTTAGTAAGCCGGGGGATGAGGGATTCCATAACTCACTAGCGTATTCAAGAACAGGTCTGACATAAATTTTAAAAGCTGAAGTTAAAAGAGGCGGACATGGTGACTTGAAGGCTTTTAACACCATGTTAACAAGAGCAGAGCCTTTTTTACATTTGTCTTCAACATGATTACGATAAGAGAAACGATCACATATGATTACACCAAGATCTTTGGCAACTCTACCAACTACTAGAGGTTGACTGTTCATGTAATAGACGCTGCGAGAATTGGATGATCCGAGATGAAGTACATTACACTTAGATATGGATAGGGACAAATTCACCTCTAGGCACCAATCGGTTATACGATTCAAAGCTAGTTGGATATAATTACAAGAGGTAGCGCGTCCCATTATCTTTATATCATCGGCGAATAAGCAAAATTTGATAGAATCGGGGATAGCTTCTTTAACAGAGTCGATGTACAACAAGAATAACAACGGGCCTAAAGATGATCCTTGAGGTATACCTGATATTACGGGAATTGGGTCAGATAGACTATTATCGATCATAACTGTTTGTGAGCGGCCAACAAGATAATCAGTTAACCATTTAACGATTGGAGAAGAGATACCAAAAGATGCTATCCTATTTAGAAGTAATCTATGATCAACAGAATCAAATGCTTTACTGATATCAAGGAATATTATATCGATAGGGATGCTTTGGGATAACGAGTCAACAATGAACGAATGAGATTCAACTAAAGAGGTCACAGTAGACCTCCTAGCTCTAAAACCAGCCTGGTAGGGCGATAAAAGGTTCTCTTTTTCTAAATAGCAAGATACTTCCTTAACAATAATTTTCTCCATAACTTTTGATAAGGAACAGCATAGAGAAATAGGTCTGTAATTGGTAACTAGATTCCGGGAATTGATCTTGTGTACTGGTTTTACTATAGATCTCTTCCATAGTAGGGGAACAGAGCCAGTAAGAAGGCTATTATTGAATAGGATACATAATGGTTTAATCAGGGCAAAGCGACATTTTTTCAATACAATATTAGGAATAGAATCAGGGGACGTGTTACACTTAGATTCAAGAGAAGATAATGCTCGTATTACCATATCTTCGGTTATATAATCAAAATTGAACGGCTCAGTAACGATTGGTAATTTAATTTCAGGTAATGGACATTGAAGAGGTACAGAAAATACGGACGAGAAATAGCGAGAGAACTCATCAGCTTTCTCTGATGGGGAAAATTTTTCATTTAAATCACTATCGATCAAAGCGAAAATAGCATTATTGGCTGTACTCAAACGGCTCCTACAAGCCGCGAAAAATGATTTCTGATTACCTCGTAATATCAGTTGAGATTCTCTTTTAATTTCGAATTCTTTGAGCTTTTGATCAAACTCGGACGTTTTTCTAATACAGTAATCCGAATACGGGGCATTTCGAGAAATTCGTTGTAATTTAACGAACATCTTACGTAGATTTGAAGGATAGCGGGATAAATCGTCTATGATGATAGCGGGATTATGATGATAATCTCCCGAGGAAGTGCCTTCTCTGGAAGCTGGGTAGGAGGGCAACAATATAACTTGAACAGGGAGGGAGTTCCATATAAGACGATGCTGGGAATAATTTTCGCCAAAATGCTCGAAATGTTGTTCCTCAGCTAAAAACTTTATTTCGCCAAGATTTCGAGTATGCGAACTTGGGAGAAGGAAATTCCGTTATTTGTCTTTTTTAGCTGCCAAAATAGGGACGAAGAATCGGCCACCATTTCGCAGTGCCAAATGATGAATGACTCTGTGGCCAAGTTTTGTTCCTGCCAAATCACGGACAATTTTGTTTTTTTCCTTTGTGACATGTTTTGGCACTGCCAAACTCGGCTCTTTTTTGAACACTTTTTGTCAATGCCAAATTAAGGACAATTTTGTTTTTCTTTTGCGTCATGTTTTGGCACTGCCAAACTCGGCTCTTTTTTTGACACACTTTTTGTCACTACCAAATCAGGGACAATTTTGTTTTTCTTTCGTGTCATGTTTTGGCACTGCCAAACTCGGCTCTTTTTTGGAACACTTTTTGTACGTTGAACAAAGCTCCGCAACGAGCACATATCAACCACATCTAGCGACGTACCCCAACCGAGTTTAGTAAACAGTTGAGAAAAATGTATGTTGCTGCGCTAGTACGTAAAGATTTGTGTGGCGGTTGTACTCGGTTTAATTACCCAAGTTTGAGGTAAAGATTCGATCCGGCTCGTTGAAAGACGCAGCCTGAACCACACATTTAAAGAGATCAAAGTCTAGTATTGGCACTCCCCAAAGAGTTCCTGAGAGCGATCCTCCATCATCCCAGAAATGAGGCTAAGGAGTTGCAGGGGCTACAAAAAAAGCCCGATTTTGGCAGTGACAAAACAAGGACAAAAAAAGGCCGGTTTTGGCAGAGACAAAAGAAGGACAAAAAAAAGCCCGATTTTGGCAGAGACAAAACAAGGACAAAAAAAAGCCCGATTTTGGCAGGAAAAAAAGAAGTACACAAAAAAGCCCGTTTTTGGCAGTGACATAAGCAGTTACAAATTTTGTCCCTTCTTTAGCAGTGACAAAACGAGTACAAAGTAGAAAGCTTGTTTTTTGACGGTTTTTCTTGGCAGGCCCGTCAAAACGCATGTTATTTGCTGCCATTTATCATGGCGCTTTTTTACGTTTCTTGCCATGGAAAAGCTTGGTTTTTCAAGGGAAATCTGCCCGAGGAACAACATTTTGAGCATTTTGGCGAAAATTATTCCCAGCATCGTCTTATATATTGATACAACGTGTGACACAAGTGCTATGAGATTGGCAATTTTGGCAGAAATCATAATTATAATAAAGAAAGTGAGTTACGTTCGACGAAGGGAGTTGGAAGGACTTCAAGTAGATTCACTATCGATGGAAGGGAGTTGGAAGGACTTCAAGTAGATTCACTATCGATGGAAGGGAGTTGGAAGGACTTCAAGTAGATTCACTATCGATGGAAGGGAGTTGGAAGGACTTCAAGTAGATTCACTATCGATGGTAGGGAGTTGGAAGGACTTCAAGTAGATTCACTATCGATGGAAGGGAGTTGGAAGGACTTCAAGTAGATTCACTATCGATGGAAGGGAGTTGGAAGGACTTCAAGTAGATTCACTATCGATGGAAGGGAGTTGGAAGGACTTCAAGTAGATTCACTATCGATGGAAGGGAGTTGGAAGGACTTCAAGTAGATTCACTATCGATGGAAGGGAGTTGGAAGGACTTCAAGTAGATTCACTATCGATGGAAGGGAGTTGGAAGGACTTCAAGTAGATTCACTATCGATGGAAGGGAGTTGGAAGGACTTCAAGTAGATTCACTATCGATGGAAAGGAGTTGGAAGGACTTCAAGTAGATTCACTATCGATGGAAACGTTATTATGGGGAATCTTGTGCACAAAGCAAATATCAGCAATTCGAAGGCGATTTTCTAAGGTTGAAAGGGACAGAGTGTTTAACTGAAAAAGGTATTTGACCGCGGGTAGTTCGGCGCGAGTTTGTAATCTTTTTCTCACTGCTCTCTTCGCTCTTTGATCATACCGTTGGCTGTCGGGTATCATATTTCGGTGCCGTATTTATTTATTTATTTATTCATTTACACCATTAGGTGTGACACTAAAATGAGTCGAGAGAACAAATAATAATTAGAACGCACTTCCCACAAAGGGAGAGAAGAACAAAAAAAAGACATTACATCACGAGGTCATACTAGTAAAGAGGCAAGAACAGAATTAAAACTTCTAAAAAAGAACAATAACTTAGTGAGAAAGCAAGAGGATGCGAGAGAGGAGGGCTGAAGATGGGACTTCGTTGTCTTCCTTCATAAGCAGTTGAAGGAGAATAGAAGCGGAGGAATACCCAAGGACCACTGTTACATTGTACACTCGGGGGTTGCCAAGCCCCGGCATCGTCTGTATTCTGAGACGGATCACAGTGGAGGAGGAACACTGCAGGTACGCCGTGAACAGGGCCCAAGGGTATGTGCTGCCGATGAAAGTGGAGGTGAAGCTGCCTTGCGATCTCTTCCCGAGTTTTCCAAATATAAGTTAAGGTGGTATGGGAGGGGAATAATCTAAAGAAAGCAACAAAAAAAGAGAAATCAAATAGTCAATGGGGAAAATTTAGATATTGGACACGCTCAATCTTAGAAACTCTAAGACTGGGAAAGAATACAGACGCTTCTTAAAGATTTTAGAATTAGGGCTGTTCATTAACTCAGGAGGTAGCTTACACATCCAACGGGCTGTTCGAACACAGAAGGAGTGGAAATATTGAGAGCGGTTCGCTTTAGGGATGTGAAAATTGAATGGAGCTACTCTACCATTACAAGGCTTAAACGTGAAAAGGTTACTTATAGTCACAGTCATTTCACAGCGAATGAATTTGAAAGCAAGAACAAGATCATTACATACTCTTCTATAATAGAGACTGTGCAACGAAAAATTAATGAGACGAGCTTCATAACTTGGAAAGGGAGACGAAGAATGGAAATCAACACAACGATAGTGTAACAACTTGGTGAACACATGACTCACTTTTTCAATCTGGACAATGTCTTTTTTAATAAAAGGAGACCACACAGAAGAACAAAACTCACAAATTGGTAAAACATATGTCTTGAAGCATCTAATATAAATCGCAGCTATTTTGGACTTCAAAATGCGAAAAATACAATATACAATATTCAAGGATCTTCTAACAACTGAAGAATAATGATAACGGAAACTGAGATCTGAATCAATCAGAACACCAAGATCTCGAATGAAAGAAGAAGATTTGAATGAGGAAGAAGGAGAAACGAAGTAATTTAGTTGTGGGTTTCTTTTTCCTACATAGAGTACATTGCATTTTTTCTCCGCAATGTCCAACTGCCATTTCTTGCAGTAATCTAACATGTATGAGGAAGCAGAACAGAGTTGGGAATGGGCATCGCTTTGATTTTGCGCGTCAAAAATTGTTGATAGTTTTATGTCATCAGCGAAAAGTTGGATATCAACCAAAGGCAGTGTTCGAAATGCGCTGGGAAGATCGTGAATGTAAAACAGAAAGAGTATGGGTCCGAGAACTGACCCTTGCGGCACTCCGGAAGTCACGTCTCTGGAAGCTCCTAAATGAGAATTAACGCGAACAGAAAAAGAGCGGTTAGCGAGATAAGAATCGAACCAAGACAATAGGTTACCACGAATACCAAGACAATTCAGCCTATGAATTAATTTAGGATGCGAGACTGAATCGAATGCCTTAGTTAAATCATAGTATAGACAGTCAACGCATCCATTCGAATCGAGAGCTTTATTCCATTTTTGAGTGGTGACAATCAATTGTGACTGGACAGACTTTCCAGGTACGAACCCATATTGATCTGCAGGAATAATAGAGTGCAAGTCAGACCACCACTGAAGCTTATCTCTAACCAGTCGCTCAAATACTTTGGACGGGCTAGGCGTTATAGCAATGGGACGGAAGTCATCGACACATTTGGGGTTAGCACATTTAGATATCGGAGTGATATATGACACTTTCCAGAGAGAAGGAAAAATCCCTAGCTGAATTGACAAGTTATAAATATAACTAAGAGGCTCTGAAAGAGAATAAGCGCAATACTTATACACGATTTGAGGAATACCATCAACACTTCTTGAAGTAGTTGATTTCAACTTTCGCATCTGGCGGGCGACTTCTTGAGGCATGATGAGGATATCAGTGAGAGAGTCTCCAATCACATTATCAACAGAGGGAAAGTCCCCATTATCAGTACTGAATACGGAAGAAAAGAAGAGAGAAAGAGCTTCAGCTTTCGCTTCATCTGTGTGATGGCTATTACCAGACAAGTCTAAGAAAGAAGGAATAATCGATTTGCCTTTTAGATGCGAATTCATAAATTTATACAAAGCTATCGGGTAAAGTAGTTTACGCTTCTCTCTATTTGATTCGAATTTCATTACAGCCTTATCCAAATTATGCGAAATTCTTTTGTATTCTGATAGAACTCTAGAGTGATGAATTTTCTCGAACAAAGATCTTTTGTGACGGTACATAGAACGTATATACTCAGGATACGATTCAAACGGGGTTCCTCGACGTTTAGTAGGCACATATCTAGAAATAGCTTGCGTCAAAACGAGATTGAGCTTATGGACAAGATCATCGACACTAACCCAGTTATTAAACGTAACTGACCAGTCGATGCTATTGAGGTGGTCATTAAACTCATCATAATTACCCTTATGATAGTCATAGACTTCTTCAAGAGAAATAGGTGGAGAGAGAAAAGAGAGAGTAAAAGATATAGAATTGTGATCAGAAGTGGCCGTAAAGGGTGGGCCAACAATGCAATTGGATACTGTATCCTGTGTAGACAAGACTAAATCAATGATTTTAGACCCATAAGTGCAAGTTTTAACGTGCTGAGTCATAGAGAAGTCCAAACTTAGGTCCTTGAGAAAATTTGATGAGAAAGACAGCGTTCTCGAATCAAATTCCAAATTAAAGTCCCCAACTATTACAGATGGTTGGGGAACAGCAACTAATTCTGTGAGCGAATCGAAAAAAGATTAGTTTTGTTGAGAAGATAATGCTGGAGGCCTATAACAGATAATTATCCGGGTTTTAGAGACAGAGATAGAGGAAAACAGGTCGAATGCCAAAATGTTGAATGCAGAATTTCTACGCGTAGATACTTGGCTGAACGGTAAATGATCTCTAATGAGAGCACAAACACCACCACCCCTTCTATTCGATCTGTCATGCCGTAGTACAGTGTAGGGAAGACTACCAGTGAGTTCAGAGTCTCTTATGTCATCATTAAGCCAAGTTTCTGAGCAGAGGAGAAGATCTGGCTTATGAGAAGAAAGTAAATGATGCAAATGCTTCAACTTATTTTTTAAAGAGCGAGCATTAAGGTAAAGAACAGAAAGAGAGTCAAGAGACATAGTTCCTTGATCAATCAGTTTCCCTGAATGGGAGAAGGCCTGTAGGAGGTTTGTGGAAGAGCCGGCGGTAGTGTACGCCTCGGCCCTCCTATCTCTTGCTTTTGCCATAACTCATCCCGGTATAACACCCAGCCGGAAGCTGGGTTCGCTTCACGTAGTTGTTTTAGCAGGAGTCTTTTTGTGTTCCAGGTCGTCAGTTCATCGGGTGTCATTGATTTACGGATGTAAACGCCCTTCCATTTAGACAGAGAGCGCAGAGAATGAGCAGCACGCAAGGAAGACAGCATGAAAGAACGCGCCGGTAACATCACTTTGAGCAAGCGCCGGTTACCGGTGCCCATTCTGAAGACTGCTTCAGGTCGCACTTGAACATTCAGATCGTCTAATAACTCCCGTACCACTGCCTCATCATGTGATACACGCTCCCCCGCAGAAGGAGAGTCGCTCTCTTTTAAGCCAACAATGACGAGGGAGCGTGCGCGACGGAAAGCTTCCTCATCATGTGACGAATTTGGGGAGGACTGTGACTGAGGCTGTGGAAGAGACGACAGTACTGCGGCAGATGGTGCTTCAACAGAGCGTGACTTGCAAGAGCAAGTTTGAGTTGCGACCTGTTCCAGAGTTGTCGATAGAAGCATTATCAGACGAGAGTACACCTGCCAGTGGGCGGCAGGGAAACCTGCCGGTGCTTCTGCATTCGCAAGTGCAAGTGCTTCAGCGACCAATCCACTGACTGGAGAAGACAGAACAGCAGGAGAAGAGGCAGACGTATTTGATGCAAAAGAAGATTCCGGATCTTCAACTTTCTTCTTTCTTTGAGTTCTCTTCGGAGGCATGTTTGAAAGTAAAACTAAAAATTTGAGTTATAAGGAACAATTGGGCAGTCTACAAAATAGAGACAACGGTTGTAGGAGAGAGAAAAAGATTGAAACAAATCACAATAAAACTGTGATAATCAATCAATTCAAGAGCGCGTAATAAGGTCACCTTCCAATGAGAGTACAGAGAAGGGAAGATATGAGGAAAGGATATTCATAGGTTTTTAGGCACGAACAACACCTCCATACAAGAAGTTTCATAGGAGCGAAAAAAAGGTTTTGATATGAGAAAAAAAATTCTGTAACTGTACCTTGACAAAAAGAATAGTAGTTAGAGAATTTATATTGTGTGGGCTGAGGAAGTTCTTACGCCCACAGTGCATTATGTAATATTCCACAATGGAAACATGATATGAGGTGAAGTTTCATGGACACTTATTGTGATTGTATAGGAAGTTAATGATAAGTATTGTAGAGAGAAGACGATGGCAAAGTGTCATCTTCTCATCACCCATTCACCGCTCCCATACCAGAACACGAAAGCAGACTCCTGGGCAGAGAGGACGTCCTCACCATTGAAGGCGCGTTACTGGAATCCGTCTGTTGAACTCATATTCATTTCTAATTCTCCACTTTTCTTTAGCTTCCACATCTTAATCACTTCTCCCACTCGCGTTTAAACTCATTAATGTTCCATCTCAAATCATTAAAATGACTTTTCAGCGCAGCATTTTGATTTGGTTGTGAATGGAGTGGAGCTGGGTGGTGGCAGCATCAGAATTCACTCTTGCCAACTGCAGAGGGTCGTGCTCGACTGTCTGGGAGTGGATCCGACTGAGATGGTGAGGCTTTCCCTATGGTGCACATGCTCATTATATATATATATATATATATATATATATATATATATATATATATATATATATATATATACAGGGTGAGTAAAAAGTATTGCAACACGGATATTGATCCTATCTTGGTTTTCATGAAAGCTATGAAATGGAAATTAACAGGTTTCATTCATAGCAACCGTGTGGACGATGTGTACAAAATTCATTTGAATCGGCCTCCATGTTCACGAATGACAGCACGAAGTCTGCCTTGGTAATGGTCGACGCATGCGCGCAAGTACTGCGGAGAGAGAGAGTCCCAGTACTTCTTGAGATCGGCTTTGAGGGAATCCAAACCTCAGTGGGCTGTAGCACACACTTTGGCCTGCATTTCGCCCCAGATCGCGTAATCTAGCGGGCTCAGATCGGGTGACAACGCGGGCCATTCTTCCTTTGCGATGAAGGCGGGTAGCGAGAGTTTGTACCACTCTTGAACGGTTTTGGCAGTGTGTGAAGGGGCTCCGTCCTGCTGGAAGACGTAGTGACCTCCGTTGAAGTGAGCATCTGCCCAGGGTTTCAGAGTATCTTGGAGGATGGTTTTTAGGTAGACGTGACGGTCTACCTTGACGTGGGGCTCGATGAAGACGAGTGGACTTTTGCCGCTGGAGCAGATCGCTCCCCAGACCATCACCTGCGCTGGATGTTGTGTCCGGTTCACGATTCTGCCTCCAAGGTCTGCCAGCGTAGGTGTCTTAGCCAATACGCGCACATTCTGGCTGTTGAAGGCAGCTTCAACGGTGTAAAGCTTCTCGTCGCTGAAGATGGTGCAGTGCATCTCACCCTTGCACGCGCTTCCTTCGTTCTCGCAGTTTTATTTTGGTCGCTGAGCAGCGCACACTTCCTGCTCCGATACGACTTCATACCGAGCACGTTGTGGACGATGTTCCTCACTGATCCCTCCGAAATCTGGAGTTCACGGCCCATTTTTCGCATGCTTCTCTTCGGATCCCGGACGATGCGGGCTCTGATCTTCTTCACGTATTTTCGGCCAGTTACCGTCGCAGGGCGTCCTTTCCGATGACGGTCCTCAGTACCTCTGACCTCCTCAGAACGTGAAATGGCCCGATGAACAGTTGATCGGTGCAGTTTCGGAAGACGAGCGATGTCTGCGGGAGCCCGGTTTTGTGTGTGCGTGGCGATGATCGCGGTGCGCATTTTTGTTCGCGGCCACCATACCCTTCAAAGTGAACGGATTGTAACTAATTTTGGAGACAATACGCAGAAAACATTGGGGAAACATGAGAAGGTACAGTACAGTTGAATTTGAGTGTCCGCTTGGTCAAACATTGTTGCAATACTTTTTACCCACCCTATATATATATATTCATTCATTCATTCATTCTTTATTCCTTGCACAGATTATATTCAACTTCGGTTCACAGTGAACAATAACAATAGCGGATATGCATGGACTGTCTTTCTAGTGGCGGTGTGTGTAAGCAAAAGGTTGCTTTACTAGGGGAGGGGTGGGGGGAGATAGAGAATGCTATTAATAGAGAAACGAGCCTTTAGTTATCAGAAACAAAAGTATTTGGTAAAACTAGGTTGACAGGCAACTCAAGTAAATTGTTCTTAAATACCTTGCAATTAGCATCGTTTACGATTTCAAAATCCAATGAATTCCATACTGATAACTGACGAGAAACACATGTTGATATGAAAGACTGATTAATATTATTGGGCGGAATAAGACGCAAAGAATGAGAATGGCGAGAAAAACGTTCAACAGCTGATATTTTATATAAATGAGTAGTATCTATGTCACATTTCTCATGGATACATTTGTGAATGAAAGTAAGGTCAGCAATGGCTCGACGGTATTCAAGAGTTTGAAGTTTTAACAACAATAGCCGCTCTGAGTACGGAAGTAAAGGTTGACCGGCTCTAGCTAGAATTCGTCTCGTAAACGAGCGTTGTACTTTCTCGATAAGTTTCACTAGTCCCGAGGACGTAGGGTTCCAGAGCTCGCTAGCATATTCTAATAATGGTCGTACATAGATTTTAAAGGCAGAAGTCAGAAGAGGAAGAGATGACGATTTGAACGCTTTTAATAACATATTCACAACAGAAGAGGCCTTTTTACATTTCTAATGTATATGTTTACGATAAGAAAAACCATCGGATATTATCACTCCAAGGTCTTTGGCTGATTCACTAGCTAGAATGGGTATATTGCTCATATGATAAACATTACGAGAATTAGATGAACCAAGATGTAAAACACTACATTTAGATAGCGATAAACACAAGTTCCACTCTGAGCACCATGCTGAAACACAGTTGAGAGCGAACTGTATCTCATTTACAGAAAGAGGGACGCGTCCCATTATTTTAATGTCGTCAGCATAGAAGGAGAACTTAATATTGGGAGAAAATACATGTTTAACAGAGTCAATCTTCTTCTTCTTAGCGTTGTCCCGCGCCGGCCGAGGTCGGAGTAGGGTCCGCTGTACGGCTTCTAGCTCTCCAGAAATATCTGTCCGTTGCGTCTTCCGAGTGGAGTCTTGCAAGGCGCAGGTCTTGGTTGAGCGTATCCATATATCTTGTCTTCGGTTTGCCTCGAGGGCGTTTGCCTGGTACTTCCATGTCAAGGGCGTGTCTTGCGATGTTGGTCGCGTCTCTTCGCATCACGTGTCCATACCATCTAACTCTCCCTTCTCGCATCTTGTCTTGTATTGGGGCAACGCCGAGTCTCCCTCTCACAATCGTGTTACGCACACAATCTAGGCGAGTCAGTCCTAGTGTCCAGCGTAACATTTTCATCTCATTCGTGTGGATAATGTTCTCGGTTATACGCGTTGTAGGCCAGGTCTCCGTCGAATAGAGAAGCACGGGACGGATTGCTGTTTTATACATCTTTCCGCGTATGCCAGCTGTGATATTCCTATCACAGAGGACACCTGCAGCTTCTCTCCATTTCATCCAAGCTGCATTTACTCTTTGGCGTGCCGCTGCATTTGTTGACGTGTCTGAGGAGATGACAGAACCAAGGTACTTGAATTCGGAGGTCTTCGGGAGCGGTTCACCGCTGATGTGAACAGTTCCCGTCGTTTGCACTCCGATTTCCTGGTACTCGGTCTTCTTGATGTTGAGGCGTAAGCCATGCCTACTAAGAGCGTCATTCCATTCTTGGGTGCGTTTCTCGATTTCGGCACGTGTAGGAGCAGCAAGGAGAATGTCGTCGGCGTATGCGATGGTTGACGGAGCCGGAGTCAGTAGAGGACGCGTGACGGTATCCATAACCAAAATGAAGAGAAGGGGAGACAAAGCACTCCCTTGGTGCACTCCAACGTTTACTGCGAATGGCTCTGTGATGCCGACCGGAGTTCTGACAGTACTCTTTGAATCATCGTACATCGCCATTGTCCATCGAATGTACTCTTCAGGAACCTGATGATCGCGCAATGCATATGAAATAAGATCATGGGGGACTCTGTCGAACGCCTTTTCCAAATCGAGGTAGGTCAGATGGAGAGGTGATCTTTTCTCTGCGTGCTTCTCGACGAGTAAACGGAGTGCAAATATTGCATCTGTTGTGCCTCTTCCGTTCACAAACCCGCATTGCTGAGCTGGAATATCGACGATATCTCGTATGCGTGAATCCAGTATCCTCTCAAAAATCTTCATAGTGTGGTTGAGAAGGCGTATTGGACGGTAGTTGCTGCACACTCTGGCATCGCCTTTTCCTTTGAAGACTGGAACGGTCGTGGAGTAGCGCCAGATATGTGGAATTTGGCCTTGCTTTACGATGGTGTTGAACAGGTGCACGAGATGTGCTAGTCCAACGTCACCCGCAAGTTTCCAGGCTTCGGTGGCTATGTCGTCCGGTCCAGCCGCTTTCCCAGTCTTCATCTTAGAGAGTGCCTTCTTCACTTCCTCGGCCGTGATAGTTGGCACGGGTCCTTGTATGGCGTGGGAAGTAGGGATGGGAGGGTGCTCAAACTCTTGGCCGCTCATTTCTTCGAAATGTTCGCGCCACCTGTTTCTGACCCCTAAAGGGTCAGTGACGAGCTTCCCTTGTTTGTCCCTTATCGTGGCTGCTCTCTGGATGTCCAAGGTGTTGCGGTGTCGAGCCTTGGCAAGCCGATAGATGGCTTTATCGCCTCCTGGTTGGTTCATCTTCTCATAGAGATCGCGGTAGTAGGAGGCTTTTGAAACTGCGACAGCTCTTTTGGCGGCTTTCTTGGCTGAGCTGTATGCAGCGCGGTCGTCAGCCTCATTTGACGTCCTCCATCTCTTGTAGGCATTCTTTTTCGCCTTGATCGCATCCTGAACTTCGGAGGTGAAAAACCAGGTGTCTTTCTCGATTCTTGGCTTTCCGGGTTTCGTCTTTCCGGGTAACAGAGTCAATGTACATTAAAAATAAAAGTGGACCTAACGAGGAGCCTTGAGGGACTCCTGATATAACGGAAATAGGGTTGGAAAACACATTATCGATGTTCACTGACTGGGTACGTTGATTCAGGTAACTACTAAGCCATCTAACAATATTAGACGGAAAACCATAGCAATGAACTGTGTGCAAAAGCAGTCTGTGGTCAACTGAGTCGAAAGCTTTGCTTATATCTAGAAAAACAATATCAACGGAGAAACCTTGAGCAAGAGAATCAACAATGAAAGCATGAGATTCTACCAAAGATGTGGTAGTCGATCTTTTTGCTCTAAAACCTGCTTGGTGAGGGGACAACAATTGTTCATTTTCTAAATACGAATAGACTTAACTAAAACAATTTTTTCCATGACTTTAGACAAAGAGCAACATAAAGAAATTGGTCTATAGTTACATACAGAGTTACGTGAACCAGTCTTATGTACTGGTTTAACTATAGAACTTCTCCATATAGTCGGCACAATGCCTGAGAGAAGACTGTTCTTGAATATTATACATATATATATATATATATATATATATATATAGAAGACAGAAGACATATATAGAAGACATATATTAAAATATATATATATATATATATATATTTGCGGCCGGGATTTGCGCGACTGGCAAGACTCCACCTCGTTTTCGTGAGCAGGGAGGCAAAGTGAATGCCAATAACTACCTTAACGACATTCCCATAAAGGAAGTACTTCCCTGGAGCCAGGCTCACTTCGGGGGATGCAAATTCAATTCAATTCAATTCAATTCTTTATTCCAGTCAAACATTTACAAAGAAGTATGCATGACAAGGATACTGCCACGGATGTGAGTTCAGTGTTTAGATAGATTAGTTGAGTATTTACAGAAGAAACAAAAAAAACTTTTCAAGGAGAAATATAAGTCTAAATACGTAGACGTGTTTTAGGGACTATGATATCAACTGTTAAATTCTGTATAGATTTCTTGAAAGCAATGGAGGATTTTAATGTTACTACATTTTCAGGCAAATTATTCCAGATATCAATAACACGAGAGGCACAAGTGTTATTCGAGTGTGAGTTTCTGAAGGGAAGTACTAATCGTAGTGAGTGCGATGACCTATTAGGATAAGGTGAGGGTAAGATCGTAAATAGAGAAGAGTAATCCATCACAAAGTTGCCATGAATACATTTGTGCACGAAACAAAGATCAGCAATAGTTCTTCTGTATTCATGGGTGTTGAGGTTAAGTAAATGAATACGTGAACTGTAACTCAAATTAGTTTGGCCAGTTCTATATAGTATTCTACGTGTGAAGGTTCTCTGAACCCTTTCCAGATCATTAACTAGGCCAATAGACACAGGGGACCAGATTTCCGTCCCATACTCGAGTATAGGCAGAATATAGGACTTGTATGCTCGTATTAAGACCGAAATAGAAGATGTTTTAAAAGCCCTTAAGATTAGATTTATGCACTTGAGAGCCTTATTTACGGTTGTTGTTGTTGCCGGATGTAGCCGGCTTCGAAGAACGTCTGTGTACTTCGTTTCTTGTTCTTTTTTTTTCTCTTATATCTTCAAGAACGCTGCGACATCCAGCGGCTTGGTCCAGAGGTCGATTGGAGACAGCGCGGTCGGGTGGCATGGGCAGTTGAAGAGATGCGCAACGTCGTGAGGTCCGGAAGAGCAATCGGGACACACGTCGGGGATGGATTCGTCAATGCGGTGGAGGTAGTTGTTGATGAATCTGCTGAATCCCGAGCGGAGCTGGCTGAGCGTGCATCTAGTCTTGCGGGGTAACTCCTTCTCTTCTTCCTGGATAAGGGGCGGAGGTCTGCCTCCCAGGATGACGGCACCCTTCAACGATTGGAGTTCGTTCGAGACCATCATCGAGTGTACGGTGTTTGCGACTGATTTCCCATTGTTCGGATCCTTTGACATCTGTTTCGCGGCTTCGACAGTCTTCTTGCAGCTCAACACGAGGTTGTTCTTCATTGCGCGAGGGGGCGCCGGGCAGTCGAGGAGGCCGTGGTGGATGTGTTCTGGGTCCAACGATCTCGCGAGGTACTGCGCGGCGAGCATGTTCAGATGGGATTTGGTGCGCATGACCTTTGATTCGCGATGAATATGGTCAGTGTCGGCCATTTGATGATTCCCTGTCACGACGCGGAGTCCGGAGTTCTGAGAACGTTGGATTTTGGCGTGAGCGGAGTCCGAGAGGAAGGTGGACCAGGCGGGTGCGGCGTAGTTGCAGATCGCTTGCAGAGTAGAGATATCGGACGGTAGCTGGAGCCTTCGGATGCTGGTTTGCCTGCTTTCAGGAGGGGTAGTATTATCGACGATTTCCATATCATGGGGATCCTGCCTGCCTGTGCGTAGGGAGCTGTTGACCAGGGAAGTCAGGGCGCTGATTCCTTTCGGACCTAAATGATGGAGAATCATAGGAGCGATGCCATCTGGACCAAGCGCGGTGGACTTCTTCGTGGATCTGATGGCGGCTGCTACGTCTGTGGTAGTGAAGTCCTCGAAGTCATCTGCGGACAGGCGGTGTATTTTCCTCATAGTCTTCCTGTTTTCCTTTGAAGTTATATACTGGACTGGACAAGTGTAGGCTTTGTTGAAGCGGTTCGCGATATCGGAGGCGGTCGTGATCGTCTCATTTCTGAAGGATATGGCGCAGTTCGGCGGTGGTCTTCCTTTGTTGTTGAGGATTTTGATGGTCTTCCAGAGCTTGTTGACATCTTTCTTTGGATCGAAGGACTCCATCAGTGCGCGCCAGATATCCCGTTTGTTTTTGTCAGTAGCTCTCCTTATGTTCGTGTTGAGATCGTTCAAAAGGTCGCTTGTCGGATTCGATTCTCTGAGTGTGTCGCGATGATGCATCCATTCTCGTATCTCTGTCGTTAGGGCGACTTCTCTCTTCTTGATCCGGCCGCGTGGGATTGTTTTTGCTGCAGCTGATACAAGTATTCTTCGGAAGAGAGGTTCTGCTTGAACGGCTGGTAGATTGGGAAGAGGATTTTTGGACAGGCTTTCTTCGACGTGTTGCTGGAACGCTTCCCAGTCCGCTTTCCGGTAATTTGTGAAGGTTGCGTCTCTATGAGTGTGGTTGAAATTGCTGCCTTCTAGTTCGATGATTATCGGAAGATGATCGGAGCTGCCTTCAGTGATAGTTTTCCATGACGCTTTTTGAAGGAGATCCTGAGAGCAGATGGAAATGTCTGGCGAGGAAGGGCGACCGTTTGAGGGAACTCGTGTGGGCATGTCGCGGTTGAGAGTGGCGTGTTCCGAGTCGTCAATAGCACTGGAGATGACGTTTCCTCTGTTGTCTGTCGAGTGAGAGTACCAGCTGGAGTCGTGGGCGTTAAGGTCGCCTAGTATGATGGAATTCTCGCGGTTGCGTAGAAGGGGGGATAGATCCGGTTGGTAGCCTGTGTTGCAGGAGGTCATCGGAGGAATGTAGACATTAGTGATGTCCAGAGAGAGGCCGTTGTTGTCCGAGATGCGAACAGTCAGTGATTCCAGGTGAGGATCTGTTGTAGACGGGACGACGGAGTAGATTAAAGAATGGGTGATGCCTGTGAGTAGGCCGCCACCTGTGTCGGTTCCGCGGTCTTTTCTAGCAATGGAGTATCCGGGGAATGAAGGAGTTTTAGCGCGATCCGTCAGCTTCGTTTCTTGTATTAGGAATATGTCGATCTTCAGGCGAGTTAGGAGGTCGAGGATCTCTGTTGTCTTGCCATTTATCCCATTACAATTGTATTGTAGCAGTCTCAGGTTCTTGTTGCCTTTGCGTCTGTTTCGAGCGATTGGAGCGAGAGCTGCGTCTGCAGATGGCGAGGGTGTGTCTTGGCGGGTCTGACATGGAGGGCATCGGTAGGTTGCAGGGACGTAGTCCTTGAGCGATGGAATACCGCTGCACTTCGCTTTGATGTGTGTTCATTCGGAGCAGAGAGAGCACTGGATGCAGTTCGTGTTCGCTGTCTTTCGGCAAGTAGAGCAGAGCCAGGTGGTGGGAGGTCCTGGGTTGCGTTCGATGTCTCCGGCTTGTAGAAGTAGAGATTGAGACAGACTGGCCGGGACAGTCTGCCTCACATTGCAAAAAACGGAAGAATTGTGTGCTCCGGAGGGAGTGTGTCTTCGTGTCTTCGGAGCTGGTCTGCTTCCGGAGAAGATTGGTGATGTCCTTTGCAGTCCTGAGACTGACGTGCTGCACCGCGAGTAGGCGGACATCGTTGTAGCACCTTATTTACGGTTACATTAATATGGTTAGTAAAACTGAGCTTCTCATTGAAAAGTATGCCCAGGTCTTTGATTGTACTAGATGAAGGTAGTATATTGCCGTTAATGAAGTATATTGACTTTGGATTACGAGGGCCACAGTTGGTAACGAAGCATTTAGGTATGGAGATGGTAAGGCTCCAATTAAGAGCGTAGTCAACAATCGAGTTAATAGCTGCTTGCATTAAAATTGGGCATTCAGAAAAAAGTTTTATGTCATCAGCATACAAAAAACAATGTACACCATGAGGGATAACATCGACAATATCATTAATAAAGATTGAGAAGAATAATGGCCCCAAGGAACTGCCTTGGGGTACACCATTAGGATAAGTTCTACTGTTAGATAGTGAGGAAGCGATTAGAACTCGAGAACTACGGTTAGTGAGAAACGATTCAATTAGTCTGAGAAAGGAAGAATTAATTCCTAGTGATGCTATTTTGTGAATTAGGAGTCTATGGTTAATTGAATCAAAAGCCTTAGAAAAGTCTATAAGACAAATATGTTGTTGTTGTAGATTGCCCGCCGTAGGTCTCCGGCTGGGTAGACGAGGTCTTCTTTGACATGGCTCAGAAAACAATAACCTTACTTACATCATTTATCTAATTACATTATTTCTCTTTCTCTCTCGGGTTTTTTTTTGTTATTATTTTTTTTCTTTTTTTTTTGTTATTATTTTTTTTTTGTTATTTTTTTTTGTTATTTTATTTTTATTTTTATTTTTTTGAGAGAGAAAGGAATCACTGGTATAAGAACTTAACAACAGACGTCGGGCTATTCCACAAATCTATACTTCTTAAAAGTGTGTGGTCACAGCGACACGAGAATAAATGACTAGTTGTATGTGGCTCTTCTAAACATTTTGGGCAAAGAGGTGATTGGGCAGCTCCTATTCTGTGTAGGTAGCTGTTAAGGGAACTTGCATAGCCACTACGTAGTTGCGATAATGTTATTTGTTGTTCCCTGGGAAGTTGATTCGTTGATTTATGGATTCTGGGAGGTTTCTTACCTAGAACTGGGTTAGGGGAGCAAGATCTAATGAAATTTCTAACAGTCTCAGTATGTATTCTTTTAAGTGCGGCTTTCTGATCACTGTCTACTAGCATAATTTCTAAGTCCTTGGCATGTTTACGAATAGTTCTAGGTGGTTTGGGTTCCATGCATCGACGATGGGAGGGGTGGTTTGGGAGGAGTCTTGCTCTTGGAACGAATTGCTTGGTAAGCATCGTGTTGTGCTCCTTTATGGGTAACATTTCGCTTTCTAGAGCTAAGTGCTCTGTGCCGGCCATTGCTAGGTTTCCTGTTGCTATCCGAATTGCTCTATTTTGGTTTGCCTGTAGTTTTTTCCAGTTCGTCTCGGCCAATTGAGGGGAGTAAATTGGTGCGGCGTAGTTGAGAACGGATCTGGTCATTGTTTTGTAGGTTGCAAGAAGGGTGTTTTTCTGTTGGCCCCATGTTCTTCCTCCGAGGGCACGTAGTATATTCAGTCTTTTGGCCGTTCTCTGTTTAAGGTATTCTGCATGTTGTCGGAAGGTGCCGAGTTGGTCTAAGACGACACCGAGTATTTTGGGTGTTTTAGTTGTCGGCAAAAGGGTTCCGTGGATTTCTACCTTGGGTTCTTTTTTACATTCGCCTGTATGGGTTGTGAAAAGAGTGACCGTAGACTTTTCCTTGGATATGATCATTTTACGTTGTTCCAATTCTTCTACGAGTTTCGGTAGGAAGTGGTTGATCTGATCTTCACAGGTTTCAATACAGGGGCTTGAGGAGAGAATTGATATGTCGTCGGCGTAGGCTGTCATCTGCGTGTTTCCTGTGGGTTACGGGAGGTTGTTTATGTAGAGATTGAATAAGAGGGGGCTGAGCACTGCTCCTTGTGGGACACCAGATCTGCATGTGAGACGTCGACTGCTTTTTCCTTGGAAATCTACCTTGATTGTACGACCTCTTAGGTAGCTGGACATCCATCGAACGATGGCTCTTGGCATATTCGTTTCAGTGAGTTTCTTGCAGAGAAGGGATATGTTCACTAAGTCATATGCTGCAGTGAGGTCAAGGGCGACCATGAGAGTGCGGTCCGGGGGTGGTTTCCGATTGAAGCCGTTTGTTATTTTCCCGGTTATTTCCAGGAGTGCGGTAGTAGTCGAGTGCTCTTTGCGGAATCCATGTTGCCAGTCAGCGATTTGAAAGCCTTCCGCCAGGAATGGTAATAAGACCCGTTCGAATGTTTTGGCTATAGGTGATAGTATTGATATTGGTCTATAGCCGTTCAGGTTGCTGGAGTCCTTTCCTGGTTTAGGTAACATTATCACTCTTGCATCTTTCCATCTGGACGAGATAATACCTGTTTGCAGCGTGTTATTGAAGAGGATGCAGAGACACTTTCTGAAGTTTTCACCGGCCATTTTGAGTAGTAGAGGGCAGATGCCTTCACTGTCTGGGCATTTGGAACCTTTGGTTTTCTTGATTGCTTCTTCGATCTGTGCCAGGGAAATTTGGGGAGCGTCTGTCCGTTTGAGGCCTTTAATTAGTCGTGTTGTGCTTCTTGCTGATTTGTCGACCTCTTTAGGGGCTTGTTTAGCTAATTTTCTGGCAAAAGCGTTTGAGGCAGATGTTGGGCATAGACTTTTCCCGTCGTGGGTGATGGTCAAGTGCGTCGGTTTTATTGATTTGCCGTCGATAGCCTTTATCGTTTTCCAGAGTTTGTTGCCCGGTTCGTTGTGGCTAATTTCAGATTTGTACTTTTCCCAAGCCTTCCTCTTTTCGAGGTTGATGCGGAAGGAGATTTCGGCCATTATTGAGGGGAGTGAGGGGTCCGTAGGATTGTCCCTCCTCATTTGGTCCCGTTCTGTAATCAGCTTCTTCACATCTTCGCTCAAGTGAGGCGTGTATTTTGGCACCTTTCCACGGGGAATGTTGTTCTTAGCCGCTTTGGTCAAGGTCGTGGTCAGGAATTTGTGCATCTGAACTGAGTTGCCGGCGAATGGGAAATCCATGAGAATCTTGTTGATGTCCCTTTCGAAGCCTTCCCAATTCGCTTTGTTGTAATTTGTATAACAACGTGCGTTTGAGATGTTGGATGGCTGTGTTTCGACGTCAATCAGGCATGGGAGGTGGTCAGAGTTCATTCTGTTGATTGTTGACCAGTTGCAGTCGATGGCTATGTCGTTCGAGGCGAGAGTGATGTCTGGTGATGCTTTTTGTCTTGTGGGCATCTTTGAGTTGTTGAGACATACAAGATCGCTGTCGTCAATGAAGTCGCATAGTTCATCTCCTCTGCTATCCTCCGTACCTTCACTCCAAACTTTATTGTGTGCGTCCACCGACAATGAATGGTTTCTTCTGTGTTAGGAGTCGGTTGAAGTTCGGCGCGTATGTGTTGGGGCAGGACGATCGAGGTGGGATGTAAATGTTGCAGATTCTTATGGTTCCTTGGTCGGTTGGCACGTCCACGCTGAGTGTTTCGGCTGTCTGGTCCGTTGTTGGGGAGGTCACGTTAGCATAGCGAATATTCTCTTTGACTAGTATCGCAAGTCCGCCTCCAAAGTTGGAGCGGTCTTTTCTTATGATCGTGTAACCTACGATATTCGGAGATGGAATACTAGCATCCATTTTGGTTTCTTGGATGACTGCTACGTGAACATTCAACTCATGTAAAAGGTCCTCTAGCTCGGTTAGTCGGGCTCTCAGTCCATTAGCGTTCCATTGGATTATCCTCAGGTTAGCTACCGTCTGGGAGGCAGTCTGCTGGATCTAGGCTCTCTCACAAATTCTACATCTCCATTGGGGGTTCCAATCATTAAGATTGTTAAGGTTGGAACAGCGGAAATGTACCCATTTCTTACATTTGCTACAATTAACACAATTCGAAGGCGCGTTAAGAGAGCATACAGAACAAGGCCATCTTGGGCCTGGGTTAGTCTCGATACCAGCGATTTGGAGGAGTATTCGGATCAGAGACGCTGGGTCTTTCTGATCCGTGTTAGAAAAAATGAGGTTTCGGGGGAAGCCGTCCTCGTTGTCCCTTGCGGGAGATTCCATTGGGAAGTTTTGTTTTGGAGGTCCATTGGGTCCGACGCCATGTAGCGTCGTCCACAGTCGCACCGCGTGTAGGTGACCTCCGTCGCGACCGATTCAATTAGTCTGAGAAAGGAAGAATTAATTCCTAGTGATGCTATTTTGTGAATTAGGAGTCTATGGTTAATTGAATCAAAAGCCTTAGAAAAGTCTATAAGACAAATATCAAAGGACTTATTCTGTGCAATGAGAGAGAGATAAAGGGAATGCGAATGAACTAAAGAAGTAACAGTTGAATGTTTGTGTCTGAAGCCAGATTGACAGGGATTCAAAAGACTATTCGATTCTAGATGCTTGTAAACAGTGTCATGTATGAACTTTACAAACAACTTCGAAAGCGAACAAACGAGTGTTATTGGTCGAAAATTGTTAATATCAGAATTACTGCCTTTTTTGTGAATTGGAATGATGATGCCTTCTTTCCATTTGGAAGGGTAATATCCTGCGTTGATACTATTAGAGAAAATGATTGATAGTGGAATTGTTAACGAATGGTGACAATTCTTGACCAACAAATTAGGAACAGAGTCAGGTGAGCTGTTAATTCTAGGGCGAATCTTGCTAATTAATTTATTTATGTCAAACGGTGAAACAGGATGAGTACACTCGAGAACATGCAAAGGGCGAGATTTTGGAAGGGGAAAATGAGTAGTTACAGAATCGAGTGAATTGAAAAAATCAGAGAAAGCATTTGCTACTTCCAGAGGATCCGTCAAAGTTTGATTTTGTACTTTGAGAGCGGATGGGCTAGTTTTAGTTTTGATACGGTTAGATAGAGAACGAAAGAATAGCTTATAATTCTTAGGCATTGCTAGAGATTCTTCTCTCTTGCACTCAAATTTGAAAATTTCTCTATGCAACTTGTTACAATAGCGTTTGGTTAAGGACGATTGTGATGAACGCTTTTTTGATCTCTGAAGAAAACTATATATCTGACGGATTTTACGCGGGTATCGGAAATGGGGTTTTAGAGGCTTTTTGTGAGGAACGTGGAGCAAGATAAGGTTAGTGATAGTATCAGTGAGTGCTTCAACACATTCATCAACAGTGAGACATGAAAACATGAGCGTCCAATCAATGCTCGAGATATGAAAATTAATGGCCGCCCAATTGGCCTTACTCCAGACAGGTCTAGTTAGTGGAGGTTTGCATGCTTTCATATTACATTTGGATACAGAGAAGGATATTGATGCGTGATCACTATTTGCAAAAGGAGGTATGGTCTTGCAATCAATGATGATATCTCTATTACAAAGTACATAGTCGAGTATATTGTGAGCACGTGTCGCGGAAACTACATGCTGGGTGAAATGATTATCACATGTTAATTGTAAAAAAGATTGAGAGATAAAACAGTTAGTGGGTGCTGATAGAGAGGGCCAGTGAATATGAGGGAGATTGAGATCTCCACATAGTAAAGTAGGATATGACAAAGAGCAGTGATGAGAGATATAGGATATGAAACTATCGACAGAATTTCGAGAAGTGTTAGGGGAACGATAGGACGAAATAAGCCTTATGGCAGGGAAAGAGAGATGAAGAGAAGAGTTAGGGTATATATCAACGATTACGCATTCAATACAGTTATGTGAGTAATGGTCAATCAAAACGGAAGAAATGGAGTTATGCACTAATATTGCAGTGCCTCCACCGCGATCTTGGTTCCGATCGCTTCTAAATACATTAAAGGGAAGATTGTCAGTGAGAATAGAGTTAGGATCTGAGTTAGAGAGCCAGGTTTCCGATAAAAACAAAATGAAAGCACCAGATTGACGAAGTAAATGATACAAATCATACAGCTTGTTCTTAACGGATCTACAGTTAAATGCTAGACAATGTAAATGCTTCGATGAACTCACACCCTTCCCGGCCTATGGTGAAAAACGCTTGGGTGCGTTAATTCTCCGACGGCATTTTCTGACATTGGACTGCGGAGGAGCGGCAGGATTAGTGGAGATCACGGGGGAAGTACTAGCAGATATAGTAGTAGAGCGGGGAGGGCTGTGAGATCTTTCGATGGGGAAGCGAAGAGGACGAGACGTCGTAGTAGAGATTGCTTTAGTCGAGGGGCCTAGTAGAGAGACGTCAGACTGTTTCATGACCTGTTGAGTGGAGAAAACATGACGAGGGGTGCGAGACGGTCTATCGAAGACAGGAGGAATATGGACGAGATGTGCATCGACCACTTTGACGGGAGGATGTGTGGGGTCATTGTGAATGCGATGACATTCTCTTTCAGCAATCAATTCGATGGGAGATAAGTCTGCCCTTGCGTAGCAACCAGAAGGAAGAGGTTTTTTTTTCCTATAGAGTTGCAGGAAGACGTTGCGCTTGTCGGAAGAGGAAAACTCAATCTTCAGAGGTCGACCATTAACGAAGCCAAGGCGAGGTTTGCTGGCGGGGTGACGATGAAATGTTATCAGTCCCCTTTCGAAATCGTCTTGAAGAACGTCAGATCCAAGTTTCTCGAGAAGTCTAGAGATCGTGTCGAGATCTCTAGCTGAAGTTTCGTTCTCCAATTTACCCTCTTTCAGTTTGAGAATGACTGCTCTTCTAGACTTGCAGTCGAGCATGGTCTTGTCACGAACAGTAGACTCAACCACTGCTGAGTAGAGATGGGGCCAAAGCGTTGCTGGAGACATCCGGTACTTAAGTTCAGCCATTTGACTACAAATTAGTTTAAGTTGACTTGCCTGATCCGCAATCATTTTGTGGAGAGGTAAGACAGCTTTAGTGACGATCTCTTGCAGAATAGAGCTGATGTATGGAAGTGGCACCATGGGAATGTCGATTTCCATGAGTTTGGGTTTATTTTTTATATTTGATAAGAGAGGGTGAAGGAGGTCACCACTCATCATGAGACACAAACGCAAATGGACGTTCCAACAGGAATCTGCGCCCGCCCACAAGGCTAAAGTGTCGCAAGACAAATTTCGCCTCCATGATCTCTGCCGAATAGCCTCCGTACTCATCTGATTTGAAACCCCTGGACTTCTCAGTGTGGTCGATCCTTGAGAGCAAGGCCTGTGCTTTCCCACACAAGAATTTGGGAAGTCTAAAGCACGCCCTAGAGAAGGCGTGGGATGATATCGACGTCGCTTGCCTGTCCACCACGGTGGGTGCCTTATACAAGCGACTCCGCGCCTGTGTCAAGAAGAAGGTAGGGCTGTTCGAAATTTGAAAGTGCAGTTATATCCCAAACTATTTGAAGAAACTTTGACGAAAATTTTGTTTGATTTGCTCAATCTATCAAGTTTTTATCGGAAAAATACTGTCCACCTTAACTTTTCCTACACCCTGTGCTACCCTGGTCCTGTTCTCACTACAGAAATCAACCCTGGAAATTCCAGCAAGATTCAGCTCCGGCTCACAAAGCAAAACAGACACAAGAGTAGTGCGTGAGGCATTTTCCTAGCTTCAACTCCGCGGCCGAATGGCCATCGTGCCCGCAGGACCTGAATCCTATGGACTACTCGGTGTTGTCGTACCTTGAAAGCAAAGTCAATGCTCGTCCTCACCAGAATTTGAAGTCGCTCAAGCACGCCTTGCTGAAGGAAAGGGGCAATATCGACGTCAGCTACCTATGTCCAGTGATAGATACATTTCGTAAGAGGCTTCGCGATGTAGTTCTAGCCCAAGGTGGCCGAATAGAATGAAACTTCATCCCGTTTATTTTATTATTTTGACCCAATATTTATTACAAAATAAACTTTATTGCTCTTTTGATAAACAAGCTATTCCGTAAAAAAAATTGTTAACAGGTAATATGGGCCACCCTGTACATAGTACATATTATATGATACGGAAACACTCTCGATGCCGTACTATATGTGCAAATGTTCTGCACATTTATTTGCTCTGTTGGTTATTTGCAGTCTTGCTAATGTGAGAAGCGAGAATCTCGATGAGAAAAAGAGAAGTTTCTTTCTAGATTCATCTGCTGGATGCGCTGAACTCGGGTGCCCCTCCTCATGGTGGATTCGCATTTGGATTGGACAGATTGTGTGCTTTGTTGGCGGGCGAAGGAAACACTGCTTACGGTATGTTGATTTATGTTGAGAGAGAGAGAGAAAGCCTACCTAATTCATCAACCTTTCTTTTTCGATCATGTTGTTGTTGTTGTTGCCGGATGTAGCCGGCTTTGAAGAACGGCTGTGTTCTCCTTCGTTTCTTGTTATTCGTGTCTTCGGAGCTGGTCTGCTTCCGGAGAAGATTGGTGATGTCCTTTGCAGTCCTGAGACTGACGTGCTGCACCGCGAGTAGGCGGACATCGTTGTAGCACTTTTTTCTTTTTCGATCGTGGAAGCATTTTCTTGCATTGTGTCTATCTCGATTTCCGATGCTGTAAACGGCTATGACAAACAGTCGTATGGTGAATTAAAAAAAAGGAATGAGTTAAACCTTCTTGACATTTCTTACCTGGCTTTTGGTAACATTCATCTTCTGATGATTCAATACAGTATGTTGATTTTAATATATGTGATCTGGATCACCCGAACGCTTCTTATAGTTAGATTACGAAGAAATTAACTCGACCGGGCTTAACATTGCAAACAATAAAATCTCTTCTGGGTCTTTTCAATCTAACAAGTTTGATTATTAAGGCATCCGGGACGTTATAGCTTTCCCGAAAACGAAAGAAGGTCGAGATGCAATGGTGGATGCACCAGTCGAACCGAGTCAAGAGGATTTGGATAGATATGGATTCAAACTAGCTGAGTAGATCATTTGCTTTGTGGAAAAGGAACAGATATGAGTTGATGTTGTGTTTGATATTGTACTGCGAGATATACGGTACCGTGCGAAGTTCTATCAAAACATTAACTTTTGAACACAACTTTGCAAAAAGCGAAAATTATGTCTTGATCTTTTCCTTCTTGTGTATTTCATGAAAGTATAGGTTGTAGTTATGGTGAAATTTCTGCTTCAAGATAAACCGAACTCATTGTCACCAAAACTCGAAATTTCTAATTTTGACGGAAAATTAAAACTTTCAAATTTCTTCTTTTGTGTGGCTTCACTAGGTTTTTTGTTGTCAGTTGAATCGTTTAATCGAAAGTTTAAAAAGTGTTTTAACCTGTTTAAGATCGAGTTTATTTTTTGTGTCAAGAATGGATATTTGTTATACATTTGGTGGCAGCTTCATTATTAGTATTCCTATTCCCGTGATTTTTAACTCAGTTTTTCGTTATACAATATTATGCGAAGTTAATGATTATAATTTTAAACTACTGGAAAAAATGGGAGAAAATTTATCAACGAAAAATCAAAACTTTATAGAGTTTTGCACGGTACGGTATATATAATTTTCTAAAACTTTACTTTCGATAGTTCTTGTAAATTTTGGTTTGAAATGAATAATAAAGTGATGCACTACTCATTGAACAGATATTATAAAATTGTTCAGATTGCATAGTAAGTATAAGTACATATGCAAATGTTTTCGCTTTGAGAACACCATTCGACCAAGTTGAGGAGAAGAAATGAATATTGTATCTCTCTTTGCGTTGAAGGCGACATTGAAGTGCAGATCAGTGAAAGAGAATGGGTGGGACAACGACTAAAAGGGGAAAAGGCTTCTCAATACTAGTAAGGGTTACATTTTTTATTTAGAAGCTATGAGATCGGTTTAGTGATGAATAAGTAAATTAATATCTGCTGTATAGTGAAGAAGAGTTCAAGTCACTCATATAGATAGCTCTTTCGATTTATTTCTAGTTAAAATCATGGATTCTTCCATCATGAAAGACTCGGCAGAATCAAAAGAGAGAAAAGTTTGATAAGTCACGCGACTTGTTGTCTGAATAGATGATCAACTGGCTGTCACGTCCAGCACATTCTCAAAATGTTCCTTGGTTTAAACTACGGCCATGAAAATGCGTTTTGCTCGTGATAAGCAATTTTGTAATGCGATGTTCTCTCTCTTATTTCTCTCTTTGTCTTAATCTCTTTCTCTTTTTCTCACTCTCTCTTTCTTTCACTCTATATTTCCCCTTTCTTCTTTCTCTCTCATTTTCCTTTCTATCTCTTTCTCTTTTTTTCTCCCCCCCCTACTCTCACTTTCTCTCTGCTGCGGCTTCCAAGTTTGAACTTTTCACGTCAAACTCTACTCCTTACCAATCTATTCGTCTGAGCTTCTTTTATACTTTTCAAGCCTGTCTTTGATTCCATTACTAATCAGAGGTTTTCATTATCAACTCAAATTGAAATCGATACATCGAATCATGTTAGCTATCTCTCGACCAATCGATACATCGAATCATGTTAGCTATCTCTCGACCAAAGAAAAACAAAAGTGGAAAAATATCTCTCTAATTGCAAAGTTTGAAAGTGATAAAGTTTCGGAAAACACGATTTATTCGACAGTATGTACATATACATAATTGTACACTTCCCCTACATGTGATGTGTTAAGCCTTATTTTTGATCGGTATTTGCAATGATGACGCAGACATTATTATGGATTTTCAACAAAAGTAATTTTTTACATCAACACATTATAATGAATGCTTTCGATAAGATGAAATACCAGTTTATGAAGGAAATAATAAGTAGAATAATTGAGAATGTTTTCCTTCATGCGAGAACTCGTTCCACTTCAAGACAGATTCCTTCTCCTTGGGTGCATTGGTGGATCCATTCTCACTTACAATGTCCGTTTTAGTATTTATGTTAATAGAAGTTGTTATAGAAGTTTATAAGTTTCAAGTTAGTTTCAAGTTCGTTTTCGTCATAGAAGTTTCAAGTTAGCGGAAAACTTGATAGAAATTACTCTGGAACAGAAATCTAAATAAAGCGAGTGGTTTTTTTAGGCAATTCGTCTGATTTCTTCTATCTCTACTGAGAGAAAGAAGTCAAAAGAATGGATCCCTGTAGGTGAGTACGATTTGATTCACATGTTGTTTTCAAAATAATAACCGAATACAAAAATTTATTATTATTATTATTTCCCTCACACTTACTCGCTAAGTTTCTATTTATTGACCTTTCTCTCTCTTTCTACCTATTCCTCTGTTCTTTGCTGCATGTGTTCCAATCTTGAGTTCACGTTGTATTGAAAGTTATTATTCTATGCGTTCTCCAGCGTATTCATATTGGACTTAGTATTCATCGTTTTGCGAGTCAGTCAGTACTAGATTTTGCTTGTTTCCAAACGGTGTAATACATAATCAGCGGGTGGTGTAGGGTCACTATGTGGTCTGTTTGGATGACTTCCGAGGCATGTCGAAGCTTATTTCGCTGAATGAAACAGTACTCGATTACACTTGTTACCTCCGTTCTCGAGCGTTATTTTATGCGATCTACTTTTGAAAAAGGAGTTGAAGATTGCGAAGTGCTGATTCAAAGTAATTTGAGCGTTGAATTTGCCTCGAACTAATAATTTTTCATACAGTTTTTTTCTCTTTCAAATTTATCCGAGGGAATCGTAGAAGTTTTCCTTGTTGGCGTCTCTGCATTATTGCCGGGGTGTTTTAGCTGAGAAGAGTGTAGGTGAGTGTTGAACAAGGATATACAGGTAGCAAAGACCCAATGCGATCCTCTCACGACCCCTTTTACATGAGCAGCCAGTTTGAAAGAGAGGATGATACCAAAACCGTTTCTCGTCTCATCAACATTAAGTATGGGGGGTATCCATCTTCGATGAGTTAATCCTTGCTCTCTGGACTCTTTGTTTCTCGTACAGTTGCTATTTCTACTTTAATTAGTAAACAGCCTCAGGAACGAAGCCAATAAAAGAAGTTCTGTTATTTTTTCTGTTAAAAAAAACTGTTATTTTTTTTCTTCTCAATTTTGTCGAGAAAGTTGTCTCGTCGTTTGCCTATGTCTTATAATTTCTTAGAAAACAACAAGAAACTTTGGAATTTCTCTCTGGACTCTTTGTTTCTCGTACAGTTGCTATTTCTACTTTAATTAGTAAACAGCCTCAGGAACGAAGCCAATAAAAGAAGTTCTGTTATTTTTTTCTGTTAAAAAAAACTGTTATTTTTTTTTCTTCTCAATTTCGTCAAGAAAGTTGTCTCGTCGTTTGCCTATGTCTTATAATTTCTTAGAAAACAACAAGAAACTTTGGAATTTCTCTCTGGACTCTTTGTTTCTCGTACAGTTGCTATTTCTACTTTAATTAGTAAACAGCCTCAGGAACGAAGCCAATAAAAGAAGTTCTGTTAATTTTTTCTGTTAAAAAAAACTGTTATTTTTTCTTCTTCTCAATTTCGTCAAGAAAGTTGTCTCGTCGTTTGCCTATGTCTTATAATTTCTTAGAAAACAACAAGAAACTTTGGAATTTCTCTAATAATTTTCTCGTAAAACTTGCCCAAGCCAAATGCAGTAGCGCCCATTTGTCCGAGAAATATATACAAGGCCGATGTCGCTTCGAAACAACATGTTACTGACCTCAAAAATCAAATATGCCACAAACGAATCTCGAATGCTGTGCCCTATTACTCTTTCCGCAAAAAGATCACTTGAAGGTACTATCAAGTATCTCTGGTTGTATCCCATCAAGTCTTGCAAGGCAAAACAGGTTATTTTTTCTTTTCTCACCAAGTTTTTTTTGGGTAAATTTTGTTTTCTTTTTTTTTTGTTATTTAGAATTCTGTGCTCATCTTCAATTTGAGCGAAAGTTTAAAAACTAGAGACACGAGGAAAGAAGCGACCATTTCGCAGCGAGTAAAGGGGAAGAGTGATGAGTAAAGGGCATAAGGGTTGAAGTCTAGAGACACGAGGGAAGAAGTGACCATGTCGTAGCGAGTAAAGGGGAAGAATGATGAGTAAAGGGAAATATCGAGACTTCAGCAAGTTGTTTTGATAAGATATTTGACTAACGAAACCAAATAAGGAATTTCCTATTTTGATTTTTAAATTCACTGTTGATATCGACCTAGTGAACCCACAAAAAAGCTTCTACGATATACAAGTATAAATAGACAGTTTCCTGATAAAAAGTTTTGGTTGTTTAGGAATAACAGTCCTGACTTAAGTCAGAAAGTCTAGTTAAGGTGTTTTCTTTCTATTGCGGCTCCTTGGGTGCATCTCTCCATGAGCTTCACGACCGTCATTTCTTGATCATCAATGAGGACACCGGAAAGCTAGTCAACCATAATCTTCTTCCCGTAAAAAAAGGGCTTTTTGAAACTGTACTTTAAAGATCAATTTTAGAAATAGCAAGAAATCGCATGGGATAATGTGTGCTCGTTTAGTGTATTGGTAACGTTCTACAAGCCCCGGTTAGGCAACGGAGGCTCGATCCCGGCCGAGTTCCATTTTTGCCCGTGCGATGGATTTCATTTATTCATGTACTTGAATGACGCAGGGAAAGAAGGACGGGACACGAATGAAATAATCATAGCAAGACACGCATCCTCAACTTCCAGTCTATTACCTGTGGCGGTCTCTGTGCAGATTCTACACAGCCCGGACGCATCCCCGACTGGTTCTTATCGAGGCGGATGTCAGAAATGGCCAACTGCTGCTCTCCACTCTCGCTGGAAAGAGTCTGGTCGTAGTTCTCTCCCAAGTACTCCAGAAAAAAGATGTGCGACGAGCAACGTTAGACTACAGTCATATGAGAAAAATCCAAAGCTTCCTTGGATTTCTTGTAGTTTGTAGCTTTTGATCAACAAGTCTGTGTAAAGAAACAATGTTTGCAGTTTGCACGACAAGCTGCAAGCCGACGGCCTCGACTGCGGAGATGCGGCTGCTAAGTTTATTCAAGATTTCATGCAAGAAGATGGTAAACTTTACGATTTTTTGAGTGATGTTTTGTATCAGAGGCTAAATTAATTGGGAAAAACACGACTTTACGTGCGAATAGACTTCTTAGTAATAGTTTTCAAGCATGTTAGCTCAAAAATTTTTTTAATGGTACCTTATGTCCATTTTAATAAGTATGTATGTTCAATGATTATTCTTCCCATTATTCAAAACGATTAAAGCATGATACATATGAAAAAATAACAATATGTTCAATGACATCCGATTATCTGTAGGGATGCGGCTTTTGATGTACGCACCCAATTTGTTTAATGGCAGACCATGCGTGAGTGAGCAGGAGTGGTGGGACAACCCGGTCCCTCAACGAAATGATACAGTATGCTTTTTAAACAGTTGAATATTATTTTTTTATAACCTTCTCCTGGTTTCAGGTTGCTTACGTTGATTTGGCACCTTATATGATAACGACAGAGGGTTCACTCAAGGAGTTGAACCAACGATTGTCAAAAAAGGTACTTGGATTTTGTGAGATATGAGAGTATATATAATCAATGTCGCAGAGATAAAGCGCCATATTTCATACGATTCAAGACAGTTCTATGTACTATTACTCATAATTCTGGTTAGGTACGAGTAAGAACATTTAAAACAGAAATACGAGTAGTTGATGGTTCGAACGACACACTCTCAAGGTGTCCAAAGCCTGCTATGAGATCAGCCATGCTGATGAGTCTGCAAAAAAATGATCACTTACTTTTAAAATTTCAATTTCATTCATATCTGATAGCACTTCTGTTACACACTACGTGTAACAGAAGTGCTATCAGATCAATGGAACTACATTCCAGCTCAAGTTGTATTGTTGCCCTTCTCCCTCGCTTTATAAATGCACTACTAGCACTTCCTCGGGGGACTATCATCTTGAGTACTAGCTTGCTCATTTCGTTTTATACAGGGTGGTCCATAAATAGTGTTACAAACTGGAATTGTTATACCTTTTTTCAAAACAGAGAAAATCATCTCAAATTAACATATTTTATCAACAACATAAATGTCAACATTCACGCAAAAGTTCAGCTCAAACGATCTCCTTTTGCCCGAACTACAGCTCGAAGTCTCTTTGGGAACGCCTCCACCACTGTACGAAGGTATTCGACTCCGATGTTGTCCCATTCTGCCTGAAGGGCATTCTTCAGGGAATCAATATTTGGGTGGGAGCGAGAGTTTACCTTGGACTCCAAGTAGGCCCAAACGGAATAATCGAGCGGGTTCAGGTCGGGTGATGAGGCCGGCCATTCTGCTGTTGTGATGAAGCCGGGAAAATTTTCCTTGCACCACGTTTGAACCTTTTTAGCTTTGTGGGCTGGTGCTGAGTCTTGTTGAAAGGTCCATGTCCTCTGATTGAAATTCGATTGAGACCATGGATGGAGCACGTCTTGCAGAACATGTTTCAGATAGTATTCCGTGTCGATCTTGACGCCTTTCTCGACGAAAACAAGCGGTGTTTTTCCTGTTGCGCAGATCCCCGCCCAGACCATGACTTGAGTTGGATGTGCACTGCGTTGGACCGTTCTACCCTTGCTATCGGCTTGCTCTGCGTCCTTCGCAAGCACTCTGACGTTTTGGGAGTTGTGGACTTCTTCCACGGTGAACAGCTTTTCGTCAGAGAACACCATATTGAAATGTTCGCCTTGTTGCGTACGACGAAGAAGGTCGCGACATCTTTTGACTCTTTCCGACTTGTTGCGAGCCGACAGAAAAGCGGCCTTCCGTGTACGATACGACCTGAGTCCCAGCTCCTCCGTGACTATTCGTCTCAATGAAGATCGGCTCATCGGGAGCTGCTGCGCCATCTGTCTGATGCTTCGTCGTGCATTTCGGTTGATCCGACTCCGAACGGTTTCGATGAGTTGTGTCGTGCGAGCAGTGCGAGGACGACCTCGCCTTGGACGGTCCAAAGATGTGCCAAGCTCCTCGAATCGTTTGATCGCTCGATACACTGTCATGCGAGGCAGGCGAAGCGTTTCAGCAATGCGAGCAGGGGCGTGGCCAAGAGTGTGTAGGCGAATGATCGCAGTTCGCAAGCGATTCGACGCTGTCATTACCCTAAACATCGATGGATTCAATCGAAACTCACTTGACACGTATAAAAAATTACGGGGAATCGGAAAAAACAAGAAAAGTGACCGCTACGTGCGGTCACTTCCTCAGGAAATGTTCTCAAACATTTGTAACACTATTTATGACCCACCCTGTACATGTGAATAACAAGAATCATTCATGCATCAGACTAATGTATGCTCAGGGAACTAAAACATTTATGGAAACTATTAAATATAATACTACTAAATATAAAAATTTCGAGTTCATAGGTTCATTCTTTCCCGAGATATGAGTGAATGATTGGCGTACTTATGTATTGCACACCTTGTGCAAGTTAACCTCATTCTTTGGGTTATCGTTCTTTTGACGGAAAGACGCCTCAATCAGAAAACGTATCTTATCCACGAAGATGTGTTTTCTGATCGGAAGTCTCAGCGTTCTATCAATGTCAGTGTGAAGATGAGGAGAATGCGGAGAACTCGTCCCGTGGGAACACTTAAAGAACTCACACGAAAAAATATTATGTTGTAAGTGAAGAAATTGTGAGCTCTCAAAAATACTATGAAGGTGACGAGCCTGAACTTCCGCCCAAACATCGTCATCGACGAGTCTGCTGCATGGGACGAGGACCGGTCAGCGCAAAAAAAATCCCTTTCAAATCACATCTTTCCCTCGGTGTTTACCTAAGTGTTCCGTGTGCTGTATAATAGAGTCTTTGAGCATCAAAACACAGAGGAATCCAAGATAGAAAAGGTATGACCAGCTGCGCCTTCAATTTCACCATGAAAAAGTTCGTACTAGTGTGCTCATGAGGTAGTTCACACTACTCACAAAAAATTTTTACATGAAAATCCATAACAGCAAAGTATGGGAAGCGTAACGATACGCTTGAAAGTATTCCGAGGAATACTTTCTGAAAGTATTGTCTTTCATACCGCGAAAACATGGTTTTTCATGGAATCAAAGTATTCTAGGCATACCACTGTTTGTCGGGATACTACACAAAAGTATTCTTTTTCATGCCTCGAAAGTTTTTTCTCATAAAATCAATTCAATTCAATTCAATTCTTTATTCCAATTGTTCATGGTTAAAACGTACAACGGATAACTGTCACGATGTGAGATCAGTGTGGAGGCAAAATACAGTATATTTACAGAGAGAAAAATAAGCATCACAAACGTAAGCGGGACAATTGTACAATATCATCAATAGGCAAATTGATAAGCATTTTCTTGAAAGCTGAGCTAGAAGAAATAGTTACTATTTGGATAGGTAAAGCATTCCACACATTTATAGCACGGGAGGCACAAGTAGTGTGTGACTGCGACAATCTAAACGGTAGACTAATACGAAGAGGATGTGAATTTCTATTATTGTAAGGACACGGTTTGACGAGAAACAAAGTTGAGTAATCAAGCTCAAAATGGCCATGGATACATTTATGTATGAAACAGAGATCTGCTATAGCTCTACGGTGCTCAAGTGTATGGAGACTCAGTAGCTTCAGTCGCGAAGGGTAATCTAGGTTGGTTCTACCGGCTCTATACATCACACGGCGTGTGAAACTGCGTTGAACTCTTTCCAAATCATTGACAAGGCCTATCGAAGTTGGTGACCAAACTTCACTACCATATTCAAGCAAGGGCAGTATATATGACTTGAACGCTCGCATTAAAACTGTGATGGACGATGTTCTGAGGGCTCGAAGGATAAGATTCGCACATTTCGATGATTTTTTAATGACCTGATCTATGTGGTTAGAGAAAGTTAAGGAATTATTGAAATTGATACCTAGATCTTTGACATTGATTGATGAAGGCAAGGTGATGTTATTCATGGAGTAAGTCCTCTTACTGTTGCAAGAGCCACAATGAACGACAGAACACTTCGGAATTGAAATTGTTAGAGACCAGTTATGTGCATAATCTGCTATCGAGTCAATAGCGATTTGCATCAGAGATGAATCATGGGAAATTAATTTAATGTCGTCGGCGTACAAAAAAAGCTGGACATCGGAAGGAATGATGCTAATAATGTCATTAATGAACATTGTGAAGAAAAGAGGGCCGAGTGAGCTGCCCTGTGGTACTCCGTTAGTATACAATTTACTATCGGATAAGCTTGAGTCAATTAGGACTTGCGAACTTCTATTCTTGAGAAATGATTGAATTAGTGATAAAAGAGAGGAGTTAATTCCTAGTGAGGCAAGTTTATGAATAAGAAACCGGTGATCAATCACGTCAAAGGCTTTCGAGAAATCGATCATGCAAATGTCAAAAGGCTTCTTGCGGTTAGTGAGAGAAAGGCACAGTGAGTGAGATTCAACTAAAGAGGTTATTGTTGAACGTTTCTTTCTAAAACCAGATTGTCTAGAGCATAAAAGGTTATTGGTTTCGAGGTGAGTGTAAATAAGATTATACAAATGTTTTTCAAAAAGCTTAGAGAAAGAACAGACAAGAGTTATGGGTCTAAAATTGTTAACAACAGAAGTGTTCCCTTTCTTGTGAATGGGTATAATCAAAGTATTGCAGGCCATACTTTGGAGTATGCCGTTTATTTTTTTCCTTGATTTTTGTGTTAAGATTCTTTTTGTTTGTTTCTTTCTGGAGTCAATTTTTTATGATTGAATCAACAAATTTATTTTTAATAACAGCAAACAATGTTTTAACAGCAAACAGCAAACAATACTTTTTTAACAATTTAACCAAAACTAACAATAACAATTTTAACAACAATCAACAACAATTTAATAACAGCAAACAATTTTAACAGCAAACAACAGCAAAATTAATAACAGCAAGGAACCGGGGAAATAATTTCGAGGGCGTTCGATTTACCGACTCCTCACCTCGGAAAAAAAAGTTTTGAAGACAAAACATAGGTATTTAAGTCTTCTATGAATCGAATTGCAACAAATGTCCGGAACAAAAACGAAAAGTTTACAAAACTTGAGAAAGAGACCCAGATAATCAGGCCGAAAACCGTGATAGTGGCGCATGTGAAATCGCCAAGTGCGCCTTGATCCCAAAATACGTGGAGCAGTGCAAACTCTGCAAACCAATTCGTTCTCGCCGCTCTGCATATGCGCCGTAGAGCGAACATGATATGAGAAATGAAGATCTTCTGAGAACTGCTGCTCACAACTCGCGAACGGACAGCGGAACATATCTTGAGAAAAGCTTTCAGAACATATCAATTTATACTGCAATTTATACTTTCAGAACATATCAATTTATACAGCGTAACATATCAATTTATACTGCCGGTCTGAATCAGAACGTTTCTTACCACCAGCATAATCTTTCCCGAGCGCATAGATATTGCAATTCATGCCAAGAAATTTAAATAAAAATCACTTTTTAGACCTGAAATTTCCCTATTCCTGCGCAGCACATGAATAGTGGCCTACGGAGCAGCCAATGGTTCCACCAGATTAGGCATGTATACTAAGCTGGGGAACAGCTTTTCCTGCCATAGGCGGACACAAGCGTTAATAAAAGGTCTAAAGGTACCATTATCTCTTTAATCTCCCCAAATCGCACGCACCTCTGAACAGAGACTCGAACATGGGAATTAAATATTATTGAAAGCGTGAAATTAAAAATTAAAAGCATGGGAAATTTAAAAAGCAAAATGTATAAAGTTATAATACACCATAAAAGCATGATTGTGACCCCATGCATGACACAGGTGAAAGTTCAACGGTGTCAACTGTAAAAAATAAGAATTTTTTTGATACAGTACTTGAGTTTTAACGTTACTTTGGGTCACGCTTTTGATTTTTACGATGAGGCATACTTTCACAAGTATTGTATTAAAAAATTCAAAGTATGCCTCTTTAGCATACTTTGATATTGTTGAAGGGATATCGCATTGTGGCTGCCAGGAATACTTTCGAAGTATTTTTATTCATGAAATGCCTTTATCCTTTTGAGCATACTTCCCAAAAGTTATGCTCTTTTTTTGTGAGTAGTGCGAGCTAGTTGATAAAATCTTCAGTGTTATTATAACTGATAAACGTCGAATTGCAACTAACACAACCAGTATAGCGCTGAGTTGATGTTAGCGGTTACTTCAACATAGTGAAATTGAAGGCGCGGCAGGTCTAGAAAGGAACGAATTGCTCAGAGAGTAGTTTCGACAAAAACTTTGTGTGAGAGTCAGGAGAGGTAAGAATGACCAGCAATGTTTCAGAAGAGAATAAGTAAAACGAAAATGGAAAACACTGTTTTGCCATCAACTTTTAGGTTTGCAAAAGATCACCAAATAATACACAGAGAATACCGTATCAAAAGTCCGAATTTCGGACCAATGTTTGTGACTCAGAAAAATTAGAGCTGACTTTGACCTTCTTTCCTAAGCAACCCGTATGATACGAGTAAAAGAGAAGTGTTTGAGATGGAGTGACCTTCGTATGGGTGACGTTCAACTGGAATGCTTCAAACCATGCACCAGGTTGCTAATATTGAAATACTTCACAATTTATCGCTTTTATTTCAAACATTGTAGGGTTTGTGATGGCAGTAGATGAAATATTTTTTCTATTACTTATTTTTATTTTTTTAAACTTTTATTAATTATTTATTTATTTATTTTATTATTTTTTTTTTATTAGATGAAATTTTTTTTCTATTTTTTATTTTTAGTTTTTATTAATTTTTTATTCATTCATTTTTTAAATATTTTTTAGTAGATGAAATATTTTTCCCTTTCTATTTCTTAATTCCATATAAGCGGTGGCCTTACAAGCTGTTTTTTATTTATTTATTTATTATTATTTTTAGTAGATGAAATATTTTCCCTTTCTATTTCTTAATTTCATATAAGCGATGGCCTTACAAGCTGTCCTATGGTAATAAAGAATTTCGATGAATACATAGTTATTAGACATGAAATCAAATTGAAGTTGCGAGAACGGAAGACACAAAGCCGTAAAAAATGCTCTTTCTATAACAATAAAAGGCACAAGTGAACTCTCCAAGGTGTTTTCTATTACTTTGTTGCTATACAAATCATGATGTTACAATGTCTTTATGCGCAGAACAATTTCAAAATAAATGAGTAAATGAATGAAAAAATCCTCACAACAGCTGTGTTTCAGATGCGTCCTCACAACAGTGGATCCTTGTACAGGGAAAAAGGATCTCGAAAACCAGCCTTTGAAGGAGCTGAGAAAGTAACTAATTGAATTTTGATTTGTTAAAATATAGTCTTGTTTCGTCACAATTAATGAGTTAGAATTGAAAACTTGTTCATTTAATTTTCAATTACATCACAAATTGGTTTAAACTGTAAGTATGTCTTTGATGTGCAGGTGTTTCAGGGCTGCTTTTTGACGAACTTAATTACCATCTATGATTTTTTTTATATGAGGGAAGAGCTCTTTTCAATTGAAAAAAACTAAATTTCCACAAAGTGAGTATCCGGACAGGCTATCTTCTTTTCAGATTCCGCTTGGCTCCTGAGGGAAAACTACGGGATGCACACGGGGACTCTCCCATCTTCGGTGTTAATGCTGGCATCACCAGACCTGGTTACATCCATGTTGGCCAAGTCGTCTGGGCTCGTTACAAACCGACTGTCTTCTGATATGAGGGAAGAGCTTTTGAAAAAGTGTAATAATTTTCGCAGTTCTCCATTTCGTGTAATAACTTCCGCAGCTTTCCATTTCATTGATTTTGAATCCGTTTCGCTCAAATTACCATAAAACTTGAATTATTGTTTGATAATTGTTCTTCATCAGTAACAACAATTTCCATTTCGAAAGAAATTTTCTTTGTAGTAATGCTTATTGTTATTTCAAATAGAGCCGAATCAAATCGCATTCTTTTCCCAGAATTTCTAAGAGATGGCTTATGCATATACATATTTAGATACACAACTTTGCTAGATATCCGCTATCAGAAACCCAAGGAGCAACTACTGCTTCTGCCACGTGTAGTACGAGGAGAAATACCATAATTTTAAATGTCTTCAGTAGCATAAGTAGCTAATTATTAGCCTTACTTCTTTATTCCAATTAACACGAGACAAGTGAAAAAACACATTTCCGAGCTTTTACACCAAGTCCATCTAAATAAACTACTTAAATAAAGTTTACAGAGCATATATATGAGTATTAGCTAAATCAGCTCCTATTCGAAAACCATTACATTCTGTATTGGAAATTGTTACTAGAAATTGCAGAAAAGTAGTTTTTTGCTTAGCATTTGAGTTCAGTTGTGAATAAAAATAATATATTTTCATATTTTCAAAATGATTTATTTTTGAATCAAAATAAATTTCAAAAAAATTGAGACATTCAAAGATACACTTAGATGACAATTTGAATGAAGTTGAGCCCGTAGATCGTTTTCAAAGAGCAGTTTATTGCTGTTCTGAGATATTTTCTACACGTTTTTAGTTATTCTGACTTGTCATCTGCTTTCTGTCTACCTATAAAAGGAACTTGCCATGTGATGGGAGGGTAGAAGAAGTACAAGGAGATCGTAAAAACATTCAGGATGAGACCGGGCAAGTTGGCGAACTCAACAAGTTAATTCAGTGTAAAAAAAATCAACTAATACCCCTTGAAACGAGAATAAGACCCGTTGAGCTAGTTTACTTTTTTCCGCAAAGCCTCTTCAAAAGCTAAAATTGCGGATGAAAGTATTATACGAAAAGTACTTAATGAGCCTGTTATAACTGAAAAAAGGTGACTATTTATTGAGAAAATTAATGCATATTCAAATGCATACGCTTGAATGCACAAAACCCGAAACATCTCAGAGCTTTGTGCAGAATTACTTTTATTTATACTAGTTTAAATGTTCCAAAAAAGTTTTTTGATTCCTTATTCCTTCTGACCATGAGGTTTAAACACATTTTTCAGAAGGCTATAAGGCAACGAAGCACTTTCTCTCGGTTCACATATCCTTATTTTGTAGTGATCGATTACGAAAGGCAGCCGCTCGAGATGGAACTCTCAAGTGTCCTTTTTCATGTGACAGTTGAAGGATGGACTTACCACAAGGTAGAAGTTGCCAGAGAGAAAAGCGAACAGAGTCCACTGAGAAATGATGAGGAACATAGCAAATTGGAAGTGAGCTGGCACGAATTCCGTGGTTTTCAATGTGAATATCCGCTTCTGTAATTCATTTATTGCTGCCCGGTCGTTTGCGATGTCAGATGAGAACTTTAAATGTCAATGAAATCTGAAGATAAACTTTCTCTCCTTGAATCTCAGTTAGAGTGGTTATCATTATAGAAATGATTATAGCTCAAGAAACTGACAATCCCAGTGGATATTAACTGGAAATAAATTCTGTCTTGAAGGGGTCATAATTTGTTTCATTTGTGTACATAAAATATTTCTTCTTTCCTATATTATATTATATTTTACCTTCTCCTTTTTTCCATTATTGTATCCATTAATCAATTTTCATTATAGAGCTTTAGAAAATATGATTTCGACAGTATATGAGAATCTAAATTGCTTTCCAAGGACTGTTCTTAGCGGATGACTGACAATCTCGTAAATTCCGGCGAAGAGACCTCCGTTCTGCGCCATGGCGGCGATCTTTCCCATGATATCCGCGGCCTTCACTTCATCCGGAATGGACCCCACATAGGAGAAGATAAGGAAGAGAACCAGAGAGACTGCAGCCAGTTGGCCATACAAGTACTTCTAGAAGAGCAATTCGGGTGCTTGCAGCAGTGATGTATGTGCCCTGTCTAACCCAGAATGCTCTATTGTTTGAAAACTGCTATCCGTCCTGAATTCATCTAACTCACACCATTCAGGCCTCACACAAGAAAAAGCTTCAACTTTTCTGTCAACAAGCTCAATCAACAACAAAATTTGCTTTTCATTTTGTTCCTGTGTCTTCGTTTTACTCATAATCAGAGTTGAACAACTTTGAAGAACCAAGAACAAAATGGTCTCTCGATATTTTTGAAACAGTGCATCAAAATTTTGGATATTTAATGAAAACTTACCCGTACTGGCTGATAATATGCGTAGGCCCCTAAGGAAACCGCGATGAGACAGAGGTTGATACTGTTGACCATTTTGGTGTGGGAGTCGTCAGTCAAATAACTGTGCCGCAGCCAGCAAGACATCCTTTATATTCAGTTGGAAGTGAAAGGAGAAACACAAGGGAAAAAGAAGAGAGAAGTAAGTAGATATCAGAGAGTGTCGACTCTCACCATTCACTAATCGAAAATGTATTGTTGAAGGGCATTATTAGGATGTTTGTGCTCACGAGGAGCTCACGAGCTCACGAGGACTCTCTGATCATTCCTTATTGAATAAATCGCGTACCTTAGCATAATTACATTCAAAATTGCAATAAAAACCTGAGCTTCCCGTTCGCGAAAGGTGCAGTTATAGTTTAAGTCGTACTCAAAAATCTGTGTTAAACTTCAAAACAATTGTTTAAAAAGTCAAACTCATAATAAAGGGCTAGAATCCTATAAATAGTATACACAAGACAGGTTTTTTGTGTACATAATCCTTTTTCAGGATTTTTCTAATGCCTTTTTATTATTATAAATACTTGTAAGTGAAATTCGAAGGGAAAGCTAACATTAAGACTGGAGGCATCATAGGAAAAGAGGAGAAGCCTTCAGCCGATCCTCTTTTTCGCCATTCTTGTATTTGTAGTCTACCTCGGAAGAAAAAAATTATCGCTTGTTCTTCCCGATGCTTCATATGTTTGTTATTCAGACCCTTCCGATTTTTTTCTAACAAATGGTTGAGTGCAAAGTTGGAAGCATCCATCACAACAATTCTCAAGAATGCAGAACTAGTTAATTTCAGAAAACATTCCTGTTGTAATGTGAATTGTTTGCGATGACTTCAGTTAGAAATGCAACAAATTAAGTGCCTAAAGTAAAATATTTTACTTCCAATAATGTGTTTTCAAACTTACATAGGAAAAACGGAGAAAAAGGAGACGGTGAAGATAGTGAGCCAAGCTGCGAATATGTCCAGCCCGTTCATCTGCCTGATAGAAAAGAGCGAAAAATTGAGCAATATCACACTACCACAAGATAATCAAACCGAAAACATCTCAAAAAGTTTTTATTAGAATAACTAATTAATGAAAAATTTTTTTTAAAGGGGATGGTAGAGATTAACATTATGATCTTTAAAAAATAAAAAAGGTCTCTGGATTGATAGGTTTTGTGATGAACGAATGAAGGTTCTCACCTCTGACCTTAAATCTCAAAAGAGCTCATTCTTAAATTAGGCTCTACTGAGGTGTTGGTTGAAAAAAAAAGCCTCCTTGGAATGGTGCATGAAAATTCAGGCCGTGGAGATTTTTTCCGACTAGTGTAGCGCGTCAAAGAAAGCCGATACGGGATCGTTTTCGGGAAGCCTTGGCTTAAAAGATCAGTCACCACTCCTACATGAGTCGATGTGCCACTCAAATAACTTTTTCTATCTCTCTTCGTTCAATGAAGAGCGTGAACCCTCAAATCCCAGCAATCCTAAATACATCAGAAATCAGATCGGCAAGAAACTCAGAGGAGCATAGTGCAGAAAAAAACAACAATGAATTCAACCTTCCTAAAATGCTCCCCAGGACAATAAAAGACATACAAAACTTTTCTCAATACATTTTGCTTTAATCGATAAGTTAGAGAACATTTCCAATAAAATGCATTGATTGACCATATCAGGAATCGACAAACTTTAAAGCAGCTGGTTAACAAAAAAAAACTTTTCTGAGAGTGGGCACTCGTTGATTCTCTCGTTAAGTTTCATGTGTTTTATGCATGGCTTATCTCGTTTGTGGAGTCTTTATCTGTTCTGTCTGATACCACTCTAGCTCTTCTGCTTTCGTAAGGCAAAGCACTTTGAGCTTCCCTCTTATGAACTCCTTATCTTGAACAGTTGATGCGTGGTCGAGGAGAGACGTTCTGAATTTGTCGAATCATTATAAAAGAACATTATCTACTAGATAATAAGGATACGTCATCTTGGACATAAACCTCTTGTTTTCATCTCTTTCCAACTGCATGATCCATTTGACGGTCACCCATTACAGTTGAGACAGAAATTTGCTTGTGATATATTTAAACAATCAAAGTTTTGAAAGATAAAGAAAGTTTAAGGTCTTTATGAGTTTAAAAGAATCTACCGCTTTTTTGAAGGCTACTTGCACAAACATTTGTAGTATGATTACGAATACAAAATCAACTATTTCAAACTTTTCTATGCCAAGAAAACATTCTAAAATTTGAAAAAAAATGTTAAAAAGTTACCAAACGAGCGCCCGTTTGTTGTTTTAGTGATTTGAAAAACGATTGAATGTTAGGGATATATTTACATGGCTTATTTGAGGGACATTTTCATGAATAGAGGTGCTTCGGTACATGTAAAAACTGCGGTCGATTGCGTCTATCTTCCTATTATGTTCCTTGAACTACAGTCGTAAGTAGAAGAAGGGAGAAAGGCGAAGACGAACAGATAACGAGAAAGAAAGAAAAGGTAGAGAGATAGAGAGAGATAGATAGAGGGAAAGTGGGTAGACATGAAGAGAGAAGAAAAAGAGATGATGGTTCCGTAAGCAATTCTGTTTTGAATACAACGATTCACAAAGAAACGTCAAAGGATTCTCACCAGAGGCTCTCAAGTGTTTCTCCTCTCATTCTTTTCTTTCTCGAGCATTCCTGTAATAGTACATAGAAGACAGAGGATGTTTATTCAGCGTCCAGAACGTCCTTAACATCGAACAATTCTCGGATTGTTCGACAGACGGCTATACACAACATGTGATTTGTCGCTTTTGATCGTTTATGGTTACTAGGATATATAAAAAAGCATCCTTTTTAAGAAAATTTTTCACTTCTCTGATATAAGTATATATTGCTCGAAGCAAAACTCCGCACTTTCTGAAAAAAAAAGACTTCTAGATAATTCTTTACCTTGAAATTTCCGACCTGTTCCGTGAATTCAAGTTTTTAATTATTTTTCTCGTATTTTCAGATGTTCTCATGTGAAGGTATAAAAACGCTCTGTAACGTAAAAAAAATCGGCTAATAAGCTTCATGCTAAATATCATGAAGAGTGAATTGTATCTTCTTCATTTGCACCAAGAGATCTTCTTCATTTGCACCAAGAGATCTTCTTCATTTGCACCAAGATAGTTGAGGAGGAACATTGACCTTTGTGAATGAAGAAAAACAAAGCTGTTGTCTTTTCTCGTCTTTCTGTAACTCAGTGGCATATAATATTGACTGATTGTCATAAATCAGTTGAATAGCGGATGCTGTTTGCCTTCTTTCTCTTACTGTGTTTCTCTGATCCGCTTCAGTACTCCTTCCGACCTCTTCCGATAAAGTAATTTGTTTCCTCATTTCAACTCTCATTATTCACAATTCTGTGCTCATTTTTAGCGTCTTTTCAATCGGACTGAGATATCTCTTAATGATAAATATTTTAATGATACAACTAGATTCAAATAAAATAGGTAGATTATTATCGTTAGTACATTGTGTCTTATATCGTTCACTCACACTATTTTAATAGTAACAGGAACGAATGCCCTTCTGACTGAGCGAGATTTTTAGTCTCAACAAAGTTTTTGTGATTTAGAAATTCCTTAAAACTGTCGAGTTGTTTGTTAGCAAACTTTGTCTTGGTTATCAGAATGGCTATCAGTTTCAATTGCCCATTTTTTTAAAACTTCTATCAGCAAAGTTTGTTAAAATTCTTTGTAATTGTTGTGTAAAACTGGTGGAAAAGAATCTTAATCCCCCGTTCTAAAACAATCTAAACTTGATTCTACATGAACTTGAACTTTAAACTTTTTATTACTCGAAAAAAATCACGTGGTAGAAACATACATGATGTTATAGACAATATTTAGATAACACATGGGTAAACACAAATGAAACCGAACAATGAATCCGAGCGTCTATAAATACAGTCGAGCGGATCTTATAGCGAAACTAAACTTCCTACAATTAGTGCGAGGAGTTTTATATTAAATTTTTAATTTTGAGCCCGGGTCGTGGAAAACTTTAAATTATAAAAAACTTAGTTTTTTTCTGAGAAGAATTACTCTACCAGATATAAGCTTGTTTAAAAGATGAAAATCATCCGTTTCCCACCTACATATTACTTAATTTCATTTCATTTCTTTATCGTGGCAGGGTGAGAAAAGGACAAAGAGAGGTATTCGACTGCTTAAGGTCACAAGTCCAAGCTTAGAGTTTCTTAATTTATTAGAAGGCATGTGACTGTACGAGGTATTTAAGCAGCGATTGTATACTCGGCGAGTATAATAGTTCTGTACCTTTTCTAATGCCCTAATATCTTACCTGAGATATGTGGAGAAAACTGGTGTAAAGTTCTCGAGAATCGATCGTATGTATGTAGTATATATAATAGAATGAGCTTTACATTCCGCGAAGTATGCTCGCATAAACCATTTTATTGAACCTAGCGATTCCCATGGGTCAACAGAAATTTGTTTGTGCTCAAACGATCTGAAAACCTCGTAATATTATTAATTGTACTGCCGAATGTAGCGAGTGCTCCAAAAAGGGTTCGGGGCAGCTTGCCTTGTGAATGTTTTTCAAGTAACGCGAATATTCTTGATTAGAGAAAGCTTTACTCCGTTCCAAAAAAAAAGACAAAAGATTAGAAGAGTTGAATTTGAGAGGAGAAAATGATTTAAGACAAAAAGAGATACAGAGAGGAGGAGATTGTACATAATATGAAAAATGGAGATGTAGCCTGAGAAAGCAGAGAGTTAGTACTGTTCTAATGAGATGTTTCAACCTGGTCAACTTTTAAGAGTAAGCTGAGAACTACAAACAACCTCAGGGAGATTTCAGCTATGTATGTAGAGGGAGACAAAGGTATGTAGAATTCGAGGAATAGCGATAGAAATATGCATAGAGTGCTCAGATCAAGGGAGGAGAGGAGACAGGGAAAGAGATAAAGTAAAGTGAATTGGAGAAAAAGTAAAAGTGGAAGAACTTGAACGTTTCTTGAAAAGAGAGACTCGACGAGAAAAACGAGAGAGAGGAAAAAGAGAAAGAAACCGAAAGAAATCGAGAAAAAAAGAGAGATAGAGAAAAAAAGAAAAAACATTGAGCGAGAGAGACGGAAAAGGAACATAATAACAGAAACAAAGAAAGTTTGGGATTGAGAATTGGAAACTCTTCAAAGGGTTTTTATTTCGTGAGTCTTTAATCAAAACAAGAACTGGATATGATGAATGGTCAATTTAATTGAGAATGCGTACGTATTTGAGTAATTCTCCCCTTTGCTTCTGTTAGTTCGCGACTGTTTGCTTCAAGCAAAGAAAGACTATTTGCAGAAGTTACGCTTTGCTGCTCTCAAGTTTCGTTGTCCTCTTAGCTTTTATCGATGGAAAAAAGTCAACCTTGTATTTATAGACGCTCGGATTCTTTGTTCAGTTTCATTTGTTTTTACCCATGTATTATCTAAATATTATCAAAAACATTCTGTATCATGTATGTACTATTATCTACCAAGTTATTCTTTTCGCGTAATAAAAAGTTCGAACCTTGAGAAAAGACTTATGTCATTGTGTAAAAGACATTTGACTTGCCTTGTTCGCCAAGATCATTCAGGAATTCATTAATTAGGACTGAACTCCTATGTTTGAATAGTTATTTTTATAGACATCGTTTTTCTGCAACTCTTCTTCTCCTCTCAAATAGGGAGAAAAGCCCCAATAATAATAATCTGCCTGGAATCCAAGAATGTGTTCCCCCAGTCCTCCCCTGGCCACGCTGTCTCCAGCCTTCCTCGCATCGCCCTCTCCATTCTCCAACTCTCGGCCACGTCACTGTTTACTAGGTCCTTTTTCTCATCTCCTCAGCTTCTCCGGATTCGATCTCAGCTGTTCTTTGCTGACTAAACCGGTAAGACAACTAAGAAAAAATAAACAAAATGAATGACTTTTCAGTTCAAACAGCCCCGACTTCTCGATGTTCTGAGTACTGGGAGAAGGAATTAACTTGAAAATTCTGACTTAAATGGAAAACAAGAATTTTTTGAATGATTGCTTCATATTTTATATTGTTTGTATTTGGGGAATTACCTCATCGAGAAATCATCTGGATAAAAATCGAAGAACCTCTGAGATGTCTGTAAAAAAATGGATATGGTCTTCGCTGGGGTTTCGTAATTTTCAAGCACAAGTGAGATAAGAGGCTCCTTCTCTTCAGATTCCTCGCCCAATTATCAGACCCGTTCTGCAAACTTCCATTGCAGCGATAATACTCGGGCTCCTTCTCTTCAGATTCCTTGCCCCATTATCAGACCCGTTCTGCAAACTTCCATTGCAGCGATAATACTCGTGCTCCTTCTCTTCAGATTCCTCGCCCCATTATCAGACCCGTTCTGCAAACTTCCATTGCAGCGATAATAGTCGGGCTCTTTCTCTTCAGATTCTGGACCATTTGGAAAATACAAGCTGAGGTTTATTCCTACAAAAAATACATTTTGAACGGTTTTTCAGATTTTTTTGGTTTTTAAATTATGATGTTTTCGCTTTGTTTTTTTATGAACATTCGAGTTAAATTAAGATACTTTCACATTTATGTAATTGTGCTCATATTGGCGTATAATTTTAAAGAGTTTCTCATTGTCTTTGCAAAAATCTGATCTCTGCATGACTATACATATTATGAGTTTTTAATTATCTAAATTGACCTAACAGTAACAACTCTTGACTCACTAGCCATAATTCTGCATAGAATTACAAGTTTTTTGGAATAATTTTTTCTTTCCTCTTCTTGAATTGTAGTGGGCTAGAAAATATGTGAATAGTATCTTTTTCGTCTTTCAAATTCATCTGAATCAAAATGGTCAACGAAACTGTCGCCCTGCTTGCACAAAACTGACCATACAATTGCTGTTATGCAAACTAGAGATGACTAAAGGAGCCGCTACATGTTATAATAGGATCCATTTGTAGCTTATCTCAAAAAGAGCGCGAAGAAAAACAAGAAATGTTTTTGTTTGAATTTACTATTTTCTGCAACTGTTTCTATACTTGTATACTTTTATAGTCATGACCCTGATATTCGTTTTACCCTGTGATGAAATGAAAAACTCATAAAAGAGATGAAAACGTGTGGTAAATTTTAGTATATGTATTGGCATTCACGTTTCATGAAATGCTAGACATATTCTGAATCTTGATGTTCATGAGTTTACATATTGCAGCCTCTCTCTTATGATTGGTGCGAGTCAAATGTGCAGGGGCTAGGAGCTCTGCACGGGATAGCCTCTGCAGTCTCCCTCTGTGTGTGGACATCCACGGGATTTGCCTCCGTCTTCTACCAAGAGCTCTCTTTCTGTGTTGGACATTTATATTATGAAGCAGAGAAGTGAAAAAGAAGACTGAACTTTAATGCGCGAAAATTTAATTTTTAATTGAAAACATTTTCACTGGTTCATCGAAACCCAACGGTGCTAGAGACAATAGAGACAATAATCGGTTTTTTCCTTTCTATTACAAACAGCTTTATCTCTATCTTAGCCTTCTACTTTAGTGTCCGAAAGCAGCAAGCCAAGAGATATTTTTCCCGAGATGAATCTGGAAAGTCTGTTGTGTTATAAACGATTGCGACGGAAAGTTTTTTTTCAAAGAAAATGAGCTTTAAAGAGAAAGTTATTATATATATATATATATTTTATCTACATCTTTCGATGCAATAACGCACAAATTTGATTACAATTGAAAATGAGGAATGAATAGATCAGCTAAACAATTGTCAAATACGATTTTAAAAAAAAGCAATACATCAATTTGACTTTAATATAGCGAATTGAACGGGGAAAAAACAAACAAACAAACAAACAAACAAACAAACAAAACTATATAAGTAGAACAATTTGAACGACAAAAAAAAAAATTTAGTTCTGAATTCATGACGAGAGAAGAGTAGATAGAACACCACTTTTTAATTGGGATTTAAAATATTTCAGGTTCATACTATTAATCAAGTTTCGAGGTAGTTTGCTGAAAAGGCGGGATATTCGCATTCCATAAGAGTTGTTTCTAGCTGTATTCTTGCTACCCTGAACTAATAAGCCATTTATATTAGTTCGCGTTGGAATAGTCTTTTTGAAAAATCGTTTTTTATCTATTATCGACAGTCCATGGAAGATCTTGAAACCCATAACTAAGTCAGAAAATATCCTCCTCTTGGAGAGAGAAACGAATCCAAGGCGGGCAAGTCGATTGGGGTAAGAAGGAAGAGACCTCGTATTAACTTCATTTGCGAAACATCGATGATAAACTATGCGAGTGAATTTCCTTAAAACTTTCTCTATATCATCACAATCTCTTCCATAGTATGGATTCCATATATTCGAAGCATAGTCCAAGTGCGGCATTACGTAAGTTTTAAAGCACTTGACCAGTATACCAGGATCATTAACAGTTACCGCACGGAGCATAGCATACATTGCTTTGGATGCCTTTTTAACTCGGTCTGCTACAGCCTCTTTCCTACGCAAAGAAGAAACTATTTGTATGCCCAGGTCACGTATCTGAGATACACATGAAATGGAAACATTATTTATACTGTATGAGGAATATAAAGATCGACCTCCAATGTGAATATGGAGAGACTTGGATGGAGAAAGAGATAGTTGGTTAACTAAACACCAATCGAATACGGAATCTAATGCTGATTGCAGCTCTCGAGTTCGTTCGCCGTATGAGTTCTTATCATAAGAAACATAAATCTTGAGATCGTCTGCGTATGCTTGATAACGAATATTAGGAAAGTTCTCTAGTACCTCATTTATATCGGATATATACAGAGTAAAAAGAAGTGGCCCCAGGACAGACCCTTGGGGCACACCCGATGTGGCATTCATTGGATCAGAAGTGACATCACCCATACGCACAGAGAAAGATCTACATATTAGTTAAAAAAGACTCAAGCCAAGAAAGGAGTGGGTCAGTAATTCCATAATGTGTGCATTTAGACAAAAGCTTACTTATACTAATGGTGTCAAATGCACGAGAGAAGTCAAGGTAGATGACATCCGTTGAAAGACCTTTGGCTAACGAAGAGGTCCAATCATCTTCACATACTAATAAATTGGTTACTGTGGACGCTCCCCGCCTAAACCCATGTTGATTGATAGGTATAGTAATAGAGTGCTCGGATAGATGATTGATTATGAAAGCTCTAACAAGTCGCTCCATCGTTTTAGAACAGGGAGAAAGGATGGAAATCGGACGATAGGAGGACACCAAGTGAGGTTCCTTGCCTGGTTTCAGAATAGGGGTCACCAGTGAATGTTTCCAGTAAGACGGTATTTGACCACAGATAATACAATAGTTGAAAATATGGGAAAGAGGAAGTGCAAGAGACTTAGCACATTTCTTGAGGACAATCTGAGGGATACCATCTGAACCTTTGCTACCCGTTGGTTTAAGCTTCGAGAGGCTTTTAAGAACAGAAGAGGGGAGAAAAATAGGAAAGGGGCTCATAGTAGGGGCCGCTTCAGTTTGCAATGCGATACGTTGGTTATCATCCGTAGTATAATGAGAAGCGAATTCGGTAGAAAGCAGAGAACATTTAAGTTTATTTTTCAATACTATGTCCCCTGTAGTATTCAATAGATATCGAGGAGGCACCGGTTTAGGCCGAGTGAGGGATGAGATATGTCGGAACAAGTCCCGAGAGCGAGACAATTTCTTCTTCTCACAATGCCTAGTCCATTTCATTATCTGCTTCAGTAGATCTTTACTAGCTTTCTCGTAAGAGAACGGGTATTAGGATCGTCAATATTGTGAAACAGAGAGTTACGATAATTAATTATTCTCTGAATATGGCGAGGATAAGTGGCCGTGAGGGTTCGAGGTCTACGAATTGGAACGAATTCAGAAATAGCGTATTCAATAACGGCGAGGAAACGGCCGTACAGATCGTCAATCGAGAGGAAGTTATCAAATTCAGCTTCCCAGTTAACTGAATTGAAGTATTTATTAAGTTCATCGTAGTCAGTTCTTGAATAGTCGAGAACTGGTTCGGCTAAAAGCGAGTCGGTCACAATTGAAAGGCAGCAAGCGATCCCTAAATGATCAGAAGAGGGGAAGGAGGGAACAATTCTACAATTAGACAATAGCGAGGGCAGAGAAGTTAGTAGCCAATCAATGCAACGATTAAGACGTGTTGGTTCACGGCGGAATTGGGTCAAATCAAAGAGAGTAATCATGTCTACTAACAATCGATCGGACGAAGAACAAGGAGGAGAGAGAGTGTCACAATTGAAATCACCAGTCACAACTACAGGATAGGAAGTGGAAGAAAGAATATCGGATAAAGAATCACAAAAAAGTCTGGTCTCTTCATTGGTGTAGGACGGGGGACGATAGCAAACAACCAGACGTATGTAACCAGTGGTAGAAAGTAAGTCTATATAAACAATTTCCGAAGGAGAGCATAAAGAACTAGGCTTCAAGAACGTTAAGTGATCTCTCAATACAAGGGCAACTCCTCCGCCACGAGAATTACGATCAGCTCGGATTATTACGTAAGGAAGAGGACCAATTATCTCTGAATCAGCTATACGCGAACTCAGCCAAGTCTCAGTGACAGCAACTATATCAGGTTGTTCTTTTTCTAGATAAAGACGAAATGGAACTAATTTATTATAGAGAGAACGCATGTTAAAATATGCAAAGCTTAGCTGAATGTCGGGCGGTGACGGTGAAGAAACGGGCGGACCATCATATAGCTAGCGTCTTGAGGTGATGTTTCTGCTGCTGACCTCTGAGAATCTTTGCGGCTGAGAGGAGTTCCGAGGATTCGATGGCGAAGGCGAAGAATTCGTTGCGGATGTATGATCGTTTTGGTGGGGGGACTGGGCATGGAAGGGCTGGGCGTGACGGATTGGAACAAGTGTGGTACCCACAACTCTCCATTTTCTCTCTTCTTGATTCAAATTTCGAGCCAACAACTTGACCTCCTTCTCAAGTTGCAAGCCTTCTCTGGTTAGATCTTCGCGTATGTACGCGTGAGGGAAGGAAGCAAGGCAGCTTGGACGTCGTCTTCGGATGAGCTTTAGAGTCTCAAAACGAAGATCTTCTGAGCCTAGGAAAATCTTCAAGATTCGGCGTCGATTCTCGATTCTCCCTAGGCGCATGAATTGAGCGGTAGAGATTTCGGGAAATCCGAGTTCTTGGGAGAGTGAACGCAAGAACTGCCGGTCCGCTGCATTCGTGGCCGCCTCGGTTTCTTCTTCTGGAAGGCCGACGACGACCAAATTCTCCGCTTTTTCCTTCAGTATGACGCGGTCATCTGTTAGAGCTTTCCTAGCCGCTTCATACGCTAGCATTTGGGGAGGTAGATTTTGAGAAAGAAGGGATTGACGGTTATGAGGATGGGCAGTTGCGATCGATTGAGTGGAAGACATTAACTGAGCTAAAGTCTTCTCAATTCTCTCGAGGCTTCCCTCCAACTTGGTCATTCTTTCCATTAAATTAGTCACATCTGCATTCTTCTGCTGAGACTCACCTTGGACGACCGGAATGCTCATCCTTTCGAATTTTTCCACGGCGGCCTCCAGTTTTTCCATCTTTTCAGCCAGACTTCTCATTTCTTCATTTTTCTTCAGGCAGTCGAAACATCCGGCTGTTTTCTTGACTGTGCGCTTTGGAGTGGGCATAACAGCGGGATATCGATTGGCTTAGAGAGCTTTTAATGGGTCACCTGAAAATTTTATTACTTTTGAAAACTTTTTCGTGGGAAGTCTGATGATGTTTACATGTGAACATTGTTTCGAAGGGAGCTAGATAGTTAATAGAAGCTGAGTCAATGTGAACATTATAATGGATGCCCCAATCCAAGAGTAAAAAGTCTTTGATCACCGTATTCGTGACTTTCGAGATCGAGTAAGTCCAAACGGTCCGACTACGGCAGATGTTGTATCGACTCAGAACTCGTTCATAGAAAGCCCACTGTCCGTGCTCGAGGTCTTTCAATGACTATGCATATACATCTGCACATACTTATTCACCACTCTGTTCTCACTCACCACTCTGTTCTCACTCACCACTCTGTTCTCACTCACCACTCTGTTCTCAATATCGAGCGGTGACCTTTCTACTTGCTCCAATTCATTTCCATTTCTACTGCCTATTCGCAATTATGTCAGCCTCGACAACAAATGAAGATGCAGCTCTCCTACAAAAATCTCTGAAAGACTTTCTTGACGCGGAAGAGAAGACACCTTCTCTTCCACTCCACGTCGTACTTCTCCTGAGAACCTGCAACGCTCTTTTCGACAAGTTCTACACAAGCTCCGTCAGCCAAGAGACCATCCGAAAGGAGATCGATGAGGAGAAAAGGCTTCGCTCCGTCGTCATCGAGAGGGCTCCTGAAAACACCGATGCTCGTCCTTCCGCACAGACTCAGCACGATTCTCAACTCATTACCAGTCTTCTAGACGCATCTGGTATCGCCGTCGGTGGAATCTCTCACTTCAGAATGGGAAAGCTGCCGAATACGCCAGGAACGAGTTCGTCTAGACTCCTCAAAGTAATCTTCCCCACCAAAGGACATCAAAGACTGTTTCTTTCAAAGAGTGCCTTACTACGCAAGAATAATCAATTCCAAGGAATCAATGTCCGACCCAGTCTTACTAAAGAGCAAAGAGAGAGAGAGTACTTGCTAAGACAAGAGAAACGTAAGTTATTATCGGAAGGAAAAGACTACGTCATCTTCGATGGTGAATTGATGCCCCGGAATGAAGCAGACCAAAAGCGACGATCAGCACAGCCAGGATACTTCGCCTTTCCAAATGCTCGAAGCAGTCAGAACATAACAGTACGAGCTCCGAAGTCGACACGAACAAGCAGCGCCCTCATTCGAAGCCAGACGAATCCTACGCCGAAGACGTCAAACTGAGATCATGTACCGGTCTGAAAGCTTTCTATTTCAATATTCGTTCAATTAAAAATAAACTTTCATTGTTCCGTTCCTTTCTTGAAATAGAGCAACCAGATGTAGTAGCTCTCAGTGTAACTTGGCTTAACTCTAGAGTAGCTGATTCAGAATTTACCGGTCTTCTTCCTTACAATGTTATTAGAAATGATAGAGACTCTAGAGGAGGAGGTGTGGCTCTCATAATGCGAGATCATTTAACTTTCGCTAGACAATCATTTTGTGATACATGTGAAGTTGTTGCGGTTGATTTGTTCTTAGCAAACTCATTCTGTCGTATAATAGTTTGCTACCGTCCTCCAAATTACAATGCTGAACTAACTACTACATTATGCGATTTGTTAGTAGACTTAACAGCATCTTGTAACTTCCCAGCTATCGTAGTAGGAGACTTCAACAGCGACTTTTTATCTAATCCGTCAACTGTTTCTGATACGATTTTACGGTCTTTCGTAGATACTGCTGGCTATAATCTTATGCTTAATGATCCGACTCGCCATACCAAATGTATAGACTGGCTTTTGACAACTGAGAAGAATATTGTATCTAGCCCTTGCATCATTCCACCGTTTCATTCGTGTGATCATTCTGGAATTCAGTTCACCTTGCAATTTTCCTTTGCACTTCCTGAAAGCGATGTTATTCTTGAATTCGCTAGAGCTGATTTTGAAGCACTGAATGAATATTTTTCAAGTATAGAATGGGAGAATCGTTTTGACTATTTTCATGATATTGATGATTTGTATAATCGTTTCTGTAAAATAGTGCATGATGCGATAGAATTACATGTTCCGAGACGACTCCCTCGTTCTCCATTTGCTTCTTATCCTTCCTATATACATAGACTCATCAAATACAGAAATTCACTTTTTCTTGATATTACAATACCCTTCATTCGCACTATTTATATGAAAGCTAGTTCAGACCTTCTCAAACAAGTTAAGAAATGGAATAAGTATTGTGAGAGGAAAAAACTGAAGAGAGCAGCTGACCTCTATCGCCATATTGCTTCCCTCACCAAACCTAAATCAGCTCCCCCACGCTGTTTGAAAACTGCTACTGGTTGCACTATTGTTGATTCTCTCTCGAAATGTGATTTATTAGCTTCCGAGTTTGCATCTTCTTTCACTAAAGACGATGGCTTTCCTCCTCCAATCTACGGTGATTCTATTCCTCCCCAACCAGATGATCATTTGTTCTTGCCATGTAATGTTTACCGAGTTCTCTCCAAGCTCAAACCTACTGGTAGCGTCGGTGCGGATGGAATTCCTCAAATAGTTTTCAAAAAGTGTGCGAAATCACTCGCTCTTCCGCTCACTCACATTTTCAATTTCTCTTTATGGCTTGGTAAGACACCTTCCGTATGGAAACATTCTCTGATTACTGCTATCCCTAAGTCAGCGAAAGACTCTTCCCTACCGTCCTCGTATAGACCAATATCCATTCTCTCCCCTGCTTCTAAAGTCATGGAACGTTTGATAAGAGCTATCATCGATGAACATTTAGCGAAATTCGAATTGTTACCTCAAAATCAACATGGTTTTCGCTCCCGTGCTTCTGTTGTTACTAATCTTTTAGTCTGTGAAGACGACTGGACACAAGATATCAGTAAAGGCTTATCTATCGATGTGATTTATCTAGACTTTACCAAAGCTTTCGATACGATAAGTATACCTAAGTTATTGACAAAACTTGCACGTTTCGGTTTGTCCCTATCTTTGATGTCTTGGCTAGAATCTTTTCTTGACGGTCGAATTTTTTCTGTACGAATGGGCAAGACAATATCTGCTCCTCAACCTGTGACATCTGGCGTGCCACAGGGTTCCGTATTAGGACCACTTCTGTTTTCTCTATACATTAGCGAATTGAATTATGTGCTAAGCCCTTATCCGAATATACGCTATCAAGCATACGCTGATGACATTAAGTTATATGTATCTCACAGTGCTCACAATATAACTGAACGAACTATCGAAATGCAGAATTGTCTAGATAATGTGTATAATTGGTGCGTAGCCAACCATCTTTCTTTATCTTCGAACAAGACCTATCATCTACGCTTAGGCAAAACTTCTCCTCCTTTCAATTATCACCTAAATAACTGTGTTTTAAAAGTATCTACTCAAGTGAGAGACCTCGGAATCCAACTAGTACCATCTCTTCGCAGACATGACGCGATTCTTGAACGAACTATGAAGGCTACTAAAGCGATGTATGCTATGCTCCGCTCTATAAGCATCAATGATTCCCAAGTACTTGTTAAGTGTTTCAATACATATGTTCTACCTCATCTAGAATTTGCCTCTTGTCTATGGAATCCAATATACCGGAAGGATTCTGATCTCCTAGAAAAGGTTTTGAGATCTTTCTCTAGAATACTCTTTTATCGATGTTTCCCACAGCCTGATTATCCTCTCAGCCTTCCATGTTACAGAGATCGTCTGAATCTAATCGGCCTAAGTACTTTAGCCGAAAGAAGGGTGATTGCCGACCTTAAAATGGGTTGGAAGATCTTCAATGACAAGTCTATTATTGAAAAATCACGCATTTTCAAGAGCACCTCCTCTACCCGCACTAATATGAATGGTATTGCTATTGAATGTACTTCATCGACGTCTAGATTCAATTGTTTCGGTTTACGTGTTTCAAGAATGTTTTACGTAATCCCGAGTGAAATACTGAATTCAAGAACAGTAGAGCAGTTTATAAATCGTCTCCGTAACGAGAATGTGATATGTGACCTGGAGAATAACTAGTAGCATTTAGATATTTGCCTTACTTTTAGATACTTGCCTTACTTTTAGATATTTGCCTTACTTTAGATATTTGCCTTACTTTTAGATATTTGCCTTACTTTAGATATTTGCCTTACTTTAGATATTTGCCTTACTTTTAGATATTTGCCTTACTTTAGATATTTGCCTTACTTCTCGCCACACTTCAATATTATTTACAATGTCTCTCACCATAACTTTGCATTGCAAAATGTCGATAAAATATATACTTATTGAAATACGCTATTGGGAAAATGGCGGCGAATAAGCGCGAAACTGAGTAAAATCATTTCAGTCAAAAAATCGTCTCTCTCCGCCAAACCAACTTCATTTCAAGGTACTTTATCATTAAAACCAGAAAAGCACTGGAAAAAGGATGAGGTTTAATTATAACGTTAATTGTTTGCAAAAAAAGGTCTTGAGAACTTGGTTAATGATAAGAAAAACTTTGATTTCTCTGAAAAACGGGACCGCGAGTGCTGCGCTAGTTACGCTATAGTTAATCAGTGCTTATCCGTGCAAAAGTGCTTTATCAAAAGCTCAATGGTCTCGTTCTTTCAGTCATGCATAGTCATGAAGCGAAGGATTCACTTATAGAATAAAACGGAACAAGTCAAGATGAAGACTGAAGCGAATGATAAGACTAGAAATCCACAGAATTATTTTATGTTTTTGTAAGTTTGCAGGCACTAAGGCCTGGACTACTTGTTTAACATATACAAGGTGCGACAAAAAGCTAGGTGAACAGTATTTTTCCGATAAAAACTTAACGGATTGAGCAAATCGAACAAAATTTTCGTCAAAGTTTTTTCAATTAGTTTGGGATATAACTGCACTTTCAAATTTTGAACAGCCCTACCTTCTCCTTGACACAGGCGCGGAGTCGCTCGTATAAGTCACCCACCGTGGTGGACAGGCAAGCGACGTGAAGATCATCCAACGCCTTCTCTAGGGCGTGCTTCAGACTTCCCAAATTCTTGTGGGGAGAAGCACAGACCTTGCTCTCAAGGACCGACCACACAGAGAAGTCCAGGGGATTCAAATCAGTTGAGTCGGAGGCCATTCGGTGGAGGTGATCATGGAGGAGAAATTGGTCTTGCATCAGTCTTGCACCACTGTAGCCTTGTGGGCGGGCGCAGAGAACTGCTGGAACGTTCACCTGCGTCCCGCAAAGTGAGCCTGGCTCCAGGGAAGTACTTCCTTCACGAAAAGGTCGTTCAGGTAGTTATTGGCATTCACTTTGACTCCCTGCTCGACGAAAACGAATGGAGTCTTGCCAGTCGCGCAAATCCCGGCCCAGACCTTGACAGAAGCGGGAGGGCCCTTTCTCGAGACGTAACGACCACTCCTATTGGCCTCGTTGACCGATTTCGACCAAATCCTAACGTTCTGGTGGTTGAAGGACTGCTCAATATTGAACAACTTTTTATCGGTGAAGAGAATATTCAAAAAGTCCACCGGCTTGAACCGCTTTGACAGTTCTAGACATCCCCGAAGACGGGTTGCCTTCATCTGGTCCGTCAATGCGTGACTCTTCTGTAGCTTGATGGGAAGAAGTCCCACGCGAGATTTGAAGATTCTACGAACCGAATATTTCGAGATAATTAGCTCCTTTGCGACTTTTCTGAGACTTCGCTTGGGGTTATATCGAATCTCGTCTCGGATGCTTTCTCACGTTGAAAGAAGTGGTCGCGGTCACTGGTCTGCCGCTCCTGGGGACGGTTATTTGTCTTACACGACGTATTGTGTTTTCAGTGGTCCTGCGGGAGAATCCAGTGATTCTGGCGATGTGCTTTTGAATATACCATGACTGGCTCAAGCGCAAAATGTAGCCTCAGTCCATATCAGAGACCACTACCTGAGAACGAAAAAAGATATCATTCTGTACTTATTAGGATGTGATCTCAACGTTATGAATAAGATACAAACGAAAAATCATACGACCGCTACACCAAACGAAAAAAGATAAAAAGTGACAAAGTCGTCCACCTAGCTTTTTGCTGCACCTTGTATATCAAAAAAGACCAATTGTTAGCGAGTAATGACAGGGCCATTAGAAGTGCAAGTTTCCCTTGATTAAATGAAAACCAGGGCTTCGCTCTCGGTGGAGTCTTTCTGGTCGTTTCCTTGGCTTCCTCTACCAAAAACGCTCTGCAAGGACAGAACTCAGTCAATGGATCATCACAAAAGTTGGTTAATGGTTGGTTTAGAAGTAAGAAACTTACTTCTGCGTCAAGATCTTAGTAAGGTAACGGGTAATATATTTACTAAGTGGTTTATGCATTTCTCATTTCCTAGTTGACAACTTTTTTTCAACCAAAGATACAATCAAACCAAGATTGTATGCAAAACCGATTATATTTCGAAAGACAAAATGTTGAAATTTTAAAGTTTTTTTGGTAGTCATTGCTTTTATGGTTGCTTTTATGGTTGATGTTAAAAGAAATCTAATTGAAAATGTTAGATTGTTTTTATGATAAATACAGGAACTATTACTAAATAGGACATGAATACAAAGAGTTTATCTACACACATAGTAGAACCAGCAAATTCATAAAACAATCATTTAAAAAAGGGTTGGTTTCGCAGTTTGCTTCAGAAAAAGAGAAAAGGTTTTGCAGTTCGTGGATGCTTTCCTTGGAGAACCAATTCGGAGCAGAACCGCTCCTCTGCGGTTGGCTGACACTGTCTTCCATCCTGGCAATTGCATTCTTCTTCTATCTTCACCAAGTTAGTTGTACATCACGAATTAAAATGTCGATGTTGTACTGGTAACATTAATTTCATCGCCCACTAACAACCAGGCGCATTTTTACTTTTTCAAATTTGTCAGTCGATAAGACCTAAAAGATCTCCAGGGTTTGATTTTATTGTTGTTACAGTGCACTGATAACGGAGTTATGAAGAGCAGATTTCCAAAAAGATGAACTGTATGAATGGAGGATTTCAGTGCTAATTTGCACTCGGTATAGTGATCTTCAGTGGAGTTCTGGCGGTCATTCTTAAGTTATAACTGAAACAAACACGAGTTACTCTTGAATCATCAAATTCAAGTAAAAAATAAGAGAACCAAAAACTTATTCGAAGAGCAACAAAGGTTTTAGTTCGTTTTTTTTAAAACTTATTTTTGCAAAGTTTGATTGTTGAATTTAGGCATGAGTTGGAAAATAATAGGATGGAGGGGCTACTGGAAGTTGGAAGCGTATAAATGAATATGAACTTTGAACTTTGAACTTTTTATTACGCGAAAAAAATCACGTGGTGGATACATATATTATACATAATGTTTTAGAGAATATTTAGATAATATATGGGTAAACACAAATGAAACTGAACAATGAATCCGAGCGTCTATAAATACAATCGAGCGGATCTTATAGCGAAACTAAACTTCCTACAATTAGTGCGAGGAGTTTTATATTGAATTTTTAATTTTGAGTCTCGAGTCGTGGAAACATTTAAATTATAAAAATTTCGTCTTTCTTGAGAAAGAATAACTCTACCAGATATAAGCTTGTTTAAAAGATGAAAATCATTCGTTTCCCTCCTACTACTTAAGGTCTGAAGTCCAAGCTTAGAGTTTCTTATTTTATTAGAAGGCATGTGACTGTAAGGGGTATTGAAGCAGCGATTTTATACTCGGCGAGTATAATAGTTCTGTACCTTTTCTAATGCCTTAATATCTTTCTTGAGATATGGGGAGAAAACTGGTGTATAGTTCTCGAGAATCGATCGTATGTATATAGAATAAGCTCTAGTTAAAACATCAGTGTTTTTTTGATTTCAAAACTTTAAGTGTGAGATAAGCTTTAGTAAGAGCTTTTTTAGCTATAGAAGAACAGTGCTTGCTAAAAGATAGCTTTGGATCAATTAAGAAACCGAGATCGCGAACGCTATAAACGTAAGGTATTGGGATACAATTGAGGGAGTACGGATAGTGAGGGCTTCTGATGTAACCAATTCTTAAGCATGAACATTTCTTAGGGGCTAAACTGAGCTGCCAAGTGTTCGACCATTCGTTCACAAAGTCTATGGCGAGCTGTAAGGACTGATGATTGTTCTGATTTCTTGAAAGATCTAAAAAATTTCATATCATCTGCGTATAACATTATTTGACAATCAATAATTGGTTTTACTATATCAGCGGTGTATATTATAAACAAAAGTAGACCTAATGCACTACCTTAAAGTACTCCGCTAATGACGGAAAGGGACTCAGATAAAGAATTATTTACTTTAACTTGAAAGGTTCTGTTACTCAGGTATGCTTCAATCCACTTTACTATTTTAATCGGAAAATTATACCCCTTTAGTTTATGGCGAGAGAGTGTAGAAATGAGGTCGACCCGATATATCATCGAAGTGTGTATGCGACTATACCGTTATAAACAATGTTACGATTTGGCTTTTTTTTTCAAACATAGAATCAAACTTGTCCAGCTAAACTTTAAATTCGAGAGTACAATTTGAACGAGTAAATATCGCTTGAGGTCATCTACGAAAGTAGTTTCTTGGACGTCCTTTTTCATCTCCGAGTTCTCTCGAAGTTGAGTTCTCTATAACTATGTAACCGCGAGCTTAATCGGGTTCGGAATCTTTGGCTGTGATTTAGCCTCAAGTCTTACATGTAGTACGGCATAGTAGTATGACTTTAGAGACGAGACGATTCACAATTTCAATGAGTTTATAAACCCTTCGACTGAGAACTGCGCTAGATGTGGAGTTTATTCACAACATTCATTCAATCATTTTTCAATGCCAATAGCGGTAGAATACATCCAATTTGAAGGAAACTGTACAAAAAGGGTCGTAGATTTGAACGGACGTTAACTGCTCAAATTAATGTTAGCTTGACAAGCTTTCCAATTGAAAAAATTATCGATCGCATTTATCTCACAACGAAGAAGTTCTGAGAGGGTCTAAAATTGCGAAGTTCTGTATGTACAGCAGTCACTAAAACGTGTAAAGAAAATTTTTTTTTAAACTTTGGATTTCACATTTTCATGTATGCCTTTGAGAAGAAAAAAATCATTGAATTATGATTTTGGAAAAGTCTAAACTTATTTCAGGCCCTTCTGATTGAACTGAAGCATTTTAACAAAGAACTAGAGAAGAATTCGCTGAATGGAACACTCCAAGTAACTCAGTTTTATCTTCACCTTTTTCTTTTGACTTCTCTTTAGCTTTTTAAGGAGGGTCAGAATTAACTAAAAGCAGCTATTTGTGTATAATGTACTCAAACTGCTGATTCAATTTCAATTTTATTACGTGAAAACATTACATGCAGCAACGCATAAATTAATCACGTGGTACGAGATTAAACAATTGAATTGTTTGAATTACATAAATAGGTGAAACAATGCAGATTACAACCAGGCAAACATATATCATTCATCAACACTATTAATTTCGGTGAATATACGAGCTGATCGTATAGAGAAGGCATTTCTTCTGCAAATAGTTCTCGGAGCAGGGTGGATTATTTTGAAAAATGCGCCTCTAGTGTTGGAAGCTCTTATTTCAAAGTTGTGGTGCGTCCTGTTAGAGAGTACTTTTTTCCCAAATATCAGTTTCAAGAGTAGTTTGAGGTCGTTAGATTCTCTAACAGACAGAAGAGATACTAGGCCTAGTTGATTGTTTCTCGTCTGACTACTTGGCATATTATTAAACGAACAACCAAAGCACCGGCGAAAAACTCGACGCGTAAAATAATTTTGAACCTTCTCTAGTACAGCTATGTCCTTAGCGAAATGTGGGGAGTAAACAGTTGTACAGTGTTCTACAATAGATTTAATGTATATCTTGTAAGCGTTAACAAGTACATCCGGTTTACGACTCTTGAGAACTTTAAGAATAAGATGACATTTACGCTTTGCTTTCTGAGCTATTGTTGAGCAATGAGCAGAAAAAGTCAACTTGTTGTCTACAATAAATCCTAAATCACGAATCTCGTTGAGGTAGGGTAGGGAGTGACTATTTATAGAATATGGAAAATGAGGGGAACTCTGGGTACCAATTCTTAACACAGCACATTTTGGTAGAGATAAAGGTAATTGCCAAGCGTCGCACCACTCCACTATGGTATCAATCGAGTGTTGCAGTGTTGTATGAGAGTCTGTTTTAGAAAAAGACTTATAAACTTTCATGTCGTCTGCAAATACTTTAATTTTACAATTAGAAGAAGTTATCATATTCACTATCTCAGATGTATAAATGATGAATAATAATGGGCCTAAGACACTGCCTTGGGGAACACCACTGGTAACCATGAAACTATTAGAAAGTGATTGATTAACTCGAACTTGGTAGGTTCTATTACCTAAATAAGCTTCGATCCACGAAATAATTCTGGGAGGGAGTTGAATGGACTTTAGTTTATAAATAAGTTTAGAGTGAGAAACTTTATCGAAGGCTTTCTCAAAATCGAAATAAATGATATCTGTGAACTTTTTCTGGTCTACGGCTACAGAACAGTCTTCAAGGAACAGTAACATCAACTGTTCTATTGATCTCTTATGGCGAAACCCGAATTGATCATCTGGCAAAATCTGGTTTATCTCACAATGTTTCTCTATTTCTTTACTCAACACTTTCTCGAATATACGGGAAAATAGTGATGTTATACTGATGGGACGGTAATTGGAAGGACTATTGTAAGGAGGCTTCTTCTTAACTGGTGTGACTATGGAATGTTTCCATCTGTTCGGGATTTCAGATGAAAGGAAAGATTGGTTATAAATTATTTCAAGCGGAATAGACAGAGGGACAGCGATTTTCTTGATAAAAAGCATATTCAGATGATCTGGGGTAGTACAAGAAGACATTGGGTATTTCTCTATTAGTCTACAAATATCATGACGCGTAAACAAGGGTTCTTCTAGAGAGGATGCTCTCAAGACTGAATTATGAGAGAGTGGAGGAAGCTTACCATTGTCTATGGTGTATGACTTCTGGAAGAATTCTCCAAGAAGATTTGCTTTTTCTAAGTCTTTAGATACTGAGATGCCGAGTTCATTCACCAAAGTGTCGACACCGCTTTGTTTCTGGGATGTATTAGACCTTATATACTTGAAGAACAAGTTTTTGTTCTTACTATTAACAATGTTCTTTTCTACATTTAGGTTGAATTTATCTACAAACTTTTTGCATTTTCATCATTTTCATCACACTGAGCGGTGACCCTTCCTATTGCTCTCATATTGATTCTTTCTATATCAATTGTTGAGCCAGTCCTTTTCTCAAACCAATTCCAAACAAACAGATATGTCTGTTCCCTCGTCAGTTTCTCAACCCTCATCTGATGTACAAATTCTGATCCAAGCTGTCAACCGTCAAAGCGACCAAATCTCCCAACTTCTGAATGCAGTAACCTCAATGATGACGACATTATCTTCTCTCATTCCTCTTCTCTCTAAGCTCACAACCCAAACCCCGGCCCCTCCATCCAACTCTTTGATGACTTCCTCTCTCATATCGCAGCCTGAACTTCTCGCCTATGACGCGGTCAGGAGAGTCCTTCAGGAAGACAAAGTCATTCTGGAAGAGAAGGCTCACAACATCGTTTTGGTCGGCATTCCGGAGGAGATAAGAAAAGACGCCACGGATCAACATGATGGAAAACTTCTTGATTCTCTCGTTAGTGAACTCAATATACCTTCTCTCACTAATGCATTCAACCAAGGTTCTATCACTCATCGACGCTTCGGAAATGAAGAGAACAAGAGAAGAATTCTTAAGATTCATTTTCCATCGCCATCTCTCCGAACAGAAGTACTTCGAAAACTACGAGTCCGTCGTCCTGAAGTACTTCGCATATTTCCTCACGCGTACGCGAGAGAAGACCTTACCAGAGAAGGACTCCAACTCGAGAAGGACTGCAAGAAACTCGCTAAAGAAAGAAACGACAAAGCTGGATTGATGGAGTGGGGGGTACAAGGAACAAGGCTCATTCGATTCTCTCATCCGCGTCCTCTATACACTCCGAAGACAGACGCTGAGGCTAATGGTTCTCTTCAAAACGTGACGGTGACAAGAGGAAAAAGGATGGACGCAAACGATGTACAGAAATAGGTCAGTAGTGCTGATGGCGATAGCCTGTTTACTTCTTCTGATATTTGGAATAGCCAACATAGTATTAGAGGAAATTTTAGTTTTTACTATAGTAATTGTCGCTCTATACGGAATAAATTGTACGATCTTAATCATTTATTATCTTTAACGCAATACAATGCTATTTGCTTTTCAGAAACTTGGTTACACGATAGTGAACCTGATGTCATTTTACATTCAAATAAACCATATTCTGTTTTTCGTTCTGATAGAAACTCTAATATCAGTAACAGAGGTGGCGGAGTAGCAATTTTAGTGCAATCTAGACTCAGTCCAGTAGCAACTTCGTCGATGTCAGTTTCAGAATGTGAAGCTATTACAGTTGAGTTACAATGTAGTGACAAAAATTCATATTTTTCTCGGGTTAGATTAATGTGTGTTTATCGATCTCCCAGTGCCCCAGACGATATCATGAATGAGTTATTAGCATACTTCTCTTTAAATACCATTCCCAATGTCCCTCTCATAATCGTTGGTGATTTGAATTTGCCTTGTATTGATTGGGACAAGTTGACGTGTTCTAAGAGCTATTCTTCTACTCAATTTCTTAATTACTGTTGTGATAACCATTTCACTCAGTACATTCTGATGCCGACTCGAAGTCAGAACATTCTTGATCTTCTTTTATGCAATCATCCGATTATCTCTTCTTCTAGTGTTATTGCTCCCTTCACATCCCAGTGCGATCATAATTCTATTTGTTTCGATTGTATTACCTCCAAAGTATTCGATGACATAATCAAGCCTATAAAACTTTATTCTGAGGCAAACTGGCATATGATTGAGTACTTTATTTACTGTCATGATTGGACCTTGGCATTATCATCTCTTGACCCTAATCAAGCTTACAACTATATCGTTGATCTACTATGTGACCTTATCGATCGCTTTGTGCCAACTGTTGTTCCTAATTCGTCCTCCTATAGATATCCAGCGCGTATTCAACGCTTATTCAATAAGCTTCAGAAAGTTTCAATTACTGCTCCTTACTCCGAATATTGTAAAAATCTATCAAGAAATTTTTCTTCTGAGCTTTATGATTTTGAAACATCTAAGGAATCTTCTCTGATTGTTAAAGGCAACCGTAAACAGTTTTTCTCGTATTGTACAAATCGTATTAAATCTCAAAACGATTCCTATGTTTTGTATGACAGTAGTGGAACGGTAGTGACGGACCCTTCCATAAAAGCTGAAATGTTTTCTTCTCAGTTCTCATCAACTTTCTCTGAACCGTCTCAGAATGTTCTTCCTGTCCCTATTTTAGCTCCCTTCGATCAATACTTTTCTCTTGAAATAATTGATGATCAAATGATAATCGAGGCTGTTTCTAAGTTAGAGAATAAATGTAATACCTCACCCGATTCCATTCCGAACATTTTTATCAAAAAATGTAAATTTGCGTTGTTGAAACCTCTGCGTATTTTATTCAACAACTGTTTAATGACTGGAATCGTACCCGATATGTGGAAGTTTGCTATTGTAAAGCCTCTGCTCAAAAACAAAGGACCTCCTATCTTATCAAATTACAGACCCATTTCTTTAACCTGCTCGATTTCTAAAGTAATGGAAAAAGTTATTGTTAATTCTATTTCAAAGTATCTTGAAGAGCGTTCATTGCTCTCTCCTTTTCAAGCCGGTTTTCGACCTAATCGATCGACAATCACTTCTTTAGCCGAATCATATTCCTTCATAACCCACTCTCTGAGTTCAAGTATTGATATTGATGTAATTTTCCTAGACATCTCAAAAGCTTTTGATTCTGTAGATATTCGATTTCTATTGTTTAAATTGAATTCACTTGGTATTGTAGGGCCAGCACTTAAATTTATCTCTTCTTTCCTCAACTCCCGTAAACAATCAGTGATCATCGATGGTATCAACTCAGTACCAGCTTCAGTTTTAAGTGGTGTTCCTCAAGGTTCTTCAATAGGCCCGTTGTTGTTTTTACTGTTCATTGACGACATCAAGAAAGTTATCCCTGCTACTATTCGCTTCAGTATTTTTGCCGATGATGTTAAGCTGCTAGCTCAAGTACCCTAATATTCAGATGACTTACAAACAGCATTCAACAATATATTTGAGTGGTGCACTCAGTGGAACCTTACTCTATCAACTTCTAAATGTACTGTTCTTCATATAGGCAAGCAATCGGTGTTTCACCCCTACTCTATCAACCATATTCCATTGATTGTTACCAACCAGGTTAAAGATTTAGGGATTTTGTTAACTCATGATTTCCGTTTCAATTCTCATATTGAGAAGATTTGTAAAAAAGCCTCTTCTACTGCAAACCTTATTCTGAAGGCTTTCAAGACCAAATCATGCGAAATGCTCATGCTTGCTTTTAATGTATACGTTAGACCGATTCTCGAATACGGGACTGAAATTTGGTCCCCTACCACGAAATACCTCATCAATGATTTAGAATATGTACAACGTAATTTTACTAGAAGGCTGTTATATAGATGTGGTAATGTAAGCCTGCCTTATTCTCAGAGATTGAAACTGCTCAAAACTGAGTCATTAGAATATCGTCGAGCATTCAGAGATCTATGTTTTTTGCACAAATGTTTACATAACAAATGCTCTCTCGATTTTTCCTTTCTATACATTTTATCTCCCCCCAAGTATAATACAAGACAAGCGCACTCTCTCAGAATTCGTCTGCCTATCGTTTACCCGGCTAGGTTGTCTACGTTTGTCTCTAGATCAATAGCAATATGGAACTCCCTTCCGGAAGATATCGTTGTAATCGAAAGTTCTTCAAGTTTTGCGACAAGACTAAAAAAAAATTCCATTTGAAGTTGTGCTTCCTTGTCCGAGTGTAACAGATTGACGATTATTTGTATTTACATACATATGTATAGGACACAATCTTCTGATTATAAATAACTATAGACGCTATTTCATATCATTTTTTTTCTTAGATGATATTTGGATTAGTTGAATGCCATTCAGCACTTTTGAATGAATGAATTTTTTTTTCTTTGTCTCCCTATCCTACGCGTCCATGCTAATTGGAACTACCATTCATAATTGTATTACAAGTTGTTGTTCTTGCATGGAATAAATGAATTGAAATGAATTGAATTGAATTTCTTACTGGCTTTAACATAAATGTCATAGTCCTCACTTAGTCCACTAGAAACATAGTTGTTCCAGAAGAGAAAACGCTTTTCTTGAGCTCTCTGTATATGCGTTGGAAGAGATGCATGGGTCGCTAGAGAGACCTTCTGGATAGGAGCGAATTGCTCGGAAAAGTCCTCTAGTATGGATAGTAACAATTCGTACATTGAATCTGTATCTTTGATGGGGTTGAATAAGCAATGCCAATCTAAATTACATAATGAAGGGAGTAATAAGGAATAGTTTATTTTACTGTATATGCGTCGATACGAGTAAAGAGGAATTTCGTGGAATAGGGAAAGTTCGAAACTGATTGATTCGTGGTCTGAATTACTGAATGAGGGAGTGACACATGGGTTCTTCAATAAATCTTTGCTATTGGAGAGGAGGAGGTCTAGAATGTGTGATCCTCTCGTAGGGCATCTAATATATTGATTCATCTGAGTGGCTGAGCAAAATTCAAGAAATGATTTGGAAGCGGGATTCGATGAGGCTAGAGGGGATTTATTCCAGTCTATGTCGGGTAAGTTAAAATCTCCCATTATAATACATGGGTGGTTGCAGGTGACTAGATCAATCAAGAGGTTTAATAACCTCTCGCTCTTCGGTGTGTTTATATGAGGGACTCGATATAGACTAATGAAACGTATCACGTGAGATTCTATTTCAATATCAATAGCTAGGATTTCATGAGAATTCTTGATTGATTGAGAATAGATAATTTTGAATGATAATAAAGAGTGTATGAGAAATAGCACTCCCCCGCCATTAGTTATTTCGCTCCTATCACATCGAACAATGTTATATTGAGAGATGAAGGAGGAGAGAACAAAAGAGTCCGGGTATCTATCCGATAGCCATGTCTCACAAAAAGAAATTATAGAGTATCTCTTTGACAGCAAAAGTTGTAGATCATTAATCTTATTCACTAGAGATCTAACATTTGCGAAATAACAATTCACGTGACTTGTGGAAGACCGGCGATTTTGGTCTAGTTTAAAGAACGATTAGGACGAGGTGACATGAATCTTCGAGGAGGTTCAATACGCTCGGCCATCAGTGGGCGAGGTTTGCTATAACTCAGAGGGGGACCGAAAAGAGGAATATGAGGTTTTGGCTTACTCCTATCAGCCAGCCAAGCACGGACTGCCCGGTCATAAGTTCTCTCAGCTCTAGTCTGTGAATGTCTCAAATACAAATCGGAGGAAAAACGGGAAAGTACATCGCGACATAGAAGAGTTTCTTGTTGATGTCCTATTGTTGGGAGTACTATTTTGAGTGGGCGGGGAGGAGCATTTGGTGATTTCGGACGATGAGAAGGCATGCGATAGACTTTAACAGGACACGCTTCAATTTGCATCGCGTCTAGAATGCAACGAACTCTTTCCCAGTCGTCATCGACACGTTGCGAAGCGTTGGGAGAACGGGACTCAGGAAGGCGGAAAAGTACTACACTGCGATGTCTCTCCATCCGATCAGCTATTTCGGATGGAGACTCGTAATACTTGAATGATGGAGAAGTAAGCGGTGGTGGCTGCGGCGTAGGGGTAAAATTGATGATCGGGGGAGGTACAGACTTCTCCTAGTGCCATTTCTTCCCAGACCGGGCAAAACACATATGTATGTGCATATTTCAACGGGGCAAGATGCGAAAAGCTTTTCACCGATGTCTCGGTTAGATGGGAAAGTATCTAATACATTATTACCTTACATTCATAACGTTGATATGTTCTATTCGACAGATAATCGTCAGTCACTTTGGACACAATGTTTAAAAAGCCGGAGTGTCCTAAGAAGAGCATTAGTGAGTCGTGTTAAAACAAAGAGGTTGGAAATGGTTCAGGCGCTACGGCCTCAACGTCCTCGATAAATTATAAAAAATAAACAACTTCACGTTTTGTTGGAACAAAATTAGTAGCGGTCAATCCCACATACTGATTTGACATGATGTAAGAGAGTGCGAATAGTTATTCGATTTCGTGTTGAAGCGCGTATTCTCGCTGAATGATGAGCGATGTTAGAACTTCTTGAGGTCAGCTTTTTAAGTTTTTGAACAATTTTCTGATAATGGCGTTTTCAAGAGGGTCAAACTCGAGGACTGACGTCGATAAATAGTCATTCGAATTCGAAGCTGGGGCTCCATGCAACACTCGAATACGTAGAGTTTATTTTATGCAAGAGAGCTACGTCATGTCGAAGGACGTAGAAACTTTGGCGGGAAAGCGCATCTGCTTGAGGCTTAAGAACATTTTTCAGTTTGGTTTGAAGGTACACATGAGCGCAACCTTAATGTCATTAGGTGCTCCTTAAAGGCGGAGGTTCGTTTCAAACCCCTCAATTGATTGTGGTGTCCGGTTAACGACTCTTTTTCCACCGGAAAAATGTTTTTCCCTAGAAAAGGGGGGCGGGTTTGAATAAAGTAAGCAGTCTCAGTCGTTTTAATTGAAACTTGTCCGATTAAGCAAGTTCTTGCTCACAAGCCGATAGTTTATTGACCTGATGTCTCCATTGTCTCTTTGGATTTTGTTTCCATATGCGTGGAAAAACCATGGAAAACCTTTCACATATAGGGCCTAGGAATAAGGGTTTTATGCTTTCTTCTAAATCTGCGTTTCTGACTTTTTCGACGAGATGTTGCTATGAGTTTTCGATGAGAGTAAAGGTTCATTTTCTTCATTTTTAGTGGATCACGGCTTCAGAAAAGACCGAGCATTGAAATCTATTCAAAGAGCGATGTCCTCGATATCAGTTACACATCTACATTTTTGAAAAACATATCTGTCATGTGGTCACCATTTTCTTCCGAAACTCGGGATCAGAATTGAGTTTTCTGGTGAAAATTAAACTCAAATTTCAGTGGTAGACGATTAACAACGCGTTTTATCAGAATCATAAACAGCTTACTTTTTTTGAAGATAACTATCCCCGGGACTGTCCGTTAGTGATATGAAGCTCTCCTAGGATTGGCTTCCACTGGGCAGCGTCGTGTACAGTTCCTTGCTGCGGCTGCTTTCGCTGCTCTCAAGAAGAACGTCCATCTTTGCCTCTCTCTCTGCCTTTTCAGCTGCTATCGCTAAGCTGAACTCATTCATCCTCATGATGTCCTTTGAGAAAGAGATGAGCATCTTCTCCAGAGCAGGTACTTCAATTTATTGATATATAATGAGTTGTATTACAAGACGTGATGATTGTTGTCGCTAACATGGTCGACAGAGAGGGTTTAGAGTGAACTTTTTAGAGTGGTTTATGGAGCGTTAGAATTCAACTTTTCACTTAGTCAAAGTAATCTCTGCAAAGTGATCTCGTTAAACGCTTTAATGTCTCCCCACGAATTGCCGTGAGAAGAAAAATGGACTACGGTATATATATATATATATTTTATCTACATCTTTCGATGCAAAAACACATAAAATTAATTACAATTGAAAACGAGGAAAGATTATTGTCAAATAAGTGAGTATAATATATAATATGTCAAATATACAATAACTTTAACTGTTGGACGTAATTTTATATCAATAAAAAAGACCGTAGTCCATTTTTCTTCTCACGGCAATTCGTGGTGAGATATTAGAGCGTTTAACGAGATAACTTTGCAGAGATTACTTTGACAAAGTGAAAAGTTGAATTCTAACGCTCCATTAGACGTTTTAGAGTGAAATAAGCAAATGTGGCGTTGCACTGAAGAGTCCTGATAGGACCTTTTAGCTTTTCAACCTATCTTTGATATGAGAGTAGGAGTAGAAGACCAGTAGCTTTGTGAGTAGACGAGAATAAACGAGTCGAGGGGATTGTGGAAGAAAATTCTTGGACGCGACGGACTTTCTTGCTTGGAGAGATTTCCATTGGTCATCAATTATAGGAGTCTCCATGAAAGCTCATTGAATGGAATGGAAAGTGCAGAGGGATAAGTTGGTGTTTGAGTTACGATTGGCTGGCTGACGGTGACTGCTACCCTGATAATGCTCACTCTGGCGCCCCCCGCCAGCATCCAGAGCTCCGTTCGGAAATCATTTACTCACTTTTATCTGACTTTTACTACAGAATGGAATCTGCCACACAGTTTGGAATTCCTTAACTAGTAAACAGCTCGATTGAACCTTTCTTCCTCTTGCCTAGCTCATTTCAGGATCATATCTTTTGGTTGCAGTATGTATATGGATAAATTCTTAGAGTATCCATATACTACGGAAATATATGATGAATTATTAGAGCAATACATGAATATAGATAATAGTAGTCGAGTTTGATTATTGAATAAGTTTTATACTCAAAAGAATACGCTATAGTAAATTTTTATTTATTTGTTAAATGTTTTTCGTATAATTTACAATATACATAATACATAAACATCATGTGGGTTTTAATCTGAAAAGTAGAAATAATGAATAAAATCGGATTTAATAGTACTATTTGACGATTTGGAATCATTAAATAGTTTTACAATGAAACACTTTACGACAAAAATGTAAATCCTTCATAATTTTGAAGCTGGAAGAAACTGCTGAGATCCTGCTTTTTCTCAAAAACACTTCCAAAATGACTCAAGAGGTCAGTTTCAATTTCAATTTCATTTCATTTATGTAATAACAACAACTTGTAATACAACTATGAATGGTAGTTCCAATTAGCATGCACGCGTAGGATAAGGAGACAAAAAAAAACAATCTTTCAATCAAAAGTACTGAATGATATTCAACTAATCCAAATATCATCAAATAAAAAATGAAATGAAGTAGCTATCTATAGTTATTTATAATCAGAAGATTGTGTCCAATACATATGTAAATGAAAATAATCGTCAATCTGTTACACTTGGACGAGGAAGCACAACTTCAAATGGAATTTTTTTAAACCTTGTCGCGAAACTTGAGGAACTTTCGATAACAACGATATCTTCCGGAAGGGAGTTCCATATTGCTATTGATCTAGAGACAAACGTAGACATCCTAGCCGGGTAAACGATAGGCAGACGAATTCTGAGAGAGTGCGCTTGTCTTGTATTAAAGTTGGGGGGGGGAGATAAAATGTATAGAAAGGGAGAATCGAGAGAGCATTTGTTATGTAAACATTTGTGCAAAAAACATAGATCTCTGAATGCTCGACGATATTCCAATGACTCAGTTTTGAGCAGTTTCAATCTCTGAGAATAAGGCAGGCCTACATTACCACATCTATATAACAGCTTTATATTAAAATTACGTTGTACATATTCTAAATCGTTGATGAGGTATTTCGTGGTAGGGGACAAAATTTCAGTCCCGTATTCGGGAATCGGTCTAACGTATACATTAAAAGCAAGCATGAGCATTTCGCGCGATTTGGTTTTGAAAGCCTTCAGAATATGGTTTGCAGTAGAAGATGCTTTTTTACAAATCTTGTCAATATGAGAATTGAAACGGAAATCATGAGTTAACGAAATCCATAAATCTTTAACCTGGTTGGTAACAATCAATGGAATATGGTTGATTGAGTAGGGGTGAAAAACCGATTGCTTGCCTATATGAAGAACAGTACATTTGGAAGTTGATAGAGTGAGGTTCCACTGAGTAAACCAGTCAAATATATTGTTGAGTGTTGTTTGCAAGTCATCCGAATATAAGGGTACTTGAGCTAGCTGCTTAAAATCGTCGGCAAAAATACTGAAGCTAATACTAGCAGGGATAACTTTCTTGATGTCGTCAATGAACAGTAAAAACGAAAACGGGCCTATTGAAGAATCTTGAGGAACATCACTCAAAACTGAAGCTGGTACTGAGTTGATACAATCGATGATCACTGATTGTTTACGGGAGTTGAGAAAAGAAGAGATAAATTTAAGTGCAGGCCCTACAATACCAAGTGAATTCAATTTAAACAATAGAAATCGAATATCTAAAGAATCAAAAGCTTTTGAGATGTCTAGGAAAATTACATCAATATCAATACTTGAACTCAGAGAGTGGGTTATGAAAGAATATGATTCGGCTAAAGAAGTGATTGTCGATCGATTAGGTCGAAAACCGGCTTGAAAAGGGGAGAGCAAAAACGCTCTTCAAGATACTTTTGAATATAATTAACAATAACTTTTTTCATTACTTTAGTAATCGAGCAGGTTAAAGAAATGGGTCTGTAATTTGATAAGATAGGAGGTCCTTTGTTTTTGAGCAGAGGCTTTACAATAGCAAACTTCCACATATCGGGTACGATTCCAGTCATTAAACAGTTGTTGAATAAAATACGCAGAGGTTTCAACAACGCAAATCTACATTTTTTGATAAAAATGTTCGGAATGGAATCGGGTGAGGTATAACATTTATTGTTTAACTTACAAACAGCCTCGATTATCATTTGATCATCAATTCTTTCAAGAGAAAAGTGTTGATCGAAGGGAGCTAAAATAGGGACAGGAAGAACATTCTGAAACGGTTCAGAGAAAGTTGATGAGAACTGAGAAGAAAACATCTCAGCTTTGATGGAAGAGTCCGTCACTACCGTTCCACTACTGTCATACAAAACATAGGAATCCTTTTGAGATTTAATACGATTTGTCCAATAAGAGAAAAACTGTTTACGGTTGCTTTTAACAATCAGAGAAGATTCCTTGGATGTTTCGAAATCAAAAAGCTCAGAAGAAAAATTTCTTGACAGATTTTTACAATATTCGGAGTAAGGAGCAGTAACTGAAACTTTCTGAAGCTTATTGAATAAGCGTTGAATACGCGCTGGATATCTATTGGAGGACGAATTAGGAACAACAGTTGGCACAAAGCGATCAATAAGATCACATATTTTATCATTGAGTTGTCCTCATCAAGTCTAAGTTTCAAGCTTGATTCAATTTTTTTTGAAAAGACTTAAAAAATCAAATTATTTGTTGCAAAATGAATACGTCGCTACCCTGGAGAAAGCGGATTGAAAGTACGGAGAGCTGAGTTTCGAATTGAAAGTAGGGAGAGTCAATAAACGCCTTCTGCAACTGGTTAATTATTTCGGATGGTTCTTTGAATTCTCATTGGTTCTCTCTGCTCTTGAAGAGAGTGATACGCTTACTCATCGCTCCCATATTGATTTATCAGTACACCTTATCAACCGTCTCACCGACCAATGTCTCTAGCTAGCGAAGCTCTTCTCAATTCTCTCGACGAATGTATCATCAAAGAAGAGGAGGCGACGGATCCCAATATTCCGAATCACATACTTCTTTTGCTGAAGACATGTTCTTTAGTAATGAAGCAGATGATTTCGGAATCTACAAACAACTGCAATGTCATTGAAACTGTGAAGAATGAAATGGAGGAAGAAAAAAGGCTACGTTCAGTGGTAATAGAACGCGCACCAGAGATTGCCGACAAGAAAGCTTCAGCTTCAGCTCAAATAGCCCACGATTCAGGCATAATTCATACTCTACTCGACGCTTTTGATCTACCGGTCGCAGGAGTCGCTCACTACCGCATGGGAATTAGGAAGAATGATTCAAACGATGCACGTGTTCTCAAGCTCACCTTCCCGACTAAAACGCATCAGAGACAGTTTCTCGCTAAATCGAGCTCTCTCCGCCAGAACCCTCTCTTGAGGAATATATTCGTCCGCCCGAGCTTAACGAATTTTCAACGCGAACAGGAATATCAACTTCGTCAGGAGAAAAGAAAGCTGGTAGCTGCGGGTCAAGATGTCGTTATATACAATGGCCGACTTATGCCCCGTCGCGAGGTCGACGCTCTTCGTCAATCATATACCAATCGACCCTCTTCCCATCAACGAACGTTCCAAGGAAGTCAGAACATCACTGTGAGATCAACGAAGTCGACTGGGTCATCAGCAAGAAACGTCCAAGTCCTCCGCTCGTCAGAAGTCACCGTTCCTCGTCAATCTATTCATCCGGCAGTCCACGCAGCCTTGCCGTCAAACTAGCGAAATGTCCAGGTCATGTTTCATCACACCATTCTATATATTCGAATCCTAGTTCTGTCCGTACTCGTAATTTTCACTCCACTGATATTTTCTTGAAAGTATCGTATTATAATATTCGTTCTCTATGCAATAAACTTTCTTTTTTTCGAATGTATTTAGAGAATGAAAAACCTGATATAGTCTTGCTAACGGAAACTTGGTTGAAGAAAAGTATTCCCGATCATGAAATAATAGGCATATTACCATATGTAATAGTTCGTTGTGATCGTAATAGTAGAGGAGGTGGTGTTGCCTTAATTATACGTGATCACCTTTCGTTCATTGAATCTAGCATCTCCTTTCATTCGAACGAGATATTATTTATTGATCTCCTAGTTACCAAATCAATAGTTCGTCTAGTTCTTTTCTATCGCCCTCCCGATTACAGCACTGCTCAAACAGAATCTTTCTGTGACTCACTCTCGGATATATTTTCTTTCAATGATCATCCACTGCTTGTGATAGGTGATATGAACTGCGATGCCTTAGTGGTTGACAACTCATTTAATCACAAGAAGACTCATGAAATAATTTCCGCTTTTGATTTAGTGTTTCTTCGTCGTGAGCCAACTCGTGCTGGTCGCTGTTTAGACTGGATTTTTAGTTCTTCACCAGAAATGTTCACAAATGTGAAAATAATTCCTGCATTTCCCTCTTGTGACCATAGTGGTATTTCTTTCCATATAGCTACATCCGCTTCGTCACCAATCTCTACACCGATTCGTGATTATTCAAGAGCAAACTACGACCTCATAAATCGATTTTTCAGTACCATCAACTGGGAGTACGAGTTCGATAGTTTTACCTCTTGTGATGATTTATACTCCCGTTTCACGACTATTGTTACCAGTGCTATATCTCGTTTCGTTCCTTTACGCACCCCACGAGATTTTCATTGTTCTTATCCTCTGCATATCATGAAATTGATTGCTTATAGAAATAGACTGTTCGGTAAGATAGATAAACCAGCATCGCTGGCTCTTTATAAAAAGGCAAGTGTGAAACTCCTTCATAAGATGCGTAGATGGAAACATTATTCCGAAAAAACCAAATTGAAGCGATCTCGTGATCTTTATAGACATATTTCATCTCTCACTAAACCGAAGCCAAGACCACCGAGATTTTTAACCGATATTACTGGTACTATGGTAACGGATACAATTGAAAAGTGTGATATGCTTGCAAGTGAATTTGCCTCTTCTTTCATAACGGCTGACACAGTTACTCCTTCTTTCCCTGATAGGCCTTTCCCTCCTCTTTCGAATTTAGAAGTTTTCTTACCGCATGTTGTTCTTAGGCAACTTATGAAACTTAAATCTACTGGTAGTACAGGTAGTGATGATATTCCTCAGATAATGTTTAAGAAATGTGCCTCATCACTGTGTCTCCCCCTGACGCACATTTATAACATGTGCATCATGCTCCAATCTACTCCCAAAATATGGAAGCATTCCTTCATTTCTGCAATTCCGAAACCTGGTAAAGATCCTAGTTTTTCTTCATCTTATCGTCCCATTTCCATTCTTTCTCCAGCCTCTAAAACTATGGAACGCCTAGTTCGAGACATTCTTGTTGATCATTGCACGAAAAACAACATAATCCCTAGTAACCAACATGGATTCAGAGTAGGTGCATCTGTTGTCACTAATCTCTTAGTTTGTGACGATGATTGGACTAATGCTTTATCAATCGGCCAGTGTACGGATGTTATTTATTTAGACTTTTCTAGGGCATTCGATTCCATAAGTATTCCGAAACTCCTCCACAAATGCAAATATTACGGCATCAACGATCCATTGCTTTCCTGGTTACAATCATTTCTGACGGAGCGTAGTTTTTCGGTTCGAATAGGTAAATCGTTTTCGAAGTCACTGCCAGTGACCTCCGGAGTTCCTCAAGGCTCTGTACTAGGTCCTTTTCTGTTTACTTTATATATCGCCGACATTAATGATGTTATCGATTGTTTTCCGAATGTGAAGTACCAGGCTTATGCCGATGATATTAAATTATATGTCTCTTATAACAAGGGAGATATGAACGAGAAAAAAGAAGAACTACAAGAAGCTCTTGACTGTGTTCATAGCTGGTGCCTTTCCAATCAGTTGACTCTTTCACCTTCTAAGTCCTTCCATTTACATATTGGTTCCAGTAATCCGTCTACTACATATGTCATCAATCAGATATCGATCGACAGAGTACCACAAGTGCGTGATTTGGGCATCCAATTGGCCGCATCCCTACGTCGTAATGACACTGTACTTGATAGGGTGGCCAAAGCTCGAAAGGCTATGTTCTCATTTCTTAGAGCCATCTCTGTCCATGATTCATCTATATTGGTCAAATGTTTTAAAATTTATGTAATGCCTCACCTAGACTTTGCTTCGACGCTTTGGAATCCTCACTACTCGAAAGATTCGACAACGGTAGAAAATGTTCAGAGAATTTTTACACGCATTGTATATTATCGTTGTTTTCCGAACAAAATGTACCCTCAGGCTCTTCCGTCTTATGAAACTAGGCTAAGATGTCTAGGCCTAACAAACTTGGCCGATAGGAGATATCAAAACGACGTTGTCATGGGTTGGAAGATTATGCAGAACCAGTCCATAATTGATAGAAACCGCATATTTAAAGAAGGACGTTGTACAAGAACTAATCCTAGTGGTATTCAAGTTGAAAAAACTCGTGACACTGCTAGGTACTACAGCTTCTCTTTGCGAGTTTCTCGAATATTTAGCAAGTTACCTATTGATCTTCTTCGGGAAAAATCTCTCAAAGCTTTCCGTAAAAAATTGTCTGTAAATAGAATAGTGTTTCGCATTTAATGAAGTATCTAGCCTTCATATGCCATAGCTCTCAATTGTCTTTTTTTTTCAAACAAATTTATTTCCTATGATGTTTGATTACCAATGCGCATTCTCGGATGTAGATAAAATATATATATATATATATAATTAAGGTGAGGGAGGAGGCGGAGCGGATGGTTGCACGCGGAAAGAGCAATCGGAACAAAATTCGCCTCATGAACGCGTTTCATCTAAGGCCTACTACTCCTTACCTTGTCAGTTTCATCACTAATGCGGGTCTCTTTTCCTTCATTGCTCATGCTCTTACGGCTTTCGTCGAATCTTCATCATATAGTAACCATTTTTCTTTTTCTAAGCGTGTTAAAGTAGTCCAAAAGATTGTGTTTATTGGTAGCTTATCCAATGTAAACCATGTTTGAAAAGCGAAGAAAAGGGTTCGATTAACGCCCAATCACCCACTTTTGCATCAGTTTTTACGTTTTTCTGTTAAAATTTGCATGATGGCTTTATTCATAGTTGAATATCAATTGCGCTTATAAGGTATAAGTATTCAAGAGTTCTAGGGTCTTATTCAATACTTTCATCGTGAGGTACTGCGTGAGATCGTTTCCTCTGAGACTTCAGGTGATGTTCCTCATTCCCAATGCCGCCATCATCATCCTTATGGCACGTCGAGTTCTCCTGGAGACAAAATGATCGACTACAGCGACTATCTTCTGGAAGTTCTCTCACATGTCATCCATTTCGTGAACTCCAACTTTTAAATGATGAAATACACTTTAATTAATGTTTCGCTACATAATACATTATACTACCAAAAAATTGAAATTACCAGTACGAGTATAAAAATAAATTATTAACAATAAATTGGGAAGACCCTCCGGCGAAAACATTTCAAATGTTCTAAATCTCTTTAAGAACTTTATATATAAAAATCTCAACTAGGGAATTTTTTCGATGTATATTTTAAAAAAATTTTTTATTCTCTTATGCATCCTCTATCGAAAACCTTAGAAGCACAAACTCAGATATTTTTTCTCTCTCTTTAAATTATTCCAAATACAATAAGGAAATTATTTTTCAAAAGTTTGACAAGGAAGCGGGGGGAAGGATAAGAATAACGAGTGTGACGGAAAAAAATCTTTGTGTCAGGGAGCAAAAATTAGCGCCGGATTGCTGAGAAAGAAGAAATGTTTTGCCTGGCAGACGAGAGATTTGATGAGTTGGGAAGATCTCAAAATACGAAGTAGGATATGCCAATTAGGTGATAAGAAGCAGAAAATTCTCTTGAATAAAATCGACGGAGAAAAAGTGCGGGAGATCCAAAACGGAATGTAAAAAAGGCGAGCTTTGTAAGTATTAATTTTGTATTCCGAAGTTCTTTCTGTGTTCCGGAGTTTCCGGTTCGTAAAATACGTGCAATCTAATGGGAATACTGTTGATTTTCCAGCTTTTGAGATGGAAACTTTGAACAAGTATTTAATAGCTGAATTTCGCAAATGTTTTCATACTAGAAGTTTTATTAACGAGAAAGAAGGGAGAGAGAGAGAGAGAGAGAGAGAGAGAGAGAGAGAGAGAGAGAGAGAGAGAGAGAGAGAGAAAAGTAAAGGGAAACTTTCGAAAGGGTAGGAGAACTGGAGGTTCAGTAGAAAAACTTCGCTTTGTGGGCAATTAATAGAAAGAAGGGCGAAATGCCAGAGGGTAAATGAAAATCGGTTCGACCAGGCCAGGAGAACAGAGGAGGAAGGCCTCCTCTGCAAGGAAAGATGAGAGAGGAAAATTATGAGTGCACTTTCACAATTCGAAGTGTGCAAGGATAATCTCTACGCTGACTTCGCTTGCTCCCCCTTCCCCTTCTTGGACCCTTAACCTCCCCTCGCCATTCTCATCCTCTTCAACTATGCTTCGGTTTCCACAACTCCCAACGTTTACACTTTAACAATTCCCATCTCCTTGTTCGCGTATACAACTTTTCGCGAATGAAAATAGTCTCGATTCGAGAAAATTTTAGCTCACCAAGCTCGTAAAATTTCTCCCGGTCGTCAGCCCATTCTCCCAGAAATTTTTTTTCAAAGGTGAAGAAAATATAATAAACGTCGATCTTCAAAAAATGGAACATATTTGTAAGTGAACAAATTTTTAATGTTACACTTCGGCTCCGGTTACGAAAAGGGAACAACTAAAGTCGGAAAACGGACCAAAGAAAACTGTTTTTAAATTTCTGCTACCATCCGGTCACCAAGAGTCGCCCGGTCATCCACCCGATAAGAAAATTTCAGCAGATCCTGGTAAACTATTTTCTCGAACCAACAATTTGTCCAACAAAAGAAAAAAATGGTAAAATTCTATCCAGTAATTTTCATCGATCGGTTGTTCGCAGTTATCAGAATGAACTGTCTTTATATGAGTGAGACTCTCAGAAAGAGATAGAAAGCACTGCTCCATCAATTCGTCGCATTTTGCCGTCATTAAATTTTCAAGACCGGGCTTGCCTTCAAACAAACGCCACTGAAATCCATGAGCTCCGTTCTCCTCAGATTGTCGAAACACTGCTTCAATTAGAATACCAAAGAACTGGCCCATACAGGTTTCTAATGAACTACCTTGTCACATTGTCAAACAACCATGTAGAAAGACTTGACCATAAAGTCCGCGTTGGTGAGCAAAGAGCATCAAACGTTTGAAATCACGTGGGAACATCTAGAGAGCTAATAATTTACTTTTAAAAAAAATGTATGTCTAAATACTACTAAACCACACAGCATCTGAACACTGGAACTACTAAGACTTCCATTGATCTTCTGCAGATATGTTCGATGTTGGTGAAATAAAAGCTGGGTTCGCAATAGTGGTGAGAAGACGTGAGCTGTGAAACCATCGAAGACAAGTAGGACGCTGCCTGATTAGGATGATCAATAGAATAGCTTAGTGAACATTCATGTTTGCGGAGTTATCCAAAAACTGCGCGAAAATATTCGAGACTCTTGATGACAGAAGTTAAAACCTCTGAGAATACGAGAGACTGTAGTTTGGTCCCCAACAACCATAGGCCTTGTGAAAGACATTGAAAAAGTTCAAAGGAGTTTCACCAGAAGAATCCTAGCTAGGAACGGACTTCCTCGATTAGATTACTCTGAAAGACTATAAATGCTTAATCTAGAGTCACTTGAATACCGCCGCGTTGTTGCTGACCTAGTATTTATCCATAAAAGAATACATTCGTGTTCTGAATTTGATTCTTCCAGACTATTCATTGTTAAACCACTTCTTAGGAATATTAGAAATGCTCACAAGTTGAGAATCGCATTGCCTTTCGCTATAAACAGCTCCCGGTTCTCTACATGTGCATCAAGAATTATCTCTATATGGAACTGCCTACCTTCTGAAATAGTATGCATTCATTCTGATATGATGTTTCTGACGAAACTGAAAGAACTTCCTAAACATACTATTTTACCTAGCCCTATTGTTTCTGACTAATGGCTACACTGCCACTGTATTACCTCACCTTCTTCTTTTTCATTTCTTAATTTTATCATATATAAAAATCCATGTTATATTGTTTTTATTTTTCGATTCCACGTTAAAGACACATGTACATGGAAATAAAGAATGAATGAATGAATGAATGAGAGAGCATGTACAAAAAACCCTGTATACAATCTTCTGCAGATATGTTCGATGTTGGTGAAATAAAAGCTGGGTTCGCAATAGTGGTGAGAAGACGTGAGCTGTGAAACCATCGAAGACAAGTAGGACGCTGCCTGATTAGGATGATTAATAGAACCATAGTTGATGTGAAGACTGGCTGACCTTCGCTTGCTTAATCGTAGGATCTGACTTTTATAGGATGTTGAAGCCTCCCTCCCACTTTATTACAATTATGCTAACTTTGTCACAATTTTCATTCATTTTTTTTATTGTTCGAGCTATCTCACTGATGTTTTTATCTCGCTCATGCTAGTCATCACTCATCGCACGGGCAAAAATGGCACTCGGCCGGGACCGAACCTCCGCTGCCTAGCCGGGGTCATTGTGCCTTAGACATAACAAGAAATCGCATAAGACAATGTGTGCTCGGTTGGTGTATTGGTAACGCTCTACAAGCCCAGGTTAGGCCGCGGAGGTTCGGTCCTCGCCCATTGCCATTTTTGCCCCTGCGATGGATTTCTTTCATTCATAGTCTTATTCCATCGTTGGTTAAACGATTTACAAATATCAAAAACTAGTCATCATCGTTATGAACTGATTTGCTCCAAGTATAGCAAAGTTTTCCATATCAACTTGCACCATGCTATTATTATTTTTACTTCTTCAGATGTTAACTTAGAGTGTGAAAAGTTCCTCAGAAAGAATACATCGAACCATTCCACATTCCATAGTAGTATACATATAATATTGAAGAAGAAAAAACATTAGAGAGACCCTTGAGGAGTTTTTTGTTCAATTATGCTTCTCTTCTCTCTTACCTATTCCTTTGTTGTGCTTCTTCAGACTAATAACTTCTTATATTTCTCTTTCATCTACATATGGCTGAGTTCTATTGCTGTTCTTCCAACTTTCACATCTCTCATCTATACCTGCGTCTCACCTCTCTTTTCTCTCTTCATTCTCTCTCTCTCTCTCTCTCTCTCTCTCTCTCTCTCTCTCTCTCTCTCTCTCTCTCTCTCTCTCTCTCTTAATAAAAACTCCCAAGCTCGCATCATTTTCTCGCTAGGAGGCTGAAAATTGTGGTGAGTTAGCTGTCAAAGGCATCCTATGACAAGAACAGTCGGTTTCTTCTCTTATGAATAAAATAAACTTGCATCTCCTATTCTCAGTTTATGTTCTCCTGTTCTCATCCTTACAATTACTCAACAAACTTTCATTTGCTTCCACTTTAATCTGTTCATTTCAATCTCTCCCTTTTCTGATTCTTATCCCTCTGTTGCATTTACTCTTTACTTCCCTATAAATCGAAGTTTCTTTCTTTTCTATCTATCTTTTCGATTTGCCTCTTTCTTTCTCTCTCCAAGTCTCTCCCTTTTTCTCTATTCAAATATACTTTCGAACACTCAGCTTCTTTCTCATCCTTGCTCTCTTCTGACTCTCCTCTTTCTTTCTGGATAACTCTCTTTCCTTCTCTGAGTCTCTCCGAGCTGGGATTTACTTCTGAGTCTTTTTTTCTTCTCATCCGAGTCCTAACTCGTCCAAAGGGACCTATTGTCAAGTCTTGTCCCCAGAGGAAATTCCATAGGAAGAACTCCGTTATTTTAAATTATCCTTCCCCTTTCTCCTTTAATAATCAGCTCTGCTCTTATCCCCCTTACTCCCCTCCTACCCTTCTCACAGCATTCACTGCAGCGTCTTTTCTCCCTAACAGTTCGAAGTCTTTTTCCCTTTTTGCTTCTTTAATCTCCCATCTCATTAAGTTTCTTTCTTCGGATTCTGTTTTCTCTCTCTCTCCCTCTCTCTCTCCCTTTCTCTCTCTCTCTTTCTCTCTCTCTCTTTCTCTCTATCTCCCCCCTCTCTCTCCCTCCCTCCCTCTCTCTTTCTCTCTCTCGCTCTATTTCTCTCTCTCTCTCTCTCTCTCTCTCTCTCTCTCTCTCTCTCTTTCTCTCCCACTTTTTTCTTTTATTCTCTTTCTACAAATTCAACTCTTCCTCATATTTTCTTCCTTATTTGATGTGATTTCTTTTCTTCTATGCTCACTTCAAGATTATTCCTATTGCCTTCTTTCTGCTATATTATATTTCTGTTTCTCTTTTCATTTTGATCTCTTCCTTTTTGTATTTCTGTTTTCTTCTTTTTCGTGCTTTGTTTTTGTTTCTCTTCTTTTTAGGCTTTCTTCAATTTTTAATACCCTTTTTTTCTAACTTTTACTTTCTGTCTTTTCTCGTTCTATCCTCACCTCGTTTTTAACTTTTTCTTCACTATTCTCTCGATCTATCTCTATCTTTGTATTTGTTTCTCTCTCTCTTCTTTGTCCATCCCTCTATTTCTTTTTTCCCTCTCTCCGTCTTATCTGACTGCCTGCTCAACTGTTTCTCTTATCTCTTTGCTCTTGCGCGTCTTACTGTTCAAACCCCAAATTCTTTCTGGGATCATCTCTTGCTTTGAACATCGACGATCCTTTCAAGGGCTTTTTATGTGTTTCAAAGGAAGAAGTTGTTCAGTCGGCCCCTTCTTGTGCCTTTTTGCTCTCTGCAGCTTCATCTTCCTTTATTCTGGCCTACTTCTTGTTGTCTCCTATCTCCTCTTTTCATTTCCAAACGGTTCTCTTATACTTTAGTCCTTTCTGTTGTCTACACCTACTCTGTTATCAGCCCTTCCATCTCTCTCTTACCTACTTCTTTTACTTTTTGCAACTCAGAATTTCGAACACTGTCATGCATTTTTCATGTAATTAAGACGCTCATCTGAATTATGTGGAAAGTAACTGAGAAGCCTTTGAATGCATTGTAATCTGAAGCATTTGAATGCATTGTAATCTGAAGCATTTCAATGCATTGTAATCTGAAGCGTCGTTTTCACGATCATCGCTATTATGTTCTTCTTATAATTATCTATTTCGCTCCTTTTGTTTGTAATACTTTTCCTACTTTACCTAATAATAAACTTATAATTTGTCCTCTTAAGGGTTCCTCAAAGATGAGTTCTAGGGTCCTCATTGTTCTTACTTCACATAAGTTATTTTCTTTAGTCACTTCTCGCAGGCGTTCATAGCACTCGATATGCGAACGATACGAAGCTGTTCAATAAGAGCAACACATCTCTGCTGCTGACAGCATTACAAGCTCTCTCACCTTTGTCTCTCTTGTGGAAAATTATTATATTACTCCGAACAAAATAAGCTACATGCGAATAGGAATACATGATCCAGATTTAAATAACTCTGTGAATAATCACTCCCTTTCGGAAGTAGAGTAGATCAAGGGGTTTTTAATTTGAGTAACCTTTCTTCGTTTAGTAAAGATTCATCTAAAACATTACTTAGACTGGGTTCTTTCCGTACTCTGAATTTCCAAATCTCATGGAGCTTCTTGAGGTTTACGTGAGGCCAACACTGGAATGTTCTAGCTGAGTCTGGGAGCACTACGAGTTTTACTCAATTCAAGCAAATACGAAGAGTTCAACAGAAAGTTACCAGGAAAAAACTAACAAACGCACGGGTACACATATTCTTTACAATAAAATAAAACGTTGACTGATGAATGATTGTTGTTACTTCAAAAAATTTAACTCACTAGATGATCATTGCTATCGACGAACTCCTTACTCTTGCACCCAAAAGTATATTCAACCGTGTTCACAAAAGGAAACTGTATATGCTTATCTGTCGTTTGCATCAATTTTAATCACTCTTTCTAGGACAATAGAATAATGAAATGCTCTCTCTGTTTCTTCTCAGCATTTATCTTATTTTTATTCTCATCCATATACTTATTGCCAAAGGATAACTAGTTCAGTTACAAAGAGGAGCAAGCAACTGTAGCGGTGCGTTGAAAAGTTTGGGAAAACCTTTCGGTTTTCCAACTTTTTCTTTTTTATGGGTATGAATTATTTTTAGATGAATAGAGTATGAATTATTTTTTTAAAAAAACAGTAGTTTTGTTAGTAGACGAGTATGGACAAGCTTCCACGACTTTTTCCCAGAAAAAGTCGTGGAAGCGACTGATTTGCATTTTTGAAGAAGGAAAAAAATTATTACGGTCAGAAAGTTATCAAAATTTTACTTAATGAGTATGATCTCTTCAGTTGTTCAATATTTTATAACCCACTCCTTTGTTTGCCATTTTCAGTTATATTATGGATAGTCTCAATTCCTCTTGTACCCATACGTTGTATGAACATGTGAATGATGACTGATTATTGTTATTTTTAGCTCTTTCGCGCTGTAGATGCCCATTCATAACATTCCGCCTTTTTCATTCTTGAATTTCATATCAATTTTTGTATTTTTTAAAACTCTGACAAATTTTGGCAAGCAGTATCTCCCATACTTACAACAACAAAAAACATATGCATCATCACCAAATCTCTTGCAACATCTTCTTGACATCCTTGTTCAACTTTCAAGCTTTTCTATTTTTCACTGTGAAATAATCTCTGTCACTTTTTGTAAAAAATATTTTTTTTAAAACAGTAGTTTTGTTAGTAGACGAGTATGTACAAGTTTCCATATTTTTTTCCGCTGATTTTCTAGGAGAACCGCATATCCTAAAAAAACTTGAATTCAATGTCTCCAAATTTTCTCTCATTTTTGTACATTCTCCTTACAAAATTCCATGCTTCTCTCATTTTTCCTTCTCGATAATCCTTATCATAAAACTATCCAAGCGTGAAGCTTTTTTAAACGCTAAACTCCGTGTTTTGAAAGAAAAAAACCTTTCCGAAAATGTCCTGGCTCAAGAAGCCTTTTCTACTCCATTAAATGAGAAATTTTCCCTGCTTCCGTGTTTTGAGAGCTTTTTATTCTACTAAGTTTTTCTATAAAATGTTTTTTTCAAATACATTTAACTTGAAAATTGATTCAAATTCTAATTCTTTTTTGTTTTTCCCAAAAAAGAAAAAAAATCTAATTTGAAGAAATTTCCATACCTTGGTTAATATACAACATTATTTTTTTTACTACACTGCGTTTGCTGTGCAAAACCGCAACAAACAACCATATTGAGTTCCCGTATTCAAATAAGTTTTCTTGAAATGAAACGCACAAAAACCTCATGTTGTTGGTACTTTAAGCAATCGGAATGTTCGCAGATGATCGTGGTTTAGAAGCATTTCGATTTAATAAAAACCGAAGTTAAACTTCCGATTCAAATTTAACAAGAAGACTTCTAAGAGGATCGAAGTTATCTCATCGAGAATATTATACAGTAAGTTTACATTTGTAAAATAAATCTATTTGAAATTTATAGGTCTCATTTGGAATTTTTTAAATCATGTCGATCGGCAAACAAAAGTAGAGCAGGGGAGAAATAGAGATGAGGGGAGGGGAATGGCAGAAGAAGATTCACAGAAGAATCTTTTAATCGACTCTACACTTTTCCTTTGACATCAAAGTATTCTCGATTTTAATTTAAAAACTCTCAACTTAAGAGGAATAAAGCACATTGAACTATACTGAAAAATATAAATGTTTTCGATTCGGTGATCGCCAACTTGAGAAGAAGTCATTGAATTTTTGAATATCATTTATACCATTTTGTGAAATTTCTGCGTAGAGAAAGAAGACAAATTAATACATATATGCAAAATTCGTTGCCTGATTAACATTTTTTGTGTGACTTCTTGGAAAGTAGAAAAGGATCATATGTACAGAAGTATAACTGAGCGATCGAATTTTCTTGTCAAACGATTTCATGAAGGAAACAAAAAAGTGTTGCGAGATTAAACGTAAAAAATTGGGTTACACGTTGTTTGTTCATTCATACATACATCAAGTTTGATGTGAAAATATATTGGTTATAACAATGATAGCAAGTGACGGACCTATTTTTCGCAATTGAATAGTAATACAACAAAACCCTCTCACCACCAAAAGGAGTCACTGGTTCTTAAAATGATAGCTAAATGATATGGACGAATTTATTAGAACACCAAGATCGCGAACTGAATTTAATTATGTGAATGAATTAGTCAAGATTAGTCAAATTTTGAATTAGTCAACCATAGATGAATTAGTCAACCATAGATGAATTAGTCAACCATAGATGAATTAGTCAACAAGTTAGCTGGAATCCAAATTTAAATCGGTTGTGAAGTTATGAAGGACTGATCGAAAATGTAATTTAATCTTTTCATGCGAGTTCAACATCGAATTATTTACAGATTTTAGACTAAAAAGAATTTTCATAATTTCAAATGCCAACCAACCAACATTTGTATTTATGTCCAGTCCTTACAGTAATCAAGTGAGATATGAAAACAAAACAACGAAAGTGGAAAATTTTCTATTTGAGATACTCTTCTATTCGAGATACTCTTCTATTCGAGATACTCTTCTATTCGAGATACTCTTCTATTCGAGATACTCTTCTATTCGAGATACTCTTCTATTCGAGATACTCTTCTATTCGAGATACTCTTCTATTCGAGATACTCTTCTTTTCGAGATACTCTTCTATTCGAGATACTCTTCTATTCGAGATACTCTTCTATTCGAGATACTCTTCTATTCGAGATACTCTTCTATTCGAGATACTCTTCTTTTCGAGATACTCTTCTATTCGAGATACTCTTCTATTCGAGATACTCTTCTATTCGAGATACTCTTCTATTCGAGATACTCTTCTATTCGAGATACTCTTCTATTCGAGATACTCTTCTATTCGAGATACTCTTCTTTTCGAGATACTCTTCTATTCGAGATACTCTTCTATTCGAGATACTCTTCTATTCGAGATACTCTTCTATTCGAGATACTCTTCTATTCGAGATACTCTTCTATTCGAGATACTCTTCTTTTCGAGATACTCTTCTATTCGAGATACTCTTCTATTCGAGATACTCTTCTATTCGAGATACTCTTCTATTCGAGATACTCTTCTATTCGAGATACTCTTCTATTCGAGATACTCTTCTATTCGAGATACTCTTCTTTTCGAGATACTCTTCTATTCGAGATACTCTTCTATTCGAGATACTCTTCTATTCGAGATACTCTTCTATTCGAGATACTCTTCTATTCGAGATACTCTTCTATTCGAGATACTCTTCTATTCGAGATACTCTTCTATTCGAGATACTCTTCTATTCGAGATACTCTTCTATTCGAGATACTCTTCTATTCGAGATACTCTTCTATTCGAGATACTCTTCTATTCGAGATACTCTTCTTTTCGAGATACTCTTCTATTCGAGATACTCTTCTATTCGAGATACTCTTCTATTCGAGATACTCTTCTATTCGAGATACTCTTCTATTCGAGATACTCTTCTATTCGAGATACTCTTCTATTCGAGATACTCTTCTATTCGAGATACTCTTCTATTCGAGATACTCTTCTATTCGAGATACTCTTCTATTCGAGATACTCTTCTATTCGAGATACTCTTCTATTCGAGATACTCTTCTTTTCGAGATACTCTTCTTTTCGAGATACTCTTCTATTCGAGATACTCTTCTATTCGAGATACTCTTCTATTCGAGATACTCTTCTATTCGAGATACTCTTCTATTCGAGATACTCTTCTATTCGAGATACTCTTCTTTTCGAGATACTCTTCTATTCGAGATACTCTTCTATTCGAGATACTCTTCTATTCGAGATACTCTTCTATTCGAGATACTCTTCTATTCGAGATACTCTTCTATTCGAGATACTCTTCTATTCGAGATACTCTTCTTTTCGAGATACTCTTCTATTCGAGATACTCTTCTATTCGAGATACTCTTCTATTCGAGATACTCTTCTATTCGAGATACTCTTCTATTCGAGATACTCTTCTATTCGAGATACTCTTCTATTCGAGATACTCTTCTATTCGAGATACTCTTCTATTCGAGATACTCTTCTATTCGAGATACTCTTCTATTCGAGATACTCTTCTTTTCGAGATACTCTTCTATTCGAGATACTCTTCTATTCGAGATACTCTTCTATTCGAGATACTCTTCTATTCGAGATACTCTTCTATTCGAGATACTCTTCTATTCGAGATACTCTTCTATTCGAGATACTCTTCTATTCGAGATACTCTTCTATTCGAGATACTCTTCTATTCGAGATACTCTTCTATTCGAGATACTCTTCTTTTCGAGATACTCTTCTATTCGAGATACTCTTCTATTCGAGATACTCTTCTATTCGAGATACTCTTCTATTCGAGATACTCTTCTATTCGAGATACTCTTCTATTCGAGATACTCTTCTTTTCGAGATACTCTTCTATTCGAGATACTCTTCTATTCGAGATACTCTTCTATTCGAGATACTCTTCTATTCGAGATACTCTTCTATTCGAGATACTCTTCTATTCGAGATACTCTTCTATTCGAGATACTCTTCTATTCGAGATACTCTTCTATTCGAGATACTCTTCTATTCGAGATACTCTTCTATTCGAGATACTCTTCTTTTCGAGATACTCTTCTATTCGAGATACTCTTCTATTCGAGATACTCTTCTATTCGAGATACTCTTCTATTCGAGATACTCTTCTATTCGAGATACTCTTCTATTCGAGATACTCTTCTATTCGAGATACTCTTCTATTCGAGATACTCTTCTATTCGAGATACTCTTCTATTCGAGATACTCTTCTATTCGAGATACTCTTCTATTCGAGATACTCTTCTATTCGAGATACTCTTCTTTTCGAGATACTCTTCTATTCGAGATACTCTTCTATTCGAGATACTCTTCTATTCGAGATACTCTTCTATTCGAGATACTCTTCTATTCGAGATACTCTTCTATTCGAGATACTCTTCTTTTCGAGATACTCTTCTTTTCGAGATACTCTTCTATTCGAGATACTCTTCTATTCGAGATACTCTTCTTTTCGAGATACTCGCAGCTTAACAAAACGGAAATATTTAAAAACTTCTTTATCTCATCGCTACTAGCATCATTTTTATCAGTAAAAACTTCAGGGAAAATTTTCTAGTCTCTATGCTAAACTTTGTCATTCATTCAATTTTCATCTATTTATTTGTTGAAATGTATACTTCATATTTTCATTTCGAACTGCCCTATCATATCAAAATAGGCGATTCAGTGTGAGAATTGATGAACGTTTTCTCGTTGCACTTCTGAGAAAGTCGTTTTTCCATTGTTAAGCATTGTTGCAGTCCAAGCGGATCTCCTGTGAGAAATAAATCGTAAAATATGTACGTAGACGGAAATAACGCGACGGTATATAATAAAATCTTATTATTATTGTAAAAAGGTCTGTCTGTTATTATTGTTATTGTAGAGAAGAAAATAAGATGTAGAACCGCAACGAATTTTACACTGCTTTTCATTTCTCTCTTCATTCTCTCTCCCTCTCTCCCTCTCTCTTTCTCTCTCTCTCTCTCTCTCTCTCTCTCTCTCTCTCTCTCTCTCTCTCTCTCTCTTTCTTTCTCTCTTACTTATTCTTTTATTTCTCCTCTCTCTTGTCACATCTCATCTTCTTGTCCACTTTTGAACAGAATCTAAAGTTGAGTACGTAAGGCCTTCTGATGTCTAAGGCATTTTGGAGCCGCGACAGATTGTGTACAGCTCTTGTAACAATATGAGGACTAACCGGAGCGTGAGGCTAACATAGCTGCTAACATGAAGTAACTTATGCTCACGCGCATTCTTCTTTCATTCTATTTTTGCCTTTATTTTCATTTTTTTCGTATTCTCTTTCTATGCGTATTTCTGTTTTCCCGAAGAAGAAAGAGAGTTTTACTTGTTTTTCTTTTTCTGCACTCCGTTAAATGTATTCATGATTTGCAGGTGAATTAAAGGGCGGCCTTCTCATCGACTGAGTCCTTCCTCCATGCCGCCTTCCAGATGCCTCCTGTGGCTCTTTCCAGGATAGGCAGTCCCTTCTTTATCTCATTACTTTAGTAACTTTTTTGAGTCGGTGATTGTTTCACCTAAATCCTCTCTTCAATCACTTCTTTTTTTCCTGGGTACCTGGTTCTTATCTTTGCTTTTTCTCTTTCACTCTTAATCTCTATCTCTCACTCTTACTGTCTAATTCTCTCTTCCCTCTCTTTCACTCTTAATCTCTATCTCTCACTCTTACTCTCGAATTCTCTCTTCCCTCTCTTTCACTCTTAATCTCTATCTCTCACTCTTACTCTCGAATTCTCTCTTCCCTCTCTTTCACTCTTAATCTCTATCTCTCACTCTTACTCTCGAATTCTCTCTTCCCTCTCTTTCACTCTTAATCTCTATCTCTCACTCTTACTGTCTAATTCTCTCTTCCCTCTCTTTCACTCTTAATCTCTATCTCTCACTCTTACTCTCGAATTCTCTCTTCCCTCTCTTTCACTCTTAATCTCAATCTCTCACTCTTACTGTCTAATTCTCTCTTCCCTCCCACCTCTTCTTCTGCACATCAACCACATTCTCATCCTTCTCATCTCATCTGTTTTTGGCTACTAAAGGAAGAGTAAATGGTTAGTTCAAAATAAGTTCTAGCAGGGAAAATGGAAGTTATTTTTAAATAATTATGTTTTTTGTTTATAATTTTACACAATTATTATTGCAAGTGCTAGAAAGAAAATATTAGTTCGAGTAGATTTTTTGGTAGTTACGATAAACGGATAAAACAGTCAGAATTGGAGTTTGAAGTTTGAAGTTTTTATTACGCGGAGTTTTTTTTAAAACATCGCGTGAAAGGATATAGAAGTCACAAGGTTATAGCTGGATTGAGGGGAAGGAACGAAAAAGAAAAGTACATGGGTTCACAAGCAATTCGAAGGGACTTTGAGGAACGAGGAGTCTTTTCATACAGTGCGTGGCATAACTTTGAGCTCACCACCAAATTGCAAGTTTTCCGATGTTTTATAAGGCGCAACAAAAAATACAAAATGCCATAGAATCGACCACTCAAGTGAATAATATTCACCACAAAATTGCCGTACTCCGCTCAAAAAAACCTTATTTATTCAAAATAACGGAAAATGTGGTGTGGCATAACTTTGAGCTCATTTGAAAAACTCCTAAGAAACAAACAAAATAAAACTACTTAGTAATCGATAGCTGCACCCTTTCTGATCATAAGCTGGACAATTCTGTTATCCATAGAATCTGACAACTTTTGAAGGTAAGAAACAGGCAAAGAAGACCATTCTTGCTCAATGGAACTTTTAAGCTCAGCGATTGTGGAGTACTGCTTTCCTCCATCATATACACGTCTAGCTAACAACCCCCAGATATTTTCTATTGGGTTACAATCAGGGGAAACAGCTGGCCATTCTAAAACGGGTATATTTTTCGACAAAATGAACGATTTTGTAGAGGTGCTTGTGTGTATGGATGCACTATCATGCATTAAAATCATGGAATTGTTAACTGGGCTACGGAAGAACGGTACCAAATCGTGTGCGAGTACTTCCTGATACTCATCCGAGTTCATTCGCATGGAAGGAAACTGCAGAGGGAGGGTTCCGCCGGCGTGAAACGCACCCCAAGACATGAGACTACCGCCTCCATGTCCACGGCGACTGAAGAGCAGCGGGTCCTTGCGAAGATCATGCCAATACGAGTGTTGGCCGTCACATCCGTCCAGATTCCACTTCTTTTCGTCGGACCAGACCTTCTGCACCGAGGAATGTTTTTTTATCAATAGCCAAATAATGTCATGATTCTCACCTTACTCCAGTCACGTTTGTGCTCTCTGGTTGCGAATTCCAGGCGTCGAGTTTTATGATTCTCTGTCAATCGAGGTGCCGGCTTCATTTTAGAGTTGACAAAGTGTCCAGTTTCCGAAAGAATGCGACGAACCGTCCTCTTAGAAGCTGGAACACCTGTAGTAGCCGCTCAGGAGGATAAAAAAAGAGAAGTGAAAAAAGAGGAGATTTTGAATTAGCATGAAAAGTGAATTAGCATTTAAATGAAGTGAATTAGCATTTAAACAATTAGGTTGCGTATTTAATTTAGAGTTGACCACAACAGCAATTTCCCACTAAACCAAGTTAAAGATATCTATTCACTATAGCAAATATCGGGTAAACTGGTTGATGTTTTCTTTTTTAAGTTGATTGCCAGCGACTAGGTTCAAAAAATCACTTATATATAAATCTTACAATGAAAGAATGTCAGAAGTGTGTTCAAGCGAGCCATTTACTTTCAAATATCATCACCCGGCTCAACTACGGCATATGAAATTTTAATCGAAGTTGTGTGATAGTATAACCAATGTTTTTTTGCCTGTAAATAGCATGATCGAAAGCATTTCATTTTGGGTAGTGCAGTTGCACACGCGTATCCACCAAGCCCGCAATGCACACAATCAAGCGCTACCCTTGCCATACTCCCTAATTTCGGTCCTTTCTGACTCCAGTAATGTTTGAGATGTCAGGAAAATTTTTTTAAATTTGGATTTCTGAGAGGTTGTATTCCAACGAAAAAACAGCATTTGTGTAGAGAAAACAATGAATGGAGTCTTTCGAACGATCGATATGCGAACTATCTATGAGAGCAATAGTTCAGGAGTGGATATTCACATATGTATATATTCATATCATAGAACAATCACTTTTTATTCTATTTGCGGATGGGCAGTGCAATTTATCACAGATCACTCTTTTAGCGGAGATAGTATGAAGAAAAAAAATTTGGCAGCGAAGAGAAAGGCTGAGAGAAAAGAGAGATAGAGAAAGATGGGAAGAGAGCGAGAGAGAGAGAAAGGCTGAGATAAAAGAGAGATAGAGAAAGATGGGAACAGAGCGAGAGAGAGAAAGGCTGAGAGCAAAGAGAGATAGAGAAAGATGGGAAGAGAGCGAGAGAGAAAGGCTGAGAGAAAAGTGAGATAGAGAAAGATGGGAAGAGATCGAGAGAGAGAAAGGCTGAGAGAAAAGAGAGATAGAGAAAGATGGGAAGAGAGCGAGAGAGAGAAAGGCTGAGAGAAAAGAGAGATAGAGAAAGACGGGAAGAGAACTAGAGAGAGAAAGGCTGAGAGAAAAGAGAGACAGAGAAAGATGGGAAGAGAGCGACAGAGAGAAAGGCTGAGAGAAAAGAGAGATAGAGAAAGATGGCAAGAGAGCGAGAGAGAGAGAAAGGCTGAGAGAAAAGAGAGATAGAGAAAGATGGGAAGAGAGCGAGAGAGAGAAAGGCTGAGAGAAAAGAGAGATAGAGAAAGATGGGAAGAGAGCGAGAGAGAGAAAGGCTGAGAGAAAAGAGAGATAGAGAAAGATGGGAAGAGAGCGAGAGAGAGAAAGGCTGAGAGAAAAGAGAGATAGAGAAAGACGGGAAGAGAGCGAGAGAGAGAAAGGCTGAGAGAAAAGAGAGATAGAGAAAGATGGGAAGAGAGCGAGAGAGAGAAAGGCTGAGAGAAAAGAGAGACAGAGAAAGATGGGAATAGAGCGAGAGAGAGAAAGGCTGAGAGAAAAGAGAGATAGAGAAAGATGGCAAGAGAGCGAGAGAGAGAAAGGCTGAGAGAAAAGAGAGACAGAGAAAGATAGGAAGAGAGCGAGGGAGAGAAAGGCTGAGAGAAAAGATAGACAGAGAAAGATGGGAAGAGAGCGAGAGAGACAGAGAAAGAGAAAGATTCATCTTTGCTCACACTGAGCAGTCGGTGATCTACCACGTCTCATATCGAACAACTCGCATATTTGACCTAAGATGTCTCTCTCTCCCAACAATGTGGATATTCCATCTCTTCTCGAAACTATTCGGCTACAAGCGGATACAATCGCAACTCAGGCTAGAACTATCGAGTCTCAAAATCAACAGATCATTTCACTCACCAAGGAACAAAGTTCGACATTTTCTTCTAACCAAACATCCCTCTCACCCGATGCCGTTGCCTACGAAGCGGTCAGACGGTGTCTGTTGGAAGACAAGGACATCATAGAAGAAAAATCGAAAAACATCGTTATCGTTGGATTGGAGGAAAAGGACTCGGACTCGAATACTGCCGCTGAAGATGAAGCCCTTATTGCCAAGCTTGTCGATGAGCTTGACATCAAAGAACTCTCTGATGCTTTCAGAAAGGGAGATGTCAGGCACAAAAGACATGGAAGAGCCGAAAACAAAAGAAGGATTCTGAAAGTTTACCTCCCATCTCCAGCTCTACGTTCTGTCACTCTTCAAAAGATCAGAAGTTCCAGACCCCAAGTTATCCAGTCCCACCCCCGCGTCTTCGTCAGAGAAGATCTCACTCGAACTGGATTGGAATTGGAGAAGCAATGCAGGCAGGTCGCTAGGGAACGGAATCTCTAGGCAGGGCAGATAGAGTGGACAGTCAGAGGGACGCAGCTCTTCCGGCTACCGAAGGCAAGGCCATTCAGAGAAGAGCAGCCAAAAACGTACGCATACGTGACTCAAAGAAAGTCTCACTAGGTCAGTGGCGGTGTTAGTTCTTCTGATAGTCCTGTTGTCAAAGCATGCTTATTCAATGCAAGATCCATACGTAATAAAATGACTGATCTCGATTTCGTGTTGAGTAGCAAATCATTTGAGTTGATTTTTATTACGGAAACATGGCTAACTTCTTCTGAGTCAGATCGTGAATTTTTAAGAAATCATAAATATGCTTTGTATCGTTGTGATCGCTCGTTAGATGACCCCAACAAGGGCGGCGGAACCGCTGTTTTTGTCTCCTCTAGTATTTCATCTTTCTTTGTAACTTCCTTCCGTGATGAAGGCGTAGAAGTGATTGTTATCGATCTAATTAACCCCAACGCTTTCCCACGTCATATACGTTGTGTGTGCATATACCGCTCACCTTCTTGCTCTCATTCGATAATGATCTCATTACTGTCATTTATCAAGTCTATCTCTATAACCAATACACCAATAGTCATAGTAGGAGACCTCAACTTACCAGACATCGATTGGGAAAATCTGACCACTTCCAATAATGAAAGCCATTCTTTCTTTTTAAACTTTGCTTGCGATGAACACTTTTTCCAATATGTCTCCCACCCTACGCGTGACCCTAATGTTCTAGATATCGTACTCTGTAATAATCAAATTATAAGCGATTGTATTGTCACTGCTCCTTTCTCAAACAGTGATCATGCCACTGTTGATTTTCGAATAACTTTTGCAACTATGTCTAAGACTCCTGAGTCTCTCATTAGAAATTTTTCGCGTGCGAATTGGGGGATGATGGAAATTCTGATTTCTTCTCATGATTGGACACTTGCTCTTTCTTCCCTCGACCCGGATACCGCTAATAATTATATCGTTGATTTTATAATTTCTCTGATAGATCGTTTTGTGCCTTGTTCTACCGAACAAGGTGAATTAGATAAGTATCCTTTGAAGCTGCGAAGGATGTATGACAAGCTTCAACGCGCATCGCTTCGTTACCCTAATTCCGTTTATAGCAATACTCTATCTACCAAATTTTCTGAAGAACTATATGCATTTCAAATGGAGAGAGAAGCCAAACTTGTGGCAAAAGGAAACCTAAGACGTTTTTATTCTGAATGTCGAAGTCGTACAAAAGGCCGTAACATTGTGATTCCCTCTTTAGTAGACCCCCCAGTAGACCCTTCTGGTTTGCCAGTCCATACTTCGTTGTCTAAAGCTAACGCCTTCTCACAATATTTCTCTTCTGTTTATTCTACACCTCGCAGTATTATACCTAATACCGATGTATCAACTTCCACACATATGCAATTCGATGTCATAGATGTAGATATGATACTTAAAGCTTTGAATCAATTGAAATATAAATGCAACACATCTCCGGATAATATACCTAATATAGTTATTAAAAAACTTCGATTTGTTCTTCTCAAGCCCCTCTCTATTCTATTTAACAACTCTTTACTAGTCGGAAAAGTTCCCTCTCTTTGGAAAACTTCTATTATTAAACCAATCTTAAAGTCTAAATCTAAAGCGGATCAATTGTCTAGCTATCGCCCCATTTCCCTAACTTGTTCAATGTCCAAAGTGATGGAAAATGTTATAATAAGTCAATTAGATGCCTACTTTGTAAACTAGAGTATTCCCTACTCCTCGTTGATCTCAAGCAACGGATTTTTATACCGAGCAGAGGAGCGGATTGTTCGCAGAAACTTGTGCAAAAATCGTGTGGTGTGACGGGAACCGAACCCGTGACCTTTCGCGTTCCGGGCGAATGCTCTCCCCACTGAGCTACACACGCACACATGATAATGCACATTTTAAGGCCCATACAACATGCCCCCCTCTCAACACCGAGGTCTCTCGAGGTCTAGGGTCAGAGGTCTAGGCGCCTTTGTTTCTGCGAACTAGCTCATGCTCGGGTTTTCTTCTTTTTCTCTTTTTTTTTCTCTTTTTATCCTCTCTTCTCATCCCGGTTCGGCCCCCATGTAAACTAGAGTATTCCCTACTCCTCGTTGATCTCAAGCAACGGATTTTTATACCGAGCAGAGGAGCGGATTGTTCGCAGAAACTTGTGCAAAAATCGTGTGGTGTGACGGGAACCGAACCCGTGACCTTTCGCGTTCCGGGCGAATGCTCTCCCCACTGAGCTACACACGCACACATGATAATGCACATTTTAAGGCCCATACAACAACTTGAAGCAAAATGATCTACTGTCTCCCCATCAATTTGGTTTTAGAAACAAAAGGTCAACTGTGACTTCATTGGTGCAATCTCATTCCTATTTCGCTGATATACTCTCCCATGGTAAAGCCGTCGATGTTATTTTTCTTGACATATCAAAGGCATTCGATACAGTAGATACTATATTATTACTTCTTAAACTAAAAAAAGTTAGGAATCTGCGGTAACCTCATTCAATGGATTGCGGACTACTTGACTGGTAGAATTCAGACTGTATGTGTTGACAACGAATTCTCTAGCTCATCTTCTGTTACCAGCGGTGTACCACAAGGTTCAGCTATTGGACCGAAACTGTTCTTACTGTTTATTGATGACATAAAACATGTAATTCCTCCCAATGTAAATTATACTATCTACGCCGATGACATTAAATTATTTAGTGAAGTACCATCTTTTTCGTCTGACCTCCAAACTGCCATAGACAATGTATTCAACTGGTGTCAACAGTCCAATCTCAAACTATCAGCTCAAAAATGTATAGTTTCGCATCTTGGTATTAACCCCATGCAAAATTATCAGCTAGATCGTCATACAATGACCAACTCTTCCGAAATAATAGATATAGGAGTTGTCTTTTCGAGTAATCTTTCTTGCAATAAACAAGTCGAGCATGTCTGTAAGAAATCTACAAACCTCTCCATCTCTTTTTGCGCGCGTTCAAAACCAATTCTCTGGTTGTATTAACCCGTGCTTTCGTTACTTATATTCGTCCGATCCTCGAATACAGCTCGGTTGTATGGTCACCTACAGCGATTGGCTTAGTTAAGGACCTCGAAAGGGTACAGAGAAATTTCACTAAAAGAATCTTGGCTAGGAAAGGACTTACCCGTCTAGTTTACTCTGAACGTTTAAAAATGTTAAATTTAGAATCTCTTGAATATCGTAGGGTTGTTTCTGATTTAGTTTTTATACATAAGAGAGTCCACGACTACTCAGAGTTCGACTTCTCTCGTTTATTTACTATAGCTCCTCTTACTAGAGCTATTAGAAATACCCATCCATTAAGAATCGCCTTACCATATGCTCTAAACTCCTTTAGGTTTTCTACGGTTTCTTCTAGGTCGATCACTATTTGGAATTGCTTACCTAGCGAAGTAGTATGTAACCATTCCAGCGAAGTATTTATGAATAAACTCAGAAAACTACCGATAAATTGTATTTTACCCGAGCCAATTGTCTGCGACTAAGTTAAACTAGGAAGAACACTTTTTGTAGACACACTGCCACTGTAATACAATTCTTTCCTAGTAGAATCATAATCCATGTTTAATTTGTGACCATTAAATGTTGAAGTGAAACTGTTTTTGTGTACATGGAAATAAAGAATTGAATTGAGAGAGAGAAAGGCTGAGAGAAAAGAGAGACAGAGAAAGATGGGAAGAGAGCGAGAGAGAGAAAGGCTGAGAGAAAAGAGAGACAGAGAAAGATGGGAAGAGAGCGAGAGAGAGAAAGGCTGAGAGAAAAGAGAGACAGAGAAAGATGGGAAGAGAGCGAGAGAGAGAAAGGCTGAGAGAAAAGAGAGACAGAGAAAGATGGCAAGTGAGCGAGAGAGAGAAAGGCTTAGAGAAAAGAGAGACAGAGAAAGATGGCAAGTGAGCGAGAGAGAGAAAGGCTGAGAGAAAAGAGAGACAGAGAAAGATGGCAAGAGAGCGAGAGAGAGAAAGGCTGAGAGAAAAGAGAGATAGAGAGAAAGATGGGAAGAGAGCGAGAGAGAGAAAGGCTGAGAGAAAAGAGAAACAGAGAAAGATGGCAAGAGAGCGAGAGAGAGAAAGGCTGAGAGAAAAGAGAGATAGAGAAAGATGGCAAGAGAGCGAGAGAGAGAAAGGCTGAGAGAAAAGAGAGACAGAGAAAGATGGGAAGAGAGCGAGAGAGAGAAAGGCTGAGAGAAAAGAGAGATAGAGAAAGATGGCAAGAGAGCGAGAGAGAGAAAGGCTGAGAGAAAAGAGAGATAGAGAAAGATGGCAAGAGAGCGAGAGAGAGAGAAAGGCTGAGAGAACAGAGAGATAGAGAAAGATGGGAAGAGAGCGAGAGAGAGAAAGGCTGAGAGAACAGAGAGATAGAGAAAGATGGGAAGAGAGCGAGAGAGGGAAAGGCTGAGAGAAAAGAGAGTTAGAGAAAGATGGGAAGAGAGCGAGAGAGAGAAAGGCTGAGAGAAAAGAGAGATAGAGAAAGATGGGAAGAGAGCGAGAGAGGGAAAGGCTGAGAGAAAAGAGAGATAGATAAAGATGGGAAGATAGCGAGAGAGAGAAAGGCTGAGAGAACAGAGAGATAGAGAAAGATGGGAAGAGAGCGAGAGAGAGAAAGGCTGAGAGAACAGAGAGATAGAGAGGATGGGAAGAGAGCGAGAGAGAGAAAGGCTGAGAGAACAGAGAGATAGAGAAAGATAAGAAGAGAGCGAGAGAGGGAAAGGCTGAGAGAAAAGAGAGATAGAGAAAGATGGGAAGAGAGCGAGAGAGAGAAAGGCTGAGAGAAAAGAGAGACAGAGAAAGATGGGAAGAGAGCGAGAGAGGGAAAGGCTGAGAGAAAAGAGAGATAGAGAAAGATGGCAAGAGAGCGAGAGAGAGAAAAGCTGAGAGAACAGAGAGATAGAGAAAGATGGGAAGAGAGCGAGAGAGAGAAAGGCTGAGAGAAAAGAGAGATAGAGAAAGATGGGAAGAGAGCGAGAGAGGGAAAGGCTGAGAGAAAAGAGAAATAGAGAAAGATGGGAAGAGAGCGAGAGAGAGAAAGGCTGAGAGAAAAGAGAGACAGAGAAAGATGGGAAGAGAGCGAGAGAGGGAAAGGCTGAGAGAAAAGAGAGATAGAGAAAGATGGGAAGATAGCGAGAGAGAGAGAGAAAGGCTGAGAGAACAGAGAGATAGAGAAAGATGGGAAGAGAGCGAGAGAGAGAAAGGCTGAGAGAAAAGAGAGATAGAGAAAGATGGCAAGAGAGCGAGAGAGAGAAAGGCTGAGAGAATAGAGAGACAGAGAAAGATGGGAAGAGAGCGAGAGAGAGAAAGGCTGAGAGAAAAGAGAGATAGAGAAAGATGGGAAGAGAGCGAGAGAGGGAAAGGCTGAGAGAAAAGAGAGATAGAGAAAGATGGGAAGAGAGCGAGAGAGAGAAAGGCTGAGAGAACAGAGAGATAGAGAAAGATGGGAAGAGAGCGAGAGAGAGAGAAAGGCTAAGAGAACAGAGAGATAAAGAAAGATGGGAAGAGAGCGAGAGAGAGAAAGGCTGAGAGAACAGAGAGATAGAGAAAGATGGGAAGAGAGCGAGAGAGGGAAAGGCTGAGAGAAAAGAGAGATAGAGAAAGATGGGAAGATTGCGAGAGAGAGAAAGGCTGAGAGAAAAGAGAGACAGAGAAAGATGGGAAGAGAGCGAGAGAGGGAAAGGCTGAGAGAAAAGAGAGATAGAGAAAGATGGGAAGATAGCGAGAGAGAGAAAGCAAAGAAAGTTTGTAATCAGAGAATGAAAAATGAGAGACAATAATGAAAATCTTAAACTTGAAAAAATTCTTCTTTTGAAAAGTAATATAATGCTTTTGTATTCATTTATGAATCCATTTATAGTACATAGACTTCTGTGCAATTTGCAATCACACATTTTTACGAAAACGCTGCTAATTCTTGATAAAAAGGGAAAGGCAAAAACAATGTGCTCGGACTATTGACTATTCTCAAGTACTTCTAATCTTATAATTGTAACTTTTAAAAATTAGAGACATGATGAGGGAAGAAACTTATTTTCATGTATTCAAACGGAATTCAAACGGTAATTGACGGAGTAGAGTGTGAAGTTAAAGACATAAAAAAGTATGAATATTTAAAGTTGCTGGAAGATTAGCAAAAAAAGAAAATATTGGGATTTGTCATGCAACTCGGATGAAAAGAAATGAAGACTGACATGACAACGTTAAGAATGCCCAACCTTCAATCATATGTACTCCTAAACTCTCTATCAACCTCTCTAAATCTCTCTTTTCCTCTTCTTTGTTTCTCTCTCTATCTGTCTCTCTCTATTTAACGAGTATTACATTTTGAGAAGCCTACGTCAGTAGGTCATTCTAAAATAACGTCAAAGACCAACTACACAGTTCTCAGGAGCTAATTTTTGAGGAGCTCACTGAACTTAAAGACTGATTCGCTTCTGTATGAATATCTTCCACGGTATACTCCAATAAACAGATCCAAATGATCATCTTAAAACCCACTAAATTGCCTTCTCGCTAGAAGAAGAAGCTCCTGGAAGACTCTTTCCTCAAAAAAATTTTTTTTAAAACTTGAACTTTGTTTTTTTAAACAAAAAAAATTGCCTATACATATGTGATAATCAGCAAAATTTTGATTGTGCTGTCATCATACCTTTATTTGGCTCTTTTTCGTACTCCTTTTTTCTTAAAGCTTCCTAATACCTTATTTTACTTTACCTTCAATTTGTCATACTATAGTCTTTGATTTCTCGCTGATAAACCTATCCTTATACATATAACGCATAGATGTCTTCGGTTCTATACCAATTTCGTTCTCTTTTCCCTCGATTCGTTTCTCTTATTCTCTTATTCTATCTAACTCTCTCTTCCTCGCGCTCTTTCTTAACCTCTCTCTCTTCCTTTCTCTATCTCTCTCTCTCTCTGTCATCCTTTCCAGCGGCAATCGAAACATTAAGAAATGTTATACATATATCATTTTCTCTGAGTACACATCTTCTTTCCACCTGGTATGTCAACCTTGGCAGCCTCACCTTGTGCTGGCCTAGACCAACCTTGGCAGCCTCACCTTGTGCTGGCCTAGACCATATGCATTCCCTTGATGATCTTTTCACTCCTTCTTCGCTCAATCAGATGCACTCCCGCTTTTCACATGGACCAAAAAACTACCGGACATACGAATAGACTTTGTGGGAATATAAAACATTTTCCTTAAGATGTTCAGATTTTCAGATTTTCATTTTTACAGAGTATCAATGGAGATACTTTAGATATCCCTTCAAACTCTCAAAACATCAATAATTGGATGTCAACGTCTTATTTATGTAGAGGGCCCCTTTTTAGTCGAAATTATGTCAGTAGTATTCAAAGGATTACTTAAAAATTTTGTGACAACATTGCATGGATTTTTTTCTTAACCGATGTTTTCCAAGTTTTCCTGTTCTAAAGATAAGTCTTATATCATCAATTGTTTCGCCATCAACTTAAGTTCGTTTGGTTCTTCTATGTTCTCTGATTGAATTGCCTTCATTTGCTATTTCAGCATGTCGCATTACTGTTCAAATGTGTCGGTATGACTCGCTCTTCAAACCCTTCATTCAATTCTCACGCCATTTTCCTGATAACTCATATAAGCTCAGTTATTTGATCTGGTATTGGTGTTTTTTGTCGAAGACTTGCTATCGTGTTTTCATGACGCTCTTGCCTGTTTTTTTCCAGCCACGCCTTGCTCTCTTGGGCTTCTAAAAATGCAGAAGCCCTTTAAGGCTGCGTTTGTTGGTATTTTGCTTCGTTTTTCCCATCCTCTGAGGACATGGTGTTGTTTGTATCCCCCCTTCTGTCTCGCCACCTTTACATACAGCGGCTTTCCCGCTGGCAGGTTGCCTTACCCAATTCCCACGGGCATTCCTTCCCTCAAACCTACTTACCTCTTTATTTCCCTTTCTCATATTCCACTCATTTCACCTTCCCCCTCTTCTCCGCTCCCATTCATTTCGTCTGCCACCTGGATTCCAGTATTTCTCCTTCTCAGCTCCTCCTCTTCTCTCTACAGTTACTTCTTATGGAACCCTCTGGAATCTTCTTTGACAACATACAGTTTCTTTCTCGAATATAACATTTATCTCATACTATACAAGTTTTTCATCGCTTGCCTTATTCTCTTACTATACATACTTTCTCCTAATCTGTTTTTCCTCTAACTTATTCAGAAGAAAAAACTTTTCTGAAACTTTCCACCCATTGCCTCGTTGTATCGGTGTATATCATCCTTTTCTGAATTGGCCCAAAGCCCATTTTACGTTGTTGATTTGAAATTAAAACTACCTTTAGAGAAAGTTACATTGGACTCTTTTAGAGCGAATTTAATAGAAGAAACTTGGGGTACGTCTTCAAATGGATGTCTTCCTACTAATTTTCATTTTGAGAACAGAAAAAGCGAGTAGAACAGAGAAAAGATAGGGAGGGACAGATAAAAGCGAGAAAGAAAAAAAATAACGAAAAAGCAAAAGATATGAGAAATAGTAAAAGAGTTAGAGATGTAGCTACTTATATGTATAGAAAAATTAAAGTAAGAGAGATAGAAAAATATTATTAGGAATACTGAAAGAAAAAGAAAGAGAAAGAGAAAGAGAGAAGAAAGATAGAAAAAGGAAGAGAAAAGAAAGAGAGAAAGAGGAAGAGAGAAGAAAGAGAGAAAGAGGAAGAGAGAAGATAGAGAGAAAGAGGAAGAGAGAAGAAAGAGAAAAATAGGATGAAAGAAGAAAGATAGAAAGAGGAAGAGAGAAGAAAGAGAGAAAGAGAAAGAGAGGAGAAAGAGGAAGAGAGAAGAATGAGAGAAAGAGGAAGAGAGAAGAATGAGAGAAAGAGGAAGAGAGAAGAAAGAGAGAAAGAAGAAGAGAGAAGAAAGAGAGAAAGAGGAAGAGAGAAGAGAGAAAGAGAAAGATGAAGAAATAGAGAAAGATTAAGAGAGAAGAGGCTCATAGGTGGGATAGGTAAAAAGAAGGTTATAGCAAGAAATATCAAGAAGACAATAAGACAAATACTAAGAAAAAAAAACGGAGATGATGCCGCGGAAGGAATAGATTCTGTAGTAAAAGATGCACGTAGAACTCTTGCCTAGGCCTGTTTAATCTTATTCAGATAGCAGATCTCTTGCCTAGGCCTGTTTAGTCTTATTCAGATAGCAGATCTACAACGTCGCTACTTCTGATTGGAAATTTTTAGGCCAAAAACAGGTCGCGATAGGAATATTTTGTTAACAAATTTCGATCTCAATTAGGAAAAATTCAATCTTAATTACAACTTTCGACTCCTTCAACACTCTCCGCGCTGATATCTTGACTCTCTTTAAAGTATTGATTATTTTCGATAAGTCAATAAATATGTATGTAAATAATTATTCCTGACAGAAATTAACAAGTATGCTTATCTTTACGCTTGTTCCGCTGAAATATGAATTCTGTGACCTTGGGCATTCAGCAATTCATTAATATTTCCTATAGAAACTTTGTCAGTGTAATCTACGATCACAAAAGTTCAGTGTGAATTTCCATCAAAACTACCCATTCGAAAAAAAATCCTTAGTCTTTGACAATTTTGAAACTTCAAGATTTTCAGTTCGGCGATCCCTTGATGCTTAGTAAAAGTATACTCTGAACTGGAAAGTGATTCTTTTGGAAACCTGACTCTTCTCTCGAGTCTCTCACCTACTCCTTTCCTTATAACGTTTACTTGCCCAAACAAAATACACTCACGCTTCCGCAAACAATTCTGTTGAGTTAAACAACCTCACTTTCATTTGAAAAAAACTCTTTCGAAGTACTAAACGTCGATGATTCGTGGCATTAAATCTCGTTTCCTCGGTTTCTCTAGCACATTCTTCATCACTTCTCTCATTCGAAAGACTTCGCGGAAGCTTCCAAAGTTGAATCTCTACTGAATGTCCCAATAAGTTTTTTGAGAATTCAATGTTAATTGTGGCTCTTCCAACAACAAGATAACGTACTCCATGAATAATATCAACCTGCCTTCATAAAACAACATCAAAGATTTAGGTGTTAACTTCAATAATTCCTTTACTTTCTCTAACCATATTGATCAGGTTGTTAAAAAATCATCGAAATGTGCGAATCTTATCCTTCGAGCCCTCAGAACATCGTCCATCACAGTTTTAATTTCAAATTTTTTCAATTTAAACGCTTTATCAAGATCAGCAAGCCACATCGGTAATATAACATCATCGATTATGGGATCTGTTGCGACATGTGACGACTCCACTCCTCAGCGTTCTCTGCCTTCCTTAGGAATTGGGGACTAACTGCTTTGACAAAGTAGTCCCTCCATCTCATTTTTCTGTCGCTCATGATGGAGCTACGATCCCGGAGCGCCAAATCTTCTCGGGAAAGGACTCTCACAGACGAGGGAAGAGACGGTGAGAGGAGCAACCGTGCACGGAGGGAGACGAATGAGAGAATGTTTAAACAGTTTTAATGCTTGCGTTTAAGTATATACCCCCTTTGCTTGAATATGGTAGTGAAGTTTGGTCACCATCATCGATAGGTTTCACTCGCTGTGTGATGTATAGAGCCGGTAGAACCGACCTAGATTACCCATCACGTCTGAAGCTATTGAGTCTCTATACACTTGAGCACCGTAGAGCTATAACAGATCTTTGTTTCATACATAAGTGCATACATGGCCATTTTGAGCTTGATTACTCGACTTTGTTTGCCGTCAAACCGTGTCCTTACAATAATAGGAATTCACATCCTCTTCGCATTAGTCTACCCTTTAAATTGTCACATTCGCACACTACTTGTGCCTCTCGTGCTATAAATTTGTGGAATGCTTTACCTATTCAAATAGTAACAATTTCTTCCTGCTCAGCTTTCAAGAAAATGCTTATCAATTTGCCTATCGATTTCATTGTACCATTGTCCCGCCTACGTTTGTGATACTTTTTTATTTCTTGTAGAATTGAATCTCTCTATGAATATACTGTATTTTGCACTCACACTGATCTCACATCGTGACAGTTATACGTTTTATGTCTGAAACATAACAACTGGAATAAAGATTTATTGAATGTTTATAAGAAATACAACCTTTTGGTTCCATTTTTGACTGTAGATTAGCTTGATACACATCATTGATTGTCATCCTTTACTGGTGTCCGTAAGATCGTTTCTGTTTGATTCGGTGTTAAAAGAAGTAGAAGAGTTCTATTCGAACTCTTCTAATTCTAGCGGCACTTCCAAATCTGGCAACGTTCAAAAAAGCAATGAGTCTTTCTTCCTGTTTTCAGCCGATTTTCATTAAAGTTTGCTATTTTTGATAGAGTCGCTCAGCCATTCGAAAGCTTCTCTCATTTCATTTCTCCGCTTCTGTTTTTCCGCCTTTTATTTCTCTTTATCCTTCCTTCTCTTCCTCTGGCAATGCTCTTTCTTTCTCTCTCTCTTTTTCTCTCTTTTCATCTCTGTCATCACACTTTCTTTTTTCCGTCATAACCCTCTTCTCTCTGCCTTATTTTTGTAATCCTTATCTCTTTCTCTGTCTCCTTTTCTCTCTTTTTTATTTCTTTTTCATGTCTTTTTTACCTTTTTCCTTTTTGCTCTCTTTCATATTCATTGTGTTTCTTCATTCGCAACTTTTCCTCTGAAAGAAAAAAAAAACAACATTATCTGCTTTATCTGCAAGACTTTTCTTCACTCCTCCCCCTTCTCAGAACTCTCTTTTCCTTTCTTTCTTTCTCTGTCTTCTTAACACGCGTATCTAATCTCTCCTAACTTTCTAGTTCATCGAGAACTTTGCTGACTTAATTTCCTTAACAATCTTCCTCTTCCTCAATCATTTCTTAGCCACCTTTTTTGAAATCAGTTTTTCAAAAGTTTCTTTGCTATTGTGTACGTCGCAGAGCAAAAAGTCGACACCAAAAGGGAAGATTATTGTATCTGCTTTTTGCTCACATGTCTTTCTGAACCTCTCCTTTTTTATGCCACTCTCTCCTTTTTTTCATTTTTCATTCACCTTACCAATTGGACATTCTCCAATCTTGATACTTTGTTGAATACTGTAATCATTCCATTGAGTTTTTGCATGATTGCCTCAAGACTTGCAACATTTCCGCGTTTTTTCATTTCCCCGCAACAGTTTATGCAATAATTGCTTTGTTTACAAATGATTAAAATCCTGAGTTATCGGACAGTCAAGAACGAGAATAAGTTGAAAGAATGAAATAGGAGAGAAAGAAAGAAGAAGACAATGAGAAAGTCAGAGAGAAATAGTCATATTAGCTCCTTGCATACATTTGTCTAAGAGGTGTAAAAGGATTCACTTATTTAATATTATTCTTCAGTCTCGACTATTATCTTATTCCTTAACACTGCCTAACCTTTTCCTATTCTCTCTCTTTCATACAATCTCTCTCTTTCCTATTCTCTCTCTTTCATACAATCTCTCTCACAGTTCCCAATCCTCTCACTTTATAATACTCTCTGAGTAACTTTTAAAAAAGAAATGCTTTTCACGTATATCGAATTTTTACTCTGCATAAAAAAACACTATAGTTCGAAGAAAAAAGAGGAAACCGGAAAATGTGATGAGGACCTTTGAGATATCAACAGAAAAACACCGAAACACTTCACATACATACATAGATGATTCTCTTGCTTATCTGCAGAATTTCGGGTTTTGAATTGTTAATCCAGTTCGTCTGGAAACCTTCGAGTACCACGTTCTTCTTCATAAAGATAAAATTATGCAATGAGCTACCAAGTTAACTTGTTACTATCAGCTCCTCTAGCATGTTCAGGAATAAAGCAGTCGAAATTTATAGTGATATTATTTGTGAAACTCGCTTTAGTCGAACTATAGTTTGAAGCTTTACTATAAACATGATTAAAATCTAATCACAGTTATCTACTCTTTCATCATCGCTTAATCGAATTTGGAAGTCCTATCGTTCCTTCGAATTTTGTTTAAACGAGCATCTTCATTGTCTTTTTTCAAACTGATCTCGCAGAGCGACTGATCTTCTTTGTGTGTGACGGGAAATAAACATAACTTTGTACACGAAAATAAAAAAATAATGAGTATCTTAACATCAAAAACCCAGGAGAGACAGTTTGAAAAAAGTTATAATGGTTCAGTCTAGTGCGAAGAGGCCCTTAAAAATTAATGGGAAGGAGAAAGAGCGAGAGAGAGGTAGAGAGAGAGATAGAGAGAGAGAGAGAGAGAGATAAATGAAAAGAGAAAGATAGAGAAAGAGAAATAAATAGAGAGAGAAAGATAGATAGAGAAAAGGGATGGGATGAAGCTTCAGATTGATTCTGCGTGTAATATAGTTGGGCTCGTTCTCGTCGCAGTCTGCCCAGAGTCATGGCCCTCGGTGCTCATCCTGGCCATGTCCCAAGCCCGTCAGTTTCAACTTCTTCGCTTCGCGCAATTACAACTAAGGCCATCGGAATTCATTGCAACGAAATAAAAGAATCATTCAAATAAAGCTGTCTTATAATGCACGAAGTTTCAGTATACAGCGCCTTTAAGTAATAAGCCGAAGTTTTAATGACTTTCAATTTTTGTTTTCTGCTGTGAATTGCTTTATTCACATTCATCTAAAACATGAACTAAACTGGATTTACTTGTTCAAAAATAGAGAAATAGAAAAATGAATCATCAAATGATCCTGCGATAAAATGAGATAGAAGCAGAGCAAATTTATGATGGAGTTGAAGCTGTCGTTCTCGGAAGAGCTTGACATCACAGGAGAAATGTTGGTAGAACAGGGGTTGTCTTTCCGAAGAGGAACCCGCGATGGAAACATTTGTATTTGCACCTTTGCGAATTAGAGAATAAATGGCGGGAGGTCGGGGAATATATTAAATTCAGTTAACTTCTTACTTTACTTCAAAGTCGATAATTAAATTAACGTAAATCTGACATATCATATCTATATATCTATGTATATTCATATATATATATATATAGTAGATCATACGAAATGAGTAAAGGAAATGAGACAGAAAGTCGATTCATGAAGACATGGAAAAGCATTCGAATTACCGAAGGTTTTCCAAGGCTGTTTTAGTACCTCGACTGTTAGCCTGATCGCGAAAAAATTTTAAGTCTACATCTTTTCAACTTACAATTGATCTAACTAACCAGTTAGAATGATTAAAGCAATTTCGGAGGATCTTCTTCAGCGTTCGACGTCTTCAACTCGAGTTCTAATTTAAATGCTTTTTGAATGAGTAAGTTCACTTTTTCCTCAGAAAATTGGCACCTCTGCCAGTCATTCCATAAGATTTGCGTCTATTAAGATAATCATCCACTTCCTTCTTTCTTATGGTGTGTCATTCTGTCAAACTTTTTTCGCTCATAGGAACTTCCCCGTACAAAATGTCTATGCGTGCGCACATGATGAGTGAGTATATGGCCTTTTCTTTTCCTTTTTTCTCCCCTTTCCTCTTATATCATCTTTTCAATCCCTCTCTTTTTCTCTTCCTTCCTCTTCATTTTTCTCATTCCCTCTCCCTCAACCCTTTCTCTCATTTTATTTTTGTCTCTCACTCATCTAACAGTCTCTCTCTTTACTTTATCATTATCTCCCTATTGTTCTAAATGGCGCTTCATCCTTCAGCTGATAAATGCCATCAACAACTCCCAAGGGTAATGTTTTTTGTATGACTCCTAGCTATGAAAAAGCCTCTCTGTCAATATCCTACTCTTTTAGAGATGAATACGCATAGAGAGGGATAAAGAGAGAGAGAGAAACAGAGTTATAGAGAAAAAGAGAGAGTAAGAGAGAAAGAGTGTTTCAGATCCTTTCTCTCACCATTGCGCTTTGAAGGAGAATTTCATTCTATTTTCCCTGACCCATTTTCTCTCTTTCTTGCTTCTCTTACTCTTTATTGTCTATTTTAAATGATAATTAAAACAACCTTCCTCAAAAATATGATATTGTTTTTTGTAATGTCTCAGGACGTTCTCAGTCAAGAACAAAAGCTAGAAAGTTAGACCTAAAAGCTTGCTGGAAGGGGTATCATAAGTTGAATCTAGAGGTCAAGAGAGCAAGATTCTTGAAAATTTTCAAAATATTAATAATATTAATGTAAAATTACTTGGTCCAAAAGTATTTTATAGCTGAAAATCGAGGTCTGAAAGTTTTTTTCCCAGCAAACTATTCATTTTCCACATGGTAGAGAGGAAATTCGAGGGAAGTGTTCCAGAAGCAGAAAAAAATATCGGCGGCAATCTCCCATGAAAGCAGATTCAGTTTCGCGCGGAAAGTGGGGGAGAGTGAACGCGTTTTCTAGAGACTAACATAAGGGAAGAACATTCGGAAGTTGACACTGTGAGTGGATAAAAAGCACGCAAAATGCTGAAGGTTGTAGAGAAGGCGACTTTGTCTTCTGAGTCTACTTAATTATGTCTGTTAGTTGTGTAGTTCCATTTATTCCTCTGATTCACTTCATGAGCATGAACTATGCTCGTTTGGTACTTCAATCAAATGGAATCTCATCTTGTGTTCATACATAGAGTTCTGCTTACACAATCGCCTTGGCCACTAGGGAGCAGACCGGCTTCAATTTGCACGAGTCAAAGTTTTTTTCATGTAATGAAAAAAATTCTCAGAGAAATAATTGTTCTTGACGATAAGCATGACCTGGGGCCGAATTCAGAGTCATGGACAAAATAATAGGCTAAAATTTGTTCTATCACATTCCAGCTCTACAAGATGCTCAAATCAGTATGTAGAGACAAGTTCTAGGGCTAGAACATTTAGGGTAAAATATACCCTACAATATACTAGCCTAGAAAGTTCTAGTGTAGGTCCTGTACGGATTAGCTTGAAAAAGTACGGTATTCACCTACGGTATTCAACTGTTTCATAACTGAAAGCCTCCTAAATTCGAAGATTTTCGTGTTTTTGTTATATATATATATATATATTTTATCTGCATCCGAGAATGCGCATTGGTAATCAAACATCATAGGCAATAAATTTGTTTGAAGAAAAAAAAAAGACAATTGAGAGCTATGGCATATGAAGGCTAGATACTTCATTAAATTTTGTTGAAAACTTATTGGTTTATTAATTTTCTTATCAATTTTAAAGTAGCATTGAACTAAGCTTTCCCCTATTCAGTTTTGTTGTGTTTTATGGCTTGATTTTACTTGGAATGCGCACTTTATTTAGGGGGGCTTTTGTTGTTAGTGTTTGAACTACTGCTTTTGTTTTTAGTGTTTGTATTTATTACAAAATTTTCTCTATTTTATTTGTTAAATTTAGTCATTGAATCGAGAAAAAAAACAATATGAGAACTTTTCCCATGCGGTCTCTTTCTCAAGCCGTACGGCCTCGTTAGCGTGACACTTGCCTAAGCGAAAAAAAACAGTGAATAATAATTGAAAACAGCTTAGCTAAAAAATAAAACTTAATTCATTTATTGAAAAACATTTTGCAATGTAGCAACATGAGGAAGACTCTGCTAAAAAAACTAAAAACAAAAACTGAAAAAAGAAGAAAAAACAACGAGAACGAGAACAAACGACCATCATAAACTGCTATTGATGTTTAAGACCTCTTGAACATCCAGCAATGACAAATTTATTCGAAAACTTAGAATGGTTTAATTCCTGAGAAGACTGACCGGTAATTTCATAAAAAAATAGAGATATCCGATAAGCGAAAGAGTGAAAAAGTGAGTTTCTGTATGTGTGCCCTATATGGAAAGCATAAAAGGAGATGCGACCGTTACACTGTTTCGAAGTGTAAAAGTAAAAAAAAAAACAGGAATGTAAGTGTAACCCTTGAGAAATTCGAAAGCTAAAAGAATATCAGCTTCTAATCTTCTTGCATAGAGAGATATCAGGTCAAATCTTATCGATCTACTTTCATAATTGCACCATTGCGTAATTTTGTGAACACATGTTGAACCTTCTCTAATTTTCTGATCAAGGTAATTTTGTGGGGAGACTAAACAACAGAAGCAAAGTCTAGCAGCGGCAGAACATAGTTTTTAAAGTATATAAAATATGGTGCTGCTATTTTATCGATAGTGATCTGAATAAGAGATAGACAATTTCCGATGCTCGTCTTGTTACCTGTTCAATATGGAAAACAAATGAAAGCTCATTATCAACAAAAACTCCTAAATCACGAATCGGCGATTCTGAGATAATAAATTCAGTTAGAGGTGAGTTCAAAACCAAATAAGGGAAATTAGGTTCTTTTTACCCATATGAGGAGCATTAAATTTGTGTGAGGCGATTGAGAGATACTATTTATCACATAATTTATCACAGAACTATCGCCTTAGTTAACTGAGCATGCGCGTGATCCCAATTCTGGATGTTATAAGACGTGTACATTTTCAAATCATCTGCAAATAGTTGAGCTGTAACAATCGGCAACACGGAAAGTTTAAGTGAGAGTTCGGAGATATAGAGAGTGAATAAAAGGGGAAGCAAGTACTGATCCATGTGGGACACCGGAAGTCGTAAGTGAATCATGCGTATATATGTTATTTACTCTGATCTCAGATGATCTCGCAGTAAGAAAGGATCCAAACCATTTCCAGAGTTCACCTCTTATCCAAATAGCAACTTTGTGTGCAAGACGGTGTCAAACGCTTTTGCGAAGTCGTAATATAAAACATCAACAGAATTTCCCTTATCTAAAGGGTGTCCCATTATAAATTGATGATCGAGTTTCGTTAATAACTTTTCGCAGAGTTGACCGAATGGGATGAAATTTTCAGAAGCTTCTATACTCATGATAGAAAGTTTGCATAAATTTGAATACCCTTTAAAAATTTGAGCAAATTTGGGAGATTAACATTGTTTTCTAATATTTTTTAACCAGAAATATTCTTCAAGTAACCCTTAACACGACCTCACTTTCAGTTTTACTGTTTTCAGTTTTAAAAGCAGTTTAATGCAGTTTAAAACAAGTTATTTTGTCAGTTTTTCAATGCGGATATGCAAATTCGTCGATATCGAAAGCGTTTCTCAGACTTATTCGATATGCAAATCGGGCAATATTTCCAGAAAAATTTCATTCTTTCGTTCTATCCTCTCAGTGAGCGGTGAAAAAGTTACAAACTCACTCGCTTTAAACTGCATTAAACTGTTTGAAAAAAATTGAAAACAATAAAACCGAAAACTAGGTCATGTTAAGGGTTACTTGAAGAACATATCAGGTAAAAAAATTTAGAAATTTTTTAAAAAATTATATCTCCAAAAAGGGCTCAAAGTTTAAAGGATATTCAAATGTATGCAAATTTTGTGAAACTTCAAAATCATCGTCCTATCCTGAGTGCAGGTGCTTCTGAAAATGGCTTCCCATTCGGTGAACTCTGCGAAAAGTTATTAACAAAATTCGATCATCACTTTATGATGGGACACCCTGTAGATCTCTGTGCCAAGAATTGGTGGACTCCAATAATTTTGTTATCACAGAACGATGTCGCCGAAAACCAAGCTGGTTTTCTGGAATTAGCGAGAATCAGCTGCACCAGCGGGTCAAGTGGCCACAAACAATTCTTTCAAAAACTTTGGAAGGTGCTGGACAGATAGTTATTGGTCGGTAATGCTCGGGCATTCATTCTGTTCATGAGAATCACAATACATTGTTTCCACAACTCCGGAAAGGTGCCCAGTGACAATGAAATGTTGAACAAGTACGACCTTGGTTCACTCAATACCTGAGCACATTTGCGATAAATTATGGTGGTAACATTATCACTTGGAACGAAACAGGAGAGCTTCAATTGTTTGAGATGAAAGGCATAATCAAGCAGTTAATTGTAGCGTGTTCAATTCTACGGGCAGATAGATTCGGTTGTATGAAAACAGAGGAGAAGAAGTCAGCTAGGGCCTTTGCCTTAGATGTGTCGGAAACCAGGAAAGTTCTGGATTGAGCTATGCATCCAATCTTCGTGAACTTTTTAAACTTAGAATTTATGAACTTATACAGCTTTTTGTTCGAGCTCAGAATTAATTTCTCTTTAGAAATATTGTACTTTGCTATTTCTTTGCTCATTCTTTTACAAATCCTCGCATACTCATCGAAAACAGGTTTACAATGAAGTTTTTCGAATAGTTCGTTTTTGTTATTAAGCATATGTTGGATATGAGAAGGATAATTCTCGAACGGCATCTTACTTCTAACAATCGGAGTGTGAGCAATGATGAAAGGATGTATACAGTGCGTGGCATAATTTTGAGCTCACCCCCAAAATTGAACATTATCCGTTGTTTTAGAAGGCACAGCAAAAAATGAAATAGCCAAGGAACCACTCAGATAAGTATGACCAACTTGACAACCGTTATCTATTTTGAACGGATCATTTCGCTCCAAAAACCGAAATTTCAACTGTGCTATAATTTTGAGCTCACGTCTCCTTTTAGCGTTTTATTTGAAAAATTGCTTTATTTTCAAGAATTTGTTCTATTTTTTTAAATAGATAAATGCCGAGTGCAACGCGACTTTCTCAAGTCGAAAAAGGGCAAAAAGACGCGTTATTGGCGAATAAGAAGAGCAATCGTGAGATTGCACGCTAGTTGGGTCGAAGACCTAATTGTGTAAATAATTACGTCTCCGGTCGACTGAAGATGACTGCACAGAAGAAGAGTGGGCGACCACAAAAGTTTTCGATTCGGGATCGACGCGCAATAAAGTGTCAAAATCTGACAAGTCACTGAAGCAGGTCGCAGCTGAAGCTGGTGTTCCAGCTTCTAAGAGGAAGGTTCGTCGGATTCTTTCGGAAAATGGACACTTTGTCAACTCTAAAATGAGGCCGGCACCTCGTCCGAGTTCATTCGCATGGAAGGAAACTGCAGAGGGAGGGTTTCTCCGGTGTGAAACGCACCCCAAGAAATGAGACTACCGCTTCCATGTCCACGGCGACTGAAGAGCAGCGGGTCCTTGCAAAGATCATGCCAATACGAGTGTTTCACATCCGTACAGATTCCACTTCTTTTCGTCAGATCATACCACCTGCACAGAGAATTTTTCAATATTTGAATTATATCATGATTCTCACCTTACTCCAGTCACGTTTGTGCTCTCTGGTTGCGAATTCCAGGCGTCGAGGTTTATGATTCCATATCAACTGAGGTGCCGGCTTCATTTTAGAGTTGACAATTTATCCAGTTTCCGAAAGAATGCGACGAACCGTCCTCTTAGAAGCTGGAACACCTGCTTCGGCTGCGGCCTGCTTCAGTTACTTTCTAGGGTATAATTTACCCTAGAATACTGTCTCTGCATACGGATTCGCCCGAATAGCAAGTTTTAGCCCCAGACCTAGTACATTGTAGTTTGGCTAGAATATTCTAGGGGTAAATTATTCTCCCTGCATACGGAATTTGTCTACCTAGAACTTTCCCTATAATTAAGCCTATAATTTGTGCTAGAAGATGGTCTTTGAATACGGCCCCTGAACTGAGATTATAAGCTCTAAAACTTCGAAAAATTCTTGATTACATTTTTCTGGACCGAATATTTGCATTCGTTTTTTTGTAGTTCTTAGAATGAAAATGGGTTAAAATATACTCTAGCTTTTTGTCTCAATCAATTGCGAAGAGGAAGGTTTAAGACAAGAAATAGAAAAGGGAAACAGCGTTGGCAGACCTGTGTATGACAACAAAAGGGGATGGAGAAATAGGGGGAGTAGGAAGATAAAGGAGCGGAAGTAGATAGACAGAAAGGAGAAGAATGACAAGGAAGGGAAAGAGGTACGCAGATGAAAGGAGAAGGAAAATGATATATAAAACAACATTCCCAGATCTGCAATTCATGGTGAAAAATTTATTCTGCCTTCAGTTCAAAATGCGATATCAAGTAAACTCGTGTAAAAATGGGAGGGAAACGTGTCAAAAATTAAACAGGGAGATATGCATAGTGGCTGAATGGCTCAATTGGCCGGTAGCTCAATCGGAGCGCAGTATTTCAATCGGAGCGCACTAGACTGTCAGCCTATAAGATCTGAATTTGAGAGTTCGGTTAACATGCTGATCATCAAAAGAGCGGTTGTTTCTTTGCATTCGCTCTTCATTTCTCCACTCATCAGCATGAAGAAGGAAAACAATACAACACTCTTACAAGTAAAAAGAAGGGGTACTCAGGATTGAAAGAGATAATATACCTTATAATGCTTGTTATATCGGCTCATTTCTGCTCAACATACCCGTGAAAGAGACCTCCCAGCTGTCCATCCAATCAGATAACGAAGACAAAAAGTGTATTTGTTTTCTCGGCTTTTTGAAACTATGTGATGCGTATTCCTATAACTCCAGTCACTTTTGAAGCATGTTAAAAAAACAGGATATAAAAGTCAGATGGTTTGGGGGAAAAGTCTCACGAAGTGTCCTCATGAAGACAAACTAATAAAAGCTGAGGGACGGAAATAATTCAAATTAACGATTGAATTTGAAAATAAACAAAATTGATGTTTTTTTCCAGTAGCACACCGATAATGGACAATGCGACTGAATGCATTTGTTCTGATCTGCAGACGGAAGACTACTCACCGCTGTATGCCTGGTTAGCATATTTCTACGGGGTGCCTCGATCCAAATTCACGCATTAGTAAACATTCAGAGAACATTTGAGAAAGAAGAGAAAGAACGAATCGTTTTATTGCATAGTTTATATTGAAACCCCGTTTTTGAAAGTGTTGCTAGTGATGGACAAAAATTGATGGAGACATGCTTGTAGCAGCTTTACCAAATAAAATTTCACAATAGAATATAGGTTTTTCGTGAAAAAAATCCTCATCGTACGAAAGCATATAATTGATTTTTTTTATAAAGAACATCGAAAGAATTGTTTGACTTCTCGTTGAGAATAGGCTGGATTCAATCAGCACACCACGCTAAAAAAATTCCTCCATATCACGAACTCATTTCTCTGTTTTCCAATTTTTCTATCTCTCAACTTGTCTCTCTTTTGAATAACTGACTTTTTTATATTCTATATCTCATTCCTTTTTATCTTTTCACCCCAATATCCAAGTGTGTAAGGTATTTGTGATTTAATGTGCATTTCTAGCTTGTTTTACCTCTTCATCCCTGTTTTTTTTAGAAATTCTTTCATCTTTTTTTCTCTTTTTTGCGCTAACTCCTGTTTTTGTGAGAGTCTTTCTCATAAATAAAGTGGATCCGCGTTGAATAGGAAAGGACCTACAGTTTTCTGTTCTCATAGCTGAAGAGTGGAATGAATGAGGCTTCTTGGGTGTTCTTTAACCAACTCAAGAAGAGTCTGCGATTTATTCCCTTTACTCAGAGCAGAACTACATGAAATATAGTAAAACAGCCATATTAAATTTCCGATGAAGAAGCTTTCTTCTTTCGTTCAATTATATCCCAACGTTATGTTCTTCTAGAAGAGAAAGCGAAAAAGAGAAAGAGATAGCTTCTGTACGAATAATCTTCACATAATTCTGAAGCTGTTCCTTTTTCACTCTGCGAAATACGTTACAATCGAGAAATAACGCAACATACAACTATGTAGTACTAAAAAGCTTCAGAGTTATTTCTAGACGAAATCATAAAGTGAGAATTTTTTTTAAAAATTCATTAATTTTTTTTCTCCTTCGAGAGAAAAAGAAAACGTATAGATTACTTGCTAAAACTTTTAAGGCCTGTGTCAACTCCATAACTTTAAGTTGAGACGTTTGAAGGTTTTCCAGTTTTTTTTTTCAAGGAAAAGATTCCGACCTCTTTTCGTCCAATAATGAAAAAAAGTAATTAAACTACGCTGTAGTTAGAAATTTCAATGGTGGATATGAGTTCGAATATGGTTTATTAATAATGTGGAACATCTCTTTGACGAAAAACTCTTCCATGACTGTTTTACTCGTTCCGAGAGTTTTTGCTTTGTTTAATGAATATGAAGTTTTTTCATTTCGGAAAAGCGGTAAAATACTTTAGACAAAAAATTTTTTGCAGCATCAGACTCAACGAGAGAAAAAACTAGGTAAAGAAAAAATTGAAACGACTCATCCACAAAAAGTTACCAATTCAACAATGTGTTGTTTTGAAGTGAATGCCCGAAGTTTATAGGATAAAAGCTTTTGAAGGAGCATAGCGACTGAAGCAACTATGAACTTGTTTGATGACGCCCCTTGTTCGAATCATTAGGGATCTAGCTGTACATGTAGTATACTCGGTGAAAATGTGAATGCAGGTACAACTACATCCTCATTATAATTGCGTTGCCATCTCTCTCCGTCTTCGGAGTCTGCACCAACATCGTCAATGTATTCGTTTACTCCCGCAAGAGGTCGCATCCACTTATTACTCTCCTCATTCACGTATTATACACCATAAGAGCATTTTTAAGTAGATGCTAGTCTATTCTAGAGTTAAAGTGTATTCAATTATTATTAGTCCTTTTGCATTGTCTCCGTATTCTGCGACTCCAAACTCTTTCCTCCATATTCAAATTCATGATTATTCCCACAACTAAGTGCCTCGCAGAAAGGAGCTGATCTGTCGTGAGTTTGTTCAAACAAAACATTCAGAGAGAAGAAATATTTCTATATGAATTTCGTATTAAAACAATTCTTTTTCTTGAAAATACTTCAGTATCTCCTTTCACATCAAATACTTTGCTAGGCGCCACAAGAGTAATGTGGGGGTTCACTTGAATTATGCACTTCAGGATGCTCAATTCGGCGAATACGTATCTTCTATTCCTTGCGTGTTCCGATTTTCTCGTCATTCTCACGGGGCTCTTCATATTCTGGATTGACTCTGCCAGGTTGGAAGAGAACTTTTTCTCTGTGAAAAAGACACCTTGAATTATCTGGATAAAAACTCTGGCTTCGGGTATAAGATGTATGTAGCTCTCGTTGAGTGAATATGGACACTCATTCATCAGCTCACTTCTGAAGTATTTCGAAAATTTATCGGAACGAGTATTTATTTGCACTCTATTTGATTGTGAAGGTGTCTTCTCCTGTATCTTTTTCAGGTGGTATGTTACTTTAGGTTATAGAGGATGGCGATTCGTGATTCGTGGTGATCAAATCATCCTGTAAATATTTCACAAGAGGATTGGTAAGTTACTTTAGGTTATAGAGGATGGCGATTCGTGGTGAGATTGGAGCGTTCAACGAGAACACATAGCAGAGATTACGTTGAGCAAGTGAAAAGTTCAATTCTAACGCTCCATAAGTCTACTTACTACACTGAAAAAAATTATTCTTGTAAGCAGGTTACTGTTTGGTGAAGCGTGTGAAGCAAATTTAAATTTTTTTCCTTCTAATTTTATCTTCTTTTTCTTTGACCCTTCCATCGCGGGACAACGCTAAGAAGAAATAAAAACTTGCTTGAAACTTTATTTGATTAAACAAAAAACCTCTTTAAAGGCATGAGTTTCGCGATCAGATCTTTCCTGTCAGTAAGGTTCTCCTCGCAATTCATCTCAAAGCTATCTCATTTAAAGGTCATACATTCCTGAGTTGGCACGAGCTCCCTACACGACAGTGTACACGCTTCCCTTCGGATACATGGCCCAGACCTGCTCTATTTACTTCACCGTCGCTGCTGCATTTGACTGCTATATCAATGTGAGCTGGTTGTTCACCCGTTTAATTGAATAAAAAAGGATTAATCTTAGTTTAAATAGTATATTTATGTGCATATTGAAATGAATTGCTTTATTCACCAAAGGACAGTTTGTTCTCACCGTCACTAACATGGGAAGGGGAAAAGGAAAAAACGGATTGGAACAAGTTGAGAAAAGCCATTGATGCGGATTACATACTTTATCTCATAACGTCGATAACGTCAGCAAAGAAACCGAAGACGTTGAGGATGTGTCGTCCATAGAGAAAAATCGGGAGTCTTTAGAAAGCAAATGACTTGACACAACCATCTCTGGCACTTGAAGAAGAGAATAATGCTAATTTTTCTAATTTTTATAATGCTAATATGCTAATTTCTAATTAACAAATCTCGATTTAAAATGGTTAAATGAATACAATGCTATGAATTTGCTGTTTTATTAATGAAAAAGTATTTTCAAACAATAATTATGTACATTTTCCATTAAAAAACTTTATCAATGGTTCTTTATCTCGTAGACTAAAGCACCTTAACTCGAAGCATTCCTCACAATTACGTTATTATTCGTGTTTTGAGAAGACTTAACGAGAACGTAGACTCCCAAGAGTATTGATTAGTACAATATTGTCTAGAGATGTGTTGATCCTCCTAGACTCACAAGAGTGTCGATTAGTACAATACTGTCTAGAGATGTGTTGATCCTCCAAGACTCACAAGAGTGTCGATTAGTACAATACTGTCTAGAGATGTGTTGATCCTCCTGGACTCACAAGAGTGTCTATTAGTACAATACTGTCTAGAGATGTGTTGATCCTCCTAGACTCACAAGAGTGTCGATTAGTACAATACTGTCTAGAGATGTGTTGATCCTCCTAGACTCACAAGAGTGTCGATTAGTACAATACTGTCTAGAGATGTGTTGATCCTCCTAGACTCACAAGAGTGTCGATTAGTACAATACTGTCTAGAGATGTGTTGATCCTCCTAGACTCCCAAGAGTGTCGATTAGTACAATACTGTCTAGAGATGTGTTGATCCTCCTAGACTCACAAGAGTATCGATTAGTACAATATTGTCTAGAGATGTGTTGATCCTCCTAGACTCCCAAGAGTGTCGATTAGTACAATACTGTCTAGAGATGTGTTGATCCTCCTAGACTCACAAGAGTATCGATTAGTACAATACTGTCTAGAGATGTGTTGATCCTCCTAGACTCACAAGAGTATCGATTAGTACAATACTGTCTAGAGATGTGTTGATCCTCCTAGACTCCAAGAGTGTCGATTAGTACAATACTGTCTAGAGATGTGTTGATCCTCCTAGACTCACAAGATTATCGATTAGTACAATACTGTCTAGAGATGTGTTGATCCTCCTAGAAACTCACTTCAATCAATACTGTCTAGAGATGTGTTGATCCTTCTAGAAACTCACTTCAATCAATACTGTCTAGAGATGTGTTTATCCTCCTAGAAACTCACTTCAATCAATATTGTCTAGAGATGTGTTGATCCTCCTAGAAACTCACTTCAATCAATACTGTCTAGAGATGTGTTGATCCTCCTAGACTCACAAGAGTATCGATTAGTACAATACTGTCTAGAGATGTGTTGATCCTCCTAGACTCCCAAGAGTGTCGATTAGTACAATACTGTCTAGAGATGTGTTGATCCTCCTAGACTCACAAGAGTATCGATTAGTACAATACTGTCTAGAGATGTGCTGATCCTCCTAGACTCACAAGAGTCTCGATTAGTACAATACTGTCTAGAGATGTGTTGATCCTCCTAGACTCACAAGAGTATCGATTAGTACAATACTGTCTAGAGATGTGTTGATACTCCTAGACTCACAAGAGTATCGATTAGTACAATACTGTCTAGAGATGTGTTGATCCTCCTAGACTCCCAAGAGTGTCGATTAGTACAATACTGTCTAGAGATGTGTTGATCCTCCTAGACTCCCAAGAGTGTCGATTAGTACAATACTGTCTAGAGATGTGTTGATCCTCCTAGACTCACAAGAGTATCGATTAGTACAATACTGTCTAGAGATGTGTTGATCCTCCTAGACTCACAAGAGTATCGATTAGTACAATACTGTCTAGAGATGTGTTGATCCTCCTAGACTCACAAGAGTATCGATTAGTACAATACTGTCTAGAGATGTGTTGATCCTCCTAGACTCCCAAGAGTGTCGATTAGTACAATACTGTCTAGAGATGTGTTGATCCTCCTAGACTCACAAGATTATCGATTAGTACAATACTGTCTAGAGATGTGTTAATCCTCCTAGAAACTCACTTTAATCAATACTGTCTAGAGATGTGTTGATCCTCCTAGAAACTCACTTCAATCAATACTGTCTAGAGATGTGTTTATCCTCCTAGAAACTCACTTCAATCAATATTGTCTAGAGATGTGTTGATCCTCCTAGAAACTCACTTCAATCAATACTGTCCAGAGATGTGTTGATCCTCCTAGACTCACAAGAGTATCGATTAGTACAATACTGTCTAGAGATGTGTTGATGCTCCTAGACTCCCAAGAGTGTCGATTAGTTTAATACTGTCTAGAGATGTGTTGATCCTCCTAGACTCACAAGAGTATCGATTAGTACAATACTGTCTAGAGATGTGCTGATCCTCCTAGACTCACAAGAGTCTCGATTAGTACAATACTGTCTAGAGATGTGTTGATCCTCCTAGACTCACAAGAGTATCGATTAGTACAATACTGTCTAGAGATGTGTTGATCCTCCCAGAAACTCACTTCAATCTATACTGTCTAGAGATGTGTTGATTCTCCTAGAAACTCACTTCAATCAATACTGTCTAGAGATGTGTTGATCCTCCTAGAAACTCACTTCAATCAATACTGTCTAGAGATGTGTTGATCCTCCTAAAAACTCACTTCAATCAATACTGTCTAGAGATGTGTTGATCCTCCTAGAAACTCACTTCAATCAATACTGTCTAGAGATGTGTTGATCCTCCTAGAAACTCACTTCAATCAATACTGTCTAGAGATGTGTTGATCCTCCTAGAAACTCACTTCAATCAATACTGTCTAGAGATGTGTTGATCCTCCTAGAAACTCACTTCAATCAATACTGTCTAGAGATGTGTTGATCCTCCTAGAAACTCACTTCAATCAATACTGTCTAGAGATGTGTTGATCCTCCTAGAAACTCACTTCAATCAATACTGTCTAGAGATGTGTTGATCCTCCTAGAAACTCACTTCAATCAATACTGTCTAGAGATGTGTTGATCCTCCTAGAAACTCACTTCAATCAATACTGTCTAGAGATGTGCTGATCCTCCTAGACTCACAAGAGTCTCGATTAGTACAATACTGTCTAGAGATGTGTTGATCCTCCTAGACTCACAAGAGTATCGATTAGTACAATACTGTCTAGAGATGTGTTGATCCTCCCAGAAACTCACTTCAATCTATACTGTCTAGAGATGTGTTGATTCTCCTAGAAACTCACTTCAATCAATACTGTCTAGAGATGTGTTGATCCTCCTAGAAACTCACTTCAATCAATACTGTCTAGAGATGTGTTGATCCTCCTAAAAACTCACTTCAATCAATACTGTCTAGAGATGTGTTGATCCTCCTAGAAACTCACTTCAATCAATACTGTCTAGAGATGTGTTGATCCTCCTAGAAACTCACTTCAATCAATACTGTCTAGAGATGTGTTGATCCTCCTAGAAACTCACTTCAATCAATACTGTCTAGAGATGTGTTGATCCTCCTAGAAACTCACTTCAATCAATACTGTCTAGAGATGTGTTGATCCTCCTAGAAACTCACTTCAATCAATACTGTCAAGAGATGTGTTGATCCTCCTAGAAACTCACTTCAATCAATACTGTCTAGAGATGTGTTGATCCTCCTAGAAACTCACTTCAATCAATACTGTCTAGAGATGTGTTGATCCTCCTAGAAACTCACTTCAATCAATACTGTCTAGAGATGTGTTGATCCTCCTAGAAACTCACTTCAATCAATACTGTCTAGAGATGTGTTGATCCTCCTAGAAACTCACTTCAATCAATACTGTCTAGAGATGTGTTGATCCTCCTAGAAACTCACTTCAATCAATACTGTCTAGAGATGTGTTGATCCTCCTAGACTCACAAGATTATCGATTAGTACAATACTGTCTAGAGATGTGTTAATCCTCCTAGAAACTCACTTTAATCAATACTGTCTAGAGATGTGTTGATCCTCCTAGAAACTCACTTCAATCAATACTGTCTAGAGATGTGTTTATCCTCCTAGAAACTCACTTCAATCAATATTGTCTAGAGATGTGTTGATCCTCCTAGAAACTCACTTCAATCAATACTGTCTAGAGATGTGTTGATCCTCCTAGACTCACAAGAGTATCGATTAGTACAATACTGTCTAGAGATGTGTTGATGCTTCTAGACTCCCAAGAGTGTCGATTAGTTTAATACTGTCTAGAGATGTGTTGATCCTCCTAGACTCACAAGAGTATCGATTAGTACAATACTGTCTAGAGATGTGCTGATCCTCCTAGACTCACAAGAGTCTCGATTAGTACAATACTGTCTAGAGATGTGTTGATCCTCCTAGACTCACAAGAGTATCGATTAGTACAATACTGTCTAGAGATGTGTTGATACTCCTAGACTCACAAGAGTATCGATTAGTACAATACTGTCTAGAGATGTGTTGATCCTCCTAGACTCCCAAGAGTGTCGATTAGTACAATACTGTCTAGAGATGTGTTGATCCTCCTAGACTCCCAAGAGTGTCGATTAGTACAATACTGTCTAGAGATGTGTTGATCCTCCTAGACTCACAAGAGTATCGATTAGTACAATACTGTCTAGAGATGTGTTGATCCTCCTAGACTCACAAGAGTATCGATTAGTACAATACTGTCTAGAGATGTGTTGATCCTCCTAGACTCACAAGAGTATCGATTAGTACAATACTGTCTAGAGATGTGTTGATCCTCCTAGACTCCCAAGAGTGTCGATTAGTAAAATACTGTCTAGAGATGTGTTGATCCTCCTAGACTCACAAGATTATCGATTAGTACAATACTGTCTAGAGATGTGTTAATCCTCCTAGAAACTCACTTTAATCAATACTGTCTAGAGATGTGTTGATCCTCCTAGAAACTCACTTCAATCAATACTGTCTAGAGATGTGTTTATCCTCCTAGAAACTCACTTCAATCAATATTGTCTAGAGATGTGTTGATCCTCCTAGAAACTCACTTCAATCAATACTGTCTAGAGATGTGTTGATCCTCCTAGACTCACAAGAGTATCGATTAGTACAATACTGTCTAGAGATGTGTTGATGCTCCTAGACTCCCAAGAGTGTCGATTAGTTTAATACTGTCTAGAGATGTGTTGATCCTCCTAGACTCACAAGAGTATCGATTAGTACAATACTGTCTAGAGATGTGCTGATCCTCCTAGACTCACAAGAGTCTCGATTAGTACAATACTGTCTAGAGATGTGTTGATCCTCCTAGACTCACAAGAGTATCGATTAGTACAATACTGTCTAGAGATGTGTTGATCCTCCCAGAAACTCACTTCAATCTATACTGTCTAGAGATGTGTTGATTCTCCTAGAAACTCACTTCAATCAATACTGTCTAGAGATGTGTTGATCCTCCTAGAAACTCACTTCAATCAATACTGTCTAGAGATGTGTTGATCCTCCTAAAAACTCACTTCAATCAATACTGTCTAGAGATGTGTTGATCCTCCTAGAAACTCACTTCAATCAATACTGTCTAGAGATGTGTTGATCCTCCTAGAAACTCACTTCAATCAATACTGTCTAGAGATGTGTTGATCCTCCTAGAAACTCACTTCAATCAATACTGTCTAGAGATGTGTTGATCCTCCTAGAAACTCACTTCAATCAATACTGTCTAGAGATGTGTTGATCCTCCTAGAAACTCACTTCAATCAATACTGTCTAGAGATGTGTTGATCCTCCTAGAAACTCACTTCAATCAATACTGTCTAGAGATGTGTTGATCCTCCTAGAAACTCACTTCAATCAATACTGTCTAGAGATGTGTTGATCCTCCTAGAAACTCACTTCAATCAATACTGTCTAGAGATGTGCTGATCCTCCTAGACTCACAAGAGTCTCGATTAGTACAATACTGTCTAGAGATGTGTTGATCCTCCTAGACTCACAAGAGTATCGATTAGTACAATACTGTCTAGAGATGTGTTGATCCTCCCAGAAACTCACTTCAATCTATACTGTCTAGAGATGTGTTGATTCTCCTAGAAACTCACTTCAATCAATACTGTCTAGAGATGTGTTGATCCTCCTAGAAACTCACTTCAATCAATACTGTCTAGAGATGTGTTGATCCTCCTAAAAACTCACTTCAATCAATACTGTCTAGAGATGTGTTGATCCTCCTAGAAACTCACTTCAATCAATACTGTCTAGAGATGTGTTGATCCTCCTAGAAACTCGCTTCAATCAATACTGTCTAGAGATGTGTTGATCCTCCTAGAAACTCACTTCAATCAATACTGTCTAGAGATGTGTTGATCCTCCTAGAAACTCACTTCAATCAATACTGTCTAGAGATGTGTTGATCCTCCTAGAAACTCACTTCAATCAATACTGTCTAGAGATGTGTTGATCCTCCTAGAAACTCACTTCAATCAATACTGTCTAGAGATGTGTTGATCCTCCTAGAAACTCACTTCAATCAATACTGTCTAGAGATGTGTTGATCCTCCTAGAAACTCACTTCAATCAATACTGTCTAGAGATGTGTTGATCCTCCTAGAAACTCACTTCAATCAATACTGTCTAGAGATGTGTTGATCCTCCTAGAAACTCACTTCAATCAATACTGTCTAGAGATGTGTTGATCCTCCTAGAAACTCACTTCAATCAATACTGTCTAGAGATGTGTTGATCCTCCTAGACTCACAAGATTATCGATTAGTACAATACTGTCTAGAGATGTGTTAATCCTCCTAGAAACTCACTTTAATCAATACTGTCTAGAGATGTGTTGATCCTCCTAGAAACTCACTTCAATCAATACTGTCTAGAGATGTGTTTATCCTCCTAGAAACTCACTTCAATCAATATTGTCTAGAGATGTGTTGATCCTCCTAGAAACTCACTTCAATCAATACTGTCTAGAGATGTGTTGATCCTCCTAGACTCACAAGAGTATCGATTAGTACAATACTGTCTAGAGATGTGTTGATGCTCCTAGACTCCCAAGAGTGTCGATTAGTTTAATACTGTCTAGAGATGTGTTGATCCTCCTAGACTCACAAGAGTATCGATTAGTACAATACTGTCTAGAGATGTGCTGATCCTCCTAGACTCACAAGAGTCTCGATTAGTACAATACTGTCTAGAGATGTGTTGATCCTCCTAGACTCACAAGAGTATCGATTAGTACAATACTGTCTAGAGATGTGTTGATCCTCCCAGAAACTCACTTCAATCTATACTGTCTAGAGATGTGTTGATTCTCCTAGAAACTCACTTCAATCAATACTGTCTAGAGATGTGTTGATCCTCCTAGAAACTCACTTCAATCAATACTGTCTAGAGATGTGTTGATCCTCCTAAAAACTCACTTCAATCAATACTGTCTAGAGATGTGTTGATCCTCCTAGAAACTCACTTCAATCAATACTGTCTAGAGATGTGTTGATCCTCCTAGAAACTCACTTCAATCAATACTGTCTAGAGATGTGTTGATCCTCCTAGAAACTCACTTCAATCAATACTGTCTAGAGATGTGTTGATCCTCCTAGAAACTCACTTCAATCAATACTGTCTAGAGATGTGTTGATCCTCCTAGAAACTCACTTCAATCAATACTGTCTAGAGATGTGTTGATCCTCCTAGAAACTCACTTCAATCAATACTGTCTAGAGATGTGTTGATCCTCCTAGAAACTCACTTCAATCAATACTGTCTAGAGATGTGTTGATCCTCCTAGAAACTCACTTCAATCAATACTGTCTAGAGATGTGTTGATCCTCCTAGAAACTCACTTCAATCAATACTGTCTAGAGATGTGTTGATCCTCCTAGAAACTCACTTCAATCAATACTGTCTAGAGATGTGTTGATCCTCCTAGAAACTCACTTCAATCAATACTGTCTAGAGATGTGTTGATCCTCCTAGAAACTCACTTCAATCAATACTGTCTAGAGATGTGTTGATCCTCCTAGAAACTCACTTCAATCAATACTGTCTAGAGATGTGTTGATCCTCCTAGAAACTCACTTCAATCAATACTGTCTAGAGATGTGTTGATCCTCCTAGAAACTCACTTCAATCAATACTGTCTAGAGATGTGTTGATCCTCCTAGAAACTCACTTCAATCAATACTGTCTAGAGATGTGTTGATCCTCCTAGAAACTCACTTCAATCATAATACAAAGCTCACATCAATAGTTTTTTTACGATAAAAACTTAACGGATGCTCAATCATCAAATCTCATTATTCAAAATTCTCATCAAAGATTACTCAAATAGTTTGGGATATAACTACCCTTTCAAATTTCAAACAGCCCTCCCTTCTCCTTGACACAGGCGCGGGTAGGTTGTGGAAGGCAATCACCGTGGTGAAGAGGTAAGCGACCACGCTTTTAGATCAACGCGTTCTGGAGGGCGCGCTTCAGACTGTCAAAACTTTTTAGAGGGGAAGCGCAGGGCTTGCTCTAAAGGACCGACCACCAAAGAAGTCCAGGGGATCCATACCAGGCGATTACGGAGGCCATCAGGGGATTAGAGAAGGTGATCTTTGAGGGGAAATTGGCCTTGTACTAGTCTTGCACGACTTCAGCCTTGTGGGCGGGCGCAGAGTCTTGTTGATAAGCCCAGTTGCGTCCCGTGAAGTGAGCCTGGCTGTAGGGAAGTCATTCCTCCACGAGAAAATTGTTAAAGTATTTATGGGCATTCATTTTGACTCCCTGCACGATGAAAACGAGTGGAATCTTGCCAGCCACGGTCACCTGGGCCCAGACCATGGCCGAGATGTTCAGCTCCTTCGCGAGTTTTCTGATACTCCGCTTAGGGTTATAACGAATCTTGTCTCGGATGCTTCTTACGTTGACGGAAGTGGTCGCGGTCGCTGGTCTGCCGCTCTTGGGACGGTCATTCGTGGTACCAGTTCCACGAAAACGACGTTTGGTGTCCTCAATAGTCCTGTGGGAAAATCCGGTGATTCTGGCGATGTGCTTGTGTGCCCGGACTGCCTCAAGCGCAGAATACAGCCTTGGTCAATGTCAGAGACCATCACCTAAGAACGAAAAGAGATATATATCATTCTGATTTTTTCACGGTGTGTTCTTAACGTTATGACTAAGATATAAGCAAAAAAGCACACGACCGCTACACCAAAAAACGATAGAAAGAGGCAAAGATCTCTAACACATTCTACCTCATTTTCGTCCTTTAGAGCGGCTGGTATGTGATTAACTTCTTCACTCTTCATTCCACTCCTCGAAAATTTGCAGAGAATTCCTTGAACCCCTACAAATCTTCTTTCCCTCTTTCAATTATTTGACTTTTTCAAAATTACTTTCACACGATGTTCTGGAACACTTCGCATGATAATTTTTTGTGTGAAATAAGTCGTCGACGTGATCTTCCGTTGCAACCTGTAAAGAATGAAAGTGCAGCTAATTAATATTATTGTTATGCGAACCGAGGCTGCTCGAAAAGAAGTAAGAAAAATTTGTCAAAAATTGTTTTCTATTTTGAAAGTCGTAAAAAAAAACGAAGAAACAAAACCAAAAACAAAATTTTTCTGGCAAACTTTTTCCTCACTATTTTAGGCTCATTTTGTAGTGTTAGAAAAACAATCAAGAAGAAAAGACCTCTATCAATAGATTCAGAAAAAAAATGGTTTTGCTGATTTTTTTCTTACAAATCGCCTATTGTATTGGACAAAAATGGATTCAAAAATCAGAAGAATGGCAAGTTCTGTTGAACAGAAAAACCGGAATACAATGATGTATAAAATTGGGATTTTCGCTTTTAGAAAAATTGACGCAAATAAACCGAAAAGCGTTCCCGAAAAGAGAACGCTTGTCAAGTTTTGATCAAGTCACGTTTTTAAAAGAATAAAATTCTTCTCATTAAGAGTCCCGTGATTTGAAAAAAAAAGATAGCAGCTACCTGACAAAGGTCACGTCAAAGTCTTTAAAAAATTTGAGCATTTTTTTGATAGCGGAAGTCGGTAATAAGGAGAACCAAGCCAGTGTTGAAGAGCAGAGAAGAAAGTGTTTCTTCTTATTCTAGACTCCCCCATTCAAAAAGTGGTTTTTTCCCAATTTTTTAAACAGTACTGTTGACCTATGAATGTTTGTATAATATATAGAAAAAAGGGAAGAAATGGTTTTAATTTCAGCCTGCCAGGATAACTCCTTCTTTTCAACAGAACGATGAAAAAATAAAACAACATTTAAATTATTTCTACGTTATATCGCACAAACATTCATGACAAAGTTTTTATACTGCATGAAATTTTTTGGTTAATCTCTTTATTGAATTTTTCTTAATTTAAAAGAGAAGTTTTGTTAAAGTTCTTTATTGTTGTTTTCTCAATTATTTTTTACCAGGTTTTTTTGATACAAAAAAATACGTTATCAGAGTGTGTTTTGAAAATACAGTAGGGGAAATTACATCGAATTCTGTTTATAATTTGCTTAAATCTGCCTGACAAATAGCGCTCCCAAAAATACAAAAAAGTCATTTTGAAAAATTTCCTCAACTTTTTTCGGGTTTTTTCGACTTTTGCTTTTCGAGAAATCTGAAACAGTTTTTCTCGGAAGTTTTCGAGAAAAAAACACAGAAAATCGGTAAAATAAAAAAAAAATAAAAAAAAGAGCAGCCCTGATGCGTAACACTAGACTTCAAAGACTTCAAAGCTATGAACCAGATTGATAATCTATGTAACTCTTTATCGACTGAGTCATCGCGGGCCTATTTATCAGATTAAAACTTCTCGACGTCTCGATTTCTGAAAAAAAGTGGCTGATTTGATTATAAGTTTCGTCATGAGAATGTATATTCGTATACATGTCATGAGCAAAATACACATCCTTGCTACACAAAACTCATTCAAAAAAGTTTTCGAGTTCTCAACTTGCACTTTTACTCCAATCCATTTCAGACTTGCATTATTAATTAGACTTTGTATCGGAACTTGCATCTTTTTAAATGATTTAAAATCCGGTCATTTTTCTTCGTCATTATTACTTTCTCAATATTTGCCTTAGCTTTGTAGTTTGCGAACAAGCTTACGGCCAAAAAAACTGTCTATATGCACGTGGTCAGCTACACAAGCCTAAATAATAAAGCAAGGGGTTAATTAAATGACTGACTCAGGTGTGCTGGAGACACGCCTGCAAATCTTACTGCACCGTGCACCGAGCAAGACAAATATGTGCATCTATAGTTATTTGCTCCATTGTCTACAACTCGCTTCGTTTCCCTCAGTTCAATCTTCGAAAGTGTTTCCATGACGCAAGTCAAGTTAGTGGCACACCAATTATTAGTTCTTAGTTTAACTTGAATTTTTTAATCGATTCAGATAGTACATGAATGTCAATAAGAAGAATGTGATAATCTATTTCTATTTTCATGGACAGAATATCTTTCAAAGGAACAAAAATCTATTTTCATAACTATGTTTCACAAAAAGACTGTCGAACGCTTCGGAAAACAATATATCAAAGAATGAATGTGAATGTGATAGAGATGTATGTTGTTTATACGTGCCTACTTCAATGTTCATGAAGAGTAGGTGAAATGTTGTGTTAAAACTGATAATCTTGTGTAGGGTGACTGAGAAATTAGCAGAGATCAAAAAGTTTTCCGCCGTATTCTATGTAGTTTATTATGAAAAAGCATACAAACGGGGAAACATTTAATAAGCGGGAGAGCAATTTAAGCCTGCTTAATATCTTTTAAACTTGTTCGAGATCGCTAATTTGACTATTGGATAACCGCTACCTAAGTTCGCAACAATAGAGAATGAACGACAGAATACATAGACGCAACGTACACGAGAAAAAAGTGGACAGAATATCTTTCAAAGGAACAAAAATCTATTTTCATAACTATGTTTCACAAAAAGACTGTCGAACGCTTCGGAAAACAATATATCAAAGATCAAGCCATTCCGTACCAACAATGTCAAAGACGCTTGAAAGAAAGAGCATTTGAGCCTAATAATTAATTAACAGTTTCACCATGTATCTTAGTGGCGGGCTTCTTCTTCATCACAATCATTTGGACTCAAAAACAGTTAATCAGATAGTTCCCGTCGATCATTGAAGCTCCCCTCGATGGTGCTACAGCCCACAATTTCACACCATCGCAAGGGACCGGTTCATCCTCACCGGTATCGAGCGCGTCCTCAGGTGGCGGATAGAGGGATGTCTCTTTGCACAAGTGCATTGGAGATAGCGGGCTTGCCCGTCGCGGACCAAAATTGGATAGTATAGTTCGTCAAAGGAGGGCGATGCCGGACTGGCCTGGGCATGCCACCGGATAAAACATCAGCCGATACTCCCCTATACTCTGTAATGGCGTGTCGCCAGTAAAATAGCCTCTTGCCCTTCTCCGGTTAACGAATGGGTCTCGCGAAGAGGATCGCCGACTGCGGTGCGAGTGTAGACGGATAAAATTTTTCCGGACTCAAAAGGATCCTCACCAAACTATCCCAAAGGACTCCCCTCGACAGGACCTATGGGCAAAAAACAACAAAACAACAACATCATTGAAGTTTTCAAAGACCTCGGTAGTGCCACAATAATGACGGGCCTGAAAAATATGAATTTATTCGTACATATGTCCGACTTCGGAGTCGTGTTATTTCAAACAAACCAAGTGATTGACGAAAACCAGTAGTGCTTCAACGCCTTTTAAAATTGCTAAACGAACCACTTAAACCCGTATGTAAAGTTTTCCAAAATTACCTTTTCAATAATTTTAAGAATTTTAACTTAAAATTTAGTTGCTTTCTGCTTTGGTTAAAGTTAGAGCGACTGATAGAGGGGATATCGGAAGAGCCGCTGAGCGTAAGGTGAAGACTTGCACTAGGAAACCATCATCGAGATCTGCCCGACGCCGCTTTTCTTCACCATCAACATGGTGTACAACGTGTACATGTACATGATGTTGATGACTCTGCTGCCCTTTCTCTTCCTCCTCATTCTTAATGCCTTCATTGTGCTTCGCCAGACGATGGCTGTTCCTGGCAGCTCGAAGAATAATGGAGCGATTCAAGCAGTCGGGTTCGTCAGGGTTCCCCACGCGAGAAAATTAATTTTTGATAAATTTACATGAAAGTAGAAGAAAAATAATGACATTGATAAAACCGAAGTCCGGGTTCTCGAAGTATTTTTCTTGTCGGAATTGCAAAAATGACTTTCATTTTTCATTCTGACTGATGTAAAAACCAAACTCCTAGGAAAAAAATTTCGCTGCAGAGAGTAAAACAATATTCTCAGCGTTCGAAAACCTTCTTTTTATGTATATCCGAAAAAAAACGTTGCTTTGAAGACAAAGAGACTCTTGACCCGCAAATATACCGTGAGAAAGAAATCTTATTCATTCATTCTTTATTCCAATTGTTCATGGTTAAAACGTACAACGGATAACTGTCACGATGTGAGATCAGTGTGGAGGCAAAATACAGTATATTTACAGAGAGAAAAATAAGCATCACAAACGTAAGCGGGACAATTGTACAATATCATCAATAGGCAAATTGATAAGCATTTTCTTGAAAGCTGAGCTAGAAGAAATAGTTACTATTTGGATAGGTAAAGCATTCCACATATTTATAGCACGGGAGGCACAAGTAGTGTGTGACTGCGACAATCTAAACGGTAGACTAATACGAAGAGGATGTGAATTTCTATTATTGTAAGGACACGGTTTGACGAGAAACAAAGTTGAGTAATCAAGTTCAAAATGGCCATGGATACATTTATGTATGAAACAGAGATCTGCTATAGCTCTACGGTGCTCAAGTGTATGGAGACTCAGTAGCTTCAGTCGCGAAGGGTAATCTAGGTTGGTTCTACCGGCTCTATACATCACACGGCGTGTGAAACTGCGTTGAACTCTTTCCAAATCATTGACAAGGCCTATCGAAGTTGGTGACCAAACTTCACTACCATATTCAAGCAAGGGCAGTATATATGACTTGAACGCTCGCATTAAAACTGTGATGGACGATGTTCTGAGGGCTCGAAGGATAAGATTCGCACATTTCGATGATTTTTTAATGACCTGATCTATGTGGTTAGAGAAAGTTAAGGAATTATTGAAATTGATACCTAGATCTTTGACATTGATTGATGAAGGCAAGGTGATGTTATTCATGGAGTAAGTCCTCTTACTGTTGCAAGAGCCACAATGAACGACAGAACACTTCGGAATTGAAATTGTTAGAGACCAGTTATGTGCATAATCTGCTATCGAGTCAATAGCGATTTGCATCAGAGATGAATCATGGGAAATTAATTTAATGTCGTCGGCGTACAAAAAAAGCTGGACATCGGAAGGAATGATGCTAATAATGTCATTAATGAACATTGTGAAGAAAAGAGGGCCGAGTGAGCTGCCCTGTGGTACTCCGTTAGTATATACCCTGTGGTACTCCGTTAGTATTATTCAAAACTACAGAATTTTTTCTTAAGCTGATTGCTAAATGATCTAAAATACAAGTGTCTGCAGGAGTCCATCCTCGCCACCCGACATGGCCCTGTTGGAGAGGAGCAGAGAACTCGATATCAGCTATGGCGGAACGAGCAATGCATGTCATGGATGTGGACGAGCTCAGCATCATTTCAATGTGAACCGAACTCGGAGCGGGAGTGGTATCCGGAGTGGGAGTCTCGTGAGTGGGATGCGTAGTGGGAGTTTAGGAAGTGAAGCCAGAAGTGGTAGCTTGGTTGGGAGTGGGATTCGGAGTGGAAGCCTGGCTGGGAGTGGAATTCGGAGTGGAAGCTTGGCCGGGAGCGGGATCCGGAATGGGAGTGTTCAGGCGAGTGGGGAGGGCGGTGACGACACCATCACCATGATCATGGTCGTCGTACTTTTCCTCGCATGCAACACTCTGGTCAGTTCAGTTACGTCTCAATTAAGGTCAGTCTTGGGACCAGCATGAACATGTCTTTCTCATATAAGTAAAACGATATTTTACCAATGCGAAAATCTCAATTTCCGAATACGCGCCAGTAGCATTAGTAAGTAGGTGTTTTGATAAGAGAATTGGGAAGACATAACTTTTAAAAAACACATCCTTAAAATGCGTTACTTCTATTGGAGATCGGCTTCTTTCAAGCTTTCGTTATGAGAAGTCAATGCCGGGAACACAGCTTCCCTTTTGGAGTGAGAGCAACATCTAATCTTTCCATTCACCTTTTTTCTTATGTACACTCAAAATTGAGAATAGCTGAGTACATAGACCGGAGTTCTAAATCGAACACCTAAAAATTCGTATCAAAGCTACTTTCACTCGTCAGGCGCTGATTGTGAATGTGATTGAAACTTTCTTCGAACCGGATCCTTTGCTGCTAAATCTTCTCTCGGACGCCTCCAACTTCCTCGTCATCCTCAACTCTTCCGTCAATTGCGTCATCTACTACATTTTCAACACGGAGTATCGGAGAATCTTCCTGTCAGCATTATCTCTCATCCCTTTTCATCTCTTTATTCGTTTTTTCTAAATATGCTTTTTAAACATCTTTTCGCTCAAAAATTCGATATGATACAGATGGAAAAAAACGTGTTTCTTGAAAGAATAACTATGTTGAGTTTTCACAAAAACACGACTCTTCCTGTTCAAATGCACACGCCCCCCCCTTCGAATGCAGACGCCCCCTCCTTCAAATGCAGACGCCTCCCCCTTTTGGATGCACACGCCCCCTTCATATACACACGCCCCCTTCAAAGGCACACCTCTTTCCCTTCAAATGCACACGCCTACCTTTAAATGCACACACCCCCTTCGTATGCTCAAATGCACACGCCCCCCTTCAAATGCACAAGCCCACCCCATCAAATGCACACGTCTCCTTCAAATACACACGCCCCTTCAAATGCACATGCCCCCTTCAAATGCACAAGCCCACCCTTCAAATGCACACGCCCTGTTCAAAAGCACATGTCCCCTTCAAATGCAAACACCCCCTTCAAATGCACACGCCCCCTTCAAATGCACACGCCCCCCTTCAAATTCAAACGCCCTCCCTTCAAATGCACACGCCCTCCCTTCAAATGCACACGCCCTCCCTTCAAATGGACACGCCCCCTTCAAATGTACATGCCCCCCATAAAATGCACACGCCCCCCTTCAAATGCACACGCTTCCTTCGAATGCACATGCCATCTTCAAATGCACACGCCCCCCCTCAAATGCGAATTCCCCCCTTCAAATGCACACGAACCCCCTTCAAATGCACACGTCCCACCTTCAAATGCACACGCCCCACCCCCTTCAAATACACACGCCCTCACTTCAAATGGACACGCCCACCTTCAAATGCAAACGCCCCCCTCCAAGTACACCCTCCCCCCCTTCAAATGCACACGCCTCCCCCCTTCAAATGCACACGCCCTTTTTCAAATCTACACGCCCCCTTCTTTCAAATGCAAACGCCTCCCTTCAAATGCACACGCCCCTCTTCAAATTCACACGCCGACCCCCTTTTTCAAATGCACACGCCCCTTTCGAATGCACACACTCTTCAAATGCACATGCCCCCATCAAATGCACACGCCCCTCTTCAAATGCACACGCCCCCTTCAAATTCACACGCCCCTTCAAATGCACACGCCCCTCTTCAAATTCACACGCCCACCCCCTTTTTTAAATGCACACGCCCCTTTCGAATGCACACACCCTCTTCAAATGCACATGCCCCCCATCAAATGCACACGTCCCTCTTCAAATGCACACCCCCTTCAAATTCACACACCCACCTTCAAATTCACACACCCACCTTCAAATGCACACGCTCCCCTCCAAATGCACCCTTCCCCCTCCAAATGCACACGCCCCCTTCTTTCAAATGCACACGCCCCTCTTCAAATGCACACGCCCCTCTTCAAATTCACACGCCCACCCCCTTTTTTAAATACACACGCCCCTTTCAAATGCACACACCCTCTTCAAATGCACATGCCCCCCATCAAATGCACACGCCCCTTTTCAAATGCACACGCCTTTCTTCAAACGCACACGCCCCCTTCAAATTCACACACCCCCCTTCAAACGCACACGCCCCCTTCAAATGCACACGCCTCCCTTCAAATACACACGCCGCCCCCTCAAATGCAACCCCCCTTAAATTGCGCACGACCCCCCTTCAAATGCACACGCCCCCTTCAAATCTACACGTCCCCTTCAAATGCAACCCCCCTTAAATTGCGTACGACCCCTCTTCAGATGCACACGCCCCCTTCAAATCTACACGCCCCCTTCAAATCTACACGCCCCTCTGTCAAATGCACATGCCCCGCTTCAAATGCACACGGCCCCTCTTCAAATACACACGCCCCCATCCTTTCAAATGCACACACCACCCTTTAAATGCACACGCCCCCCTTGAAATACACATGCCCCCATCAAATGCACACGCCCCCCTTAAAATTCACACGTCCCCCCCTTCTCGTTGAAGTATATGAATGCATGCAAACGAAGCTCTTTCTACCAAGTTTTTTTCGAATATCTAGATGATGTTTCATGAGAGTATTGAAAAGACTTTTATACGGTAAAGGTCTAGCGATGAAAATTTTATGTGTGTGTCAAAAAGTGGAACTTTTCGGAGAGCTTCCCTATTTTCAGACTACATGCACGTCAAGTTCTATCACTCATCCGCAGCGAGTACCTTCTGTGCTGCAATCGCCGCTCCCCCCGGGTGAATCTCCACTACCAGCCCGTCCCTATTAACAACAACCACATCTGTGATGTAAGGGCAGCCAAGGCACCGCAAGCACCGCCCTCCTCTGCCCTCTCTCAACCGAGTCAGGCACTGTTACCGATGCGAACAATTCAAGCTTTTTATCAATAACATTTCATTGAACGGGCGATGCGGCTTGAGGGATGAAGATGAGGATGAAGATTAAAATGAGGAAATTATCATTGTAACTGGAAACGCGACAATGTCTCGAAAGAAGGATAAGAACCTTTGAGTTTTGAATTTCGAATTTCAGCTGCTTCCGTTCGGTCTTTGGCATAGTAATTTCAAATTTTTCGTTTAAAATTGGAATTCCTAGAAATCTCTTTTGCTATTTCATATCTGATTCCGGGAAAATTTTTTCAATATATCATAGCACGTAATTTGATTACTAGAAAAGGTCAACAGTTGAGCTGTTCACCATTCTAATGTATATCTATGCATACATAGTTCGTTTGTGTGAGGTGGATGTCTCTGTGACCGATTTTTATCGAATGATTTTTAAAGGTCCAATATGAAGGTTATCGTAAAAGTCATCGATTATATGATTTCTAAAGGTCATTTGAAGGTCATTTGAAGGTCATTTAAAGGTCAATTAAAGGTCAATTATCGATTTTTTTTTACATTTTTAAAATTAAATTTTCATTTTTTTCTTCTTTTTTAAAATTTTGTTTGTTTATTTTTTACTTTTTTTAATTTTCAAAATTTAATTTTAATTTTTTTACAACTTTTGTTAGTTTATTTTTTAAAAATTATTTTTCAAAAACGTTTTTTTCTCTAACTGTCTCTTCTTTTACCCACTATAGTACAGAGAGAGGGATTGGCGCAACAAGTGATTAATGAGAGACAGGTTACCCTACAAATTACTGTAGAGACGGCTTGTTGATATGAGGGGTTTACACCAAAGATTTATAGCTTAAGGGGTTGATGACGTCATCATCCAGCACATTGAATCTGAAAAAAAAAAGAAGAAAATTTGTGTTACAGAGTAGTGAGAAAATAGCGTGTAAAAGAAGAGACGGTTAGATAAAAATACGCGTAAGAGCGCGCGAAGAAATAAGTTTATAGATATTTTTACAAAGTAGAATTCGAGTGGTACCGCCCATTTCAGCGGGAAAGTGTGAACATGCAACCACGCGATAACACGGATGGCTCAGGGATGGTTCTGTTCACTCGTTTAAAAAAAAGTTAGAGAAAACCGCATGAGAGTGTGCGAAGAAAAAGTGTGTAAAAAAGAAACAGTTAGAGAAAAAACACGTCGAAGCGCGCCAAGAAATAGTGGGTAAAAGAAGAGACAGTTAGAGAAAAAACACGTGTTTGAAAAACAATTTAAAAAATAAATAAACAAAATTTTTAAAAATTGAAACTTAATTTTGAAAATTAAAAAAAGTAAAAAATAAATAAACAAAATTTAAAAAAAGAAGAAAAAAATGAAAATTTAATTTTAAAAATTAAAAAAAAATCGATAAATGACCTTTAATTGACCTTTAAATGACCTTTAATTGACCTTTAAATGTCCTTTAGAAATCATATAATCGATGACCTGTACGATAACCTTTATATTTGACCTTTAAAAATCAATCGATAAAAAATCGGTCACAGAGACATCCACTTCACACATTCGTTCAAGGATTGATGAACGTGTTTTTGGATTAAAAACTCCAGGTTCCGCTGAGAATTTTCCCCTTCTGGAATTAAGGGTGAATGAGACGCAAGAAACAAATGTTTGAAGATTGTTCTTAGAATGCTCAGTTAAACAGTTTGAAGGCATTGATTCCTGCACAAAAAAGGATGAGTTTGGGAAAGTATGCCAAAAAGGCCTACATGTGATTTATGAATAGTAGCACTTTGAAAGTATTCCTGCGCGTAAGTATGAAAGTATGCTAAATCAATGTATGAATGGAATACTTTTGAAAGTATGCCTTGGTGGCTTCTCTTCCTTTTCTTGGCACTTATCCAAGTATCAAACCCGGTTGACTTAGGTTATTCTATATACAGTTATCATTTCTCAATTGTCTTTTTTCTCACAGTGAGTCGTGCGTTTATTGAGAGCTCTGATATTGATTTCTTGACCCAGTGCCCTATATCCTATTCCTGTCCAAACATGTCCTCTTCGGATTGGAGTGACGGAGAGCTATACAAAGTGGTGCAATGGAAAATAGTCGGGATGAATCGAAATCTGATAGGCAATGCACCTTTTTATGAATAAAAGATAAATCTGCAAGCATGCGTCGTTATTCGAGAGACTCCAAATCAAGCATTTTTAGTCTTTCATAGTAAGCTATATATATTCGAAAGACCGTTTCTGGCTAGAATTCTTCTAGTATAGCTTCTTTGGACCTTTTATATATCTTTAATCAAACCGATAGCTGTAGGAGACCAAACGGCTGTAGCATATTTAAGTATAGGCCTTATATAGATCACAAAGGTTTTTGTCAGCACTTCTGGAGATGTAGACTTGAATGTACGCAGAAACAGATTGGCAAGATTAGTAGACTTCTTACACACATTTCACTTGTTTCTTACAGCTAAGGTTATTCGAAAAAAATAACTCCTAGGTCCATAATATCGCGAGTTGTCACTAACACATGGTCATTTATATAATAGTCTACAAGCGGATTCTTACCAAAGTGAGAGACAGTACAATTAGAGACAGATAGTTTGAGATTCGAATCTTTACACCAATTGGAAATGTTGTCAATGGCGATTTGGAGATCAGTTGAAAACATAGGCCCTTCCGTATATAATTTGTCAGCGTGAATTGCATAGTGAACTTTAGGGGGGATCACATTCTTTAAATCGTCGAAAAACAGCAGAAAAAAACCAATAGCCGATCCCTGTGGGACTCCACTTAGAAGATATGAATAGCCAGAAAGAACGCCATTCACGTTCACAGTTTGAGTTCTTCCTACAAAATAGTCAGCAATCCACTTCAGAGGTGGACCACAGAATCCTAAAATTTGAAGCTTTTGCCATAAGAGAGTATGGTTCACCGAGTCGAAAGCTTTGGAAACATCCAAAAGAACATCAACAGCTTTACCGTGAGATAGGAGGTCAACAAGATATGAATGTGCCTGTACCAACGAGATCACAATATACTTTTTGCTTCTGAAGCCAAATTGATGCGGAGAGAGGAGATTATTGCTTTCAAGGTACTCATCAATTTATTTAACACGTGAGAGATATGGGACAATAACTTGAGAGTTGATCAGCAGAGGATTTGGGCTAAAGGATAGGCTTAACAACAGAAGTTTTCCAGAGGGAGGGTACAATTCCGGTCAACAATGAATTGTTAAAGAGTATATAGTAAGGGACTTTAAAAGAAAAAAAAAAACGCAGTTTTTTGAGAACGATGTTCGGAATATTGTCTGGAGAAAAGTTACATTTATTTTTCAATCGATTAATTGCCTGTAGTATCATTTCTGTTGTAATATAGTCTAACGTAATTTTCGACTAATTTTCTGCCAAAACTAGTTTAGCTTCTCTTTTCTCTTCGAAAGAATGCAGTTGCTTAGAAAAATCAGAAGACAGGGCACGACAGTACAGGGAATTAGGGGAATGAACAGAGACATTTTAAGTCTGTAATACAACTTTCTCAGCTTCAAAGGGTAACTATCAATCAATGTCACTTTTCTCGTTCGAAAAAAGAACGAAAAGGTCAATTAAAGAGCCAATGAAGTCGACAATAAAGTTATTCGCTGAATCAGGGTCGAGAAACGCGAGAGCAAAAGTCCAATTATGACACGATGTCAGCAACTCCATCAAATCCCAGTTGGCAAGCGAAACATTTCTTATAGGTTGGCTTGGGCTCCTAGGAACAGTAGTGAAAGAGACTCGAAATTCTGCAGTATAATGATCACTGGTTGAGAAGGGGGCTGAGACAATGCATTCAGATACGATTTTTGCGTTGGAGAGAATAACATCCAATAGATTTTCATTACGCGTGGGTTGAGTGACAAACTGAACGTAATTATTATCACAAGTAAAGCTGATAAACAGGAAATGATTCTCATTACTGGTAATCGTCAGCGAATCCCAATCTATGCAAGTTGAGATCTCCAACAAGAAGATCTCCAACAAGAAGTATCGCCAAGTTTGGGAAAGTGACTCATTTATTATTTAGTAGATTTAGTATAAATTTTTTCTACACCGTATAAGCGGTAACTCAACAAGTTACCCTTCGGTGATAATTAAGATTAAATTAGTATGAGATAACATATTAACCATTGCTAATGTAAAAGAAGAAGGAGAGTGGTATATAGAGATACAACGTATTTGACGAGGAAAGGAATTAGGATTGAGTAGATCAATAGTAACAACTTCAATGTCTTCATCACGAAAAGAAGACACATAAATGTTTATTACGTGTAGTAAGCACATTATACAACACAATACACAAGGTAGAATTCATACAATGCCATACAAACACGTGAGAATAAATGAAAAATCGAAACACACAATACAAGGAAGAAAAATTTCGAACAGTTATTTGGAATTTGAGATGAGATTTCCTTCGCAGACATTGTAAATACACATAAATTTGACAATGACGGACCTTATGCCTAAAAAAAATATGATCTTTCAAAAACTCGCGGTCAGAATCTGAGGATGTTAGCCAACTCTCTGTGATAAAAATGAGATCAAATGCACGAGAATTCAACATTAAATCAAGATCAGCTACTTTATTTCGTAAAGATCTATTATTAAATAAACATGCTTTAATAAAAGGGTAATCCGAAAAACTTCTGTGACTGCCACTGACCTAATGTGATTTCCTCTGAGTAACGTTGGCGTAAGTCTTCTTCGCTTCTTCCTTGAAAGGCCTCGGCTTCGACAGCCTGAAGAGCTTCGTCCCTCTTACGGTCCATTTGATTTCCCCGGCTTGCTGGTTCCTCTCTCTTGCCATCTGTCTGGACTGCTTCTGGAGTTCAAGGCCGGTACGGGTCAAGTCTTCTCTGACGAAGACGCGAGGCAGAGACTGAAGAACTAGGAGCCTTGTTGTTCTGATCTTTTTCAGAACGCTTGAGCGAAGAGTTGGAGACGGAAGGTATATTTTTAGTATTCTTCTCTTGAATTCTGCTTTACCGTGCCTCTTGTAGGTGACTTCTCCCTTGTTGAACGCATCCGAAAGATCCTTGATGTCTAGCTCTTGATGAGATTAGTAACGAAGAATTCATCGTTTTTAGCAGTGACCGGATCTGACTCATTTTCTCATATTCCGACGACGACAATGTTCCGTGATTTTTCCTCAATAACATCTTTGTCTTCAGGATGACATCACCTAACTGCCTCGTAAGCGACCGCATCTGGAGATAGAGAAGAAAGAAGAGTAATAGCTGTTGACAAATTGGAGAACTTCTCTTGAGTCAGAAACTCAATCTGCTTGTTCTGTGACTCAATGGTACGAGCTTGTGTTGCGATGGTGTCTGCCTGGCAAACCAAAATAAGGCAATTCGGATAGCAACTGGAAACCTAGCAATGGCCGGCACAGAGCACCTAGCTCTAGAAAGCGAAATGTTACCTGTAAAGGAGCACAATACGATGCTAACCAAGCAATTCGTCACAAGAGCAAGACTCCTCCCAAACCACCCCTCTCATCGTCGATGCATGGAACCCAAACCACCTAGAACTATACGTAAACATGCCAAGGACTAAATGTTAGTATACAGTGATCAGAAAGCCGCACTTAGAAGAATACATACTGAGACTGTGGAAAATTTCATTAGATCTTGCTCCCCTAACCCCGTTCTAGGTAAGAAACCTCCCAGAATCCATAAATCAGCGAATCAACTTCCCAGGGAACAACAAATAACATTATCGCAATTACGTAGCCGCTATGCAAGTTCCTTCAACAGCTAACTACACAGAATAGGAGCTGTCCAATCCTCTCTCTGCCCAAAATGTTTAGAAGAACCACATACAACTAGTCATTTATTCTCGTGTCGCTGTGACCACACACTTTTAAGAAGCATAGATTTGTGGAATAGTCCGACATCTGTTGTCAAGTTCTTATACCAGTGATTCCTTTCTCTCTCAAAAAAAAACAAAATTTTTTTTAAAATGAAAAAGAAAGAAAGAAACCCCGAGAGAGAAAGAGAAATAAATGTGATTAGAAAAATGAAGTAAGTAAGGATATTGTTTTCTGATCCATGACCAAAAAGACCTCGTCTACCCAGCCGGAGACCTACGGCGGGCAACCTACAAAAACAACATGGCGTGTGCTTGCATACAGATCGTCTCGAGAAGGGACGCGACTTCGATGTTGGCCAGAGAAGAGGACATTTTAGGACGAGGAAATAGTATTCTAGGAAGAAAGGGTGGGAATCAATATCAGAGCGATTTAAAGACTCACCGCTCAAAATGATGAGAGAAGACAATCTACCGTTCCCCTTCTAGTAAATCATCAACGATGATCAGTTTGTTGTCCTACATTAAATCGATTACTCATCCCAACATACCTATCGTGGTAGAAGGAGATCTCAATCTTCCATTTATTTTTTATCGCGCATGCGAATTGGGCTATGATGGAATGGCTGATTGCATCTCATGACTGGACGCTTTCTCTAGCTCCATTTGACTCTGACGCTGCTAATAACTACATTGTTGACTTCCTTGTTGACCTTATCGACCGTTTCGTCCCTTTTTCTCTGAGTTCTCTGATAACGACCACTATCCACCTAGGCTCAACAATGTATTACAAGCTGCAACGAACTACACTTCATTCTCCTAATTCTGTATGCAGCCACAATCTTTCTGCTGAATTTTTGGAACAGTTACATTTGCTCCAGATTGAGAAAGAAAGCAAAATATTCAGTGAAGGAAACTTGAAATTGTTCTATTCTGAATGTCGAAGTCGAACTAAGGCCGTAATTTAGCAATGCCCACAATAGTTGATCAATCTAATCGAACATTGGTTACTTCATTATCTAAAGCCGAAGCTTTCTCAGACTATTTCTCTTTGGTGTACTCGATCCCTCGTTCTACTGTTCCTGAAATCTTTCCTACGACTCCCTCAAAATTTTACTTTGATGTCATAACTATTGATATGATATTGACTGGTATTATAAAGTTGAGGAAGAAGTGTAATACTTCTCCTGACATCATTCTAATTTTGTCATCAAGAAGCTTCGCTTTGTGCTTCTGAAACCGTTATCTATTGTTTTTAACAATTCTTTACTTTCCGTAAAGGCACCCTCTCTCTGGAAAATGACGATAATTAAACCCATCCTTAAATCCAAATCTGCGGTAGATCCACTTTTGAGTTATCGTCCTATTTCCTTAACTTGTTCAGTGTCAAAAGTTATGGAAAAACATTTTGATTAGTCAAATTGAAGCTTACTTGAAGAACAATTCTATTCTATTCCCTCATCAATTCGGTTTTAGAAGCAAAAGGTCCACAGTAACTTCACTAGTACAATCACATTGTAACCTTGTGGATCTACTACCTCATGGAAAGGCTGTCGACGCTGTTCTCCTTGACTTATAGAAATGCTTAATCTAAAGTCACTTGAATACCGCCGCGTTGTTGCTGACCTAGTATTTATTCATGGAAGAGTACATTCGTATTCTGAATTAGGTTCTTCCAGACTATTCATTGTTAAACCACTTCTTAAGAATATTAGAAATGCTCACAAGTTGAGAATCGCGTTGCCATTCGCTATAAACAGCTCCCGGTTCTCTACATGTGCATCAAGAATTATCTTCATATGAAACTCCCTACCTTCATTCATTCTGATGAGATGTTTCTGACGAAATTGAAAGAACTTCCTAAAAATACTATTTTACCTACCCCTATTGTTTCTGACTGAACGCTTCAATACACTGCCACTGTAGTACCTCACGTTCAATTTTCATTTCTTAATTTTCTTTTATAATATATGAAAATCCATGTTAGATTGTTTTTATATTTCGATTCCACGTTAAACATATGTGCATGGAAAAAAAAAGAACGAATGAATCTCGATTACTTCTTAAGGGTGGACCTCACATACGAATCGTATGGTCTAAATCATTTTACTTAGCCATTCTGGAAGAAAGGCAATGGGACATTTTTTGATTGTGAAGCGCTCTCCTTGAAAAAAAGGTCTTCGGGAACGCCTTTCGGGAATAAAAGGCCCTTCCAGAAAGTCCCAAACTAAGAAAATTTTTGAATGAAAAACCCAAAAAATCATACTTTCATTGTATATACAACACTTTCAAAGTATCCCTATAATACTTTCGTTTTATTAATAGTCATACTTTCAAAGAATGAACATTAATACTTGTGTGCGGCATGATTTGGAATACTTTTAAAGTATATAGTTCAATTCTCATACTCTCGAAAGTATGACTATTCATAATCTTCTTTGTGTGGTTAAGATGGTTTAATCATAAGAATGCTGTTAGTTTGAAGACGACGCGGCTGCGTCGCCTGTCTGGCAGCCGTTAACTTCTCGTCGTTTGGTTGGCCTGGACTGGGAACTGTCGCATCTGTGCGAGCAGCGTCGTTGTCTCGCCATGCAAGAAGAGGATCTCGACAGTGGCTGGGGGGACAGCAACAGCACCAGGGACATTACAAATGTGAGTAAGCACGCCTTTTTCTGAGGACATAACACGGCGGTGAAGAGAGGCACACTTAGAACTATCATTTCTCTGACCCTCAGTGTAATGTACTACAAAATAAGCTTGAAACATTCAAGTGTATTATTATTATGAAATGAATCGATTATGATTTGTCAAGGTTGAAACTTATCTAGTGCATAAGAATATGGAGTTCGGTTTCACATAATGTTCAGCATAGAAAAAGGTCTCTTCAACCTGATCAAAGCTGGAAAACGATTGTGAGAGGCTAGATGGGATTTTGTTAATGAATGTATAAGCAGTATCCGTTGCACTACGCAATGTTCAAAGCATTATCAAATGTTGAAAAAAAGAGGATTTTTTGAGATTTTTCATCCTTTGTGAAAAAAGTATTCGATCGCCTAGATATCTCTCGTTTTACAATATTATGGTGAATTATCAAAAAAAGTTCATAGATGAATAAGTCAAGACTTACAGGCGCTAGCATATATGTACATATATGAAGCTGGCAACTAGGTTTTTCGCCATTTTCGGAAATCGCATTGACTTTGTTCTATTTGTGGCTGATTTTGTAACATTTGTAGCAAAACCACAAAAAGACTGATTTATTGCACACGATAATGGCACAGCCAGGAAAAACCATCAAAATAGCCTTATTTTATGGCGCTGCCATCAAAATAGCCTTATTTTATGGTGAATGGCACAATTTCATTGAAAAGTTCCTTCGTCAGTCCACTCCCACTACACTAAAAGATGCCACTATTTTCTCTATCGCGAAGAGAAAAAGTATAGCGTTCGTGCAAACCCGGTCCGTATTGGTTGCTCGCTTTGTGGATATATGTATGATTCTGCTATTGAATTTGGTGAATAGCCACGAAATAAACGAAATAGTGTAGTGGGATCCTTTAGTGTAGTGGGAGTGGACTGATGAAGGAACTTTTCAATGAAATTGTGCCATTTACCATAAAATAAGGCTATTTTGATGGCAGCGCCATTTTTCTTTGTTTTTCCTGGCTGTGCGATTATCGTGTGCAATAAATCAGTCTTTTTGTGGTTTTGCTACAAATGTTAAAAAATCAGCCACAAATACAACAAAAGTCATTGCGATTTCCGAAAATGGCGAAAAACCTAGTTGCCAGCGTCATATATGTATGTATGTACGTATGTGATTCGTGATTTTTTAGGCTCCATTTTGACTATTTGCATACTTTATATTTTTTAGAAGTCATTTCTCAAAATGAATGTCGTTTCCTGAATAAATTTTCCCTCCAAACAAAACTTCGTAAGACTTAGAATATTTAAATTAAAATATGTTTCTAAATCAACCTTTTTGAGAAAACCTATTGATTCCTTTGGGAAAAAAATCTTTTCCTCCTACATCATTCAATGTTCTCCTACATAATTCAATGTATGACATAGCGTGAATGATGGAGAATAAGTGCTTGAATGTTTCAGAGCCGTTCCGGCTTCGCGACGACTCGTTGGCTAGCAGAAGTGGAGATCGTTGAGGGCACGGCATCGGATGTGGGGGGCAGCCGCCCTCACATCCTCGTGAAGGCACTCGGAGAAAGAGACGCCATCTCCATCACGGCTTTGTGAAGTAATCCTCCCCTCCTGCTCTCTTGCATCCTGTCTGTGTGAAAGCCTCAGCTGTTTATTTCATAGAACATTCTCGTTTATAAACCATTTTCAAGGTTATTTTTCACCTTCATTACATTTAGTTTCAAAACAGCGTTCGAAAATATTTGAACCAATACGATAAGTGAAGTTACAACTAACAAACATTCCTCTCCCCAGCTACTTCTTTTCAGCATACACAAACTTACAGTCCCCCACCGTAGTTTTGTGGGCAATAAAAAGCAAACTCGTTTGGCTTCTTTTTTCAGACTTTTCTGTTTACCACATTATGTTTAACGTGCATCAGTTTCGGTGAGTTTTAGGATATGTTTTCGTTTTTAGCTGCAGTCATGAGAAATATGTATAGAAAGTATTTTGCTCAACAAAAATTTTCAGAATTGAGAGCTCTTATGTTTTTATTGTTTTTTTTACGCTTCGAGCACAAGATTACGCCTGAAAATGAATTTCAATTATCTTTCTTATTGTATTTTCATCTTCGAGTCAATATTTTCTTTTTGAAAACTTAAGCAGCCTTTTTTTTGGAAATCTTCTTCCACTGTTCCATGTTTCCTACTCCTCTTATTCACCTACGTATTCGCTCGAGTTGACAGATGTGCCAAAAGCATTTTGCGAATCCATCTCCTTGCCATATTTTTTTATTTTCTTAATTTCTGCTTTCAGATTGCTTACAACCCTGCTTCAGTTCATGAATCCCCTATTGTATATGTAGTTGCGGGCGCTTTCGGGTACTGTAATACCGTCGACACTGAATCACGAAAAGTAATCTCATTTACTCCGATCTCTTCTTATGTTAAGAAGTGTGCGACTTAAGTGACATCCGAGTTTATTATCTCAACATATCCGGTGCAAACTTGAAGGGACAACAAAGAATCATTGAAAGCCATGTGTTCACAATGTTTCTATGTCTACCAATAACTCAGTTCAAACAAATCTCGTATCTTCACATTCAGTCAACAATGCTCAAGAAATGTCTCCTGCGGACAATTCGTATTGACCTGAGCTGTTCTTGATATGATCAAACAAGTTGCAACTCCCTTCCACACACTTTAATAAGCTCTGAACTTTTTTTCGGAACGTATTCGAGTGACTGCCCGGTCAAAATTGAGAAGAGCATTTGGCTACCCAACACACCAAACTTATATTATGTGCTTACTACGCGTAATATGTTTATTACGTGTAGTAAGCACATAATATAATACAATACACAATAATTAAATTCTTACGTTGCAAGGATAATTTATGAAGGGGTTTTCTTTATTGGACTAACATAAATACAAATAATTTCATTTCATAAGTTTCAACATTCAAAATTTTATTATTATTTAAATTACTTTAAAATGAAAACTGTTACAAATTAATACATTTTATGACGGCTTCTTACAAATTTGTGAGCAACAGCAACAGCCTTTGAAGTGAAATAAACAACTTTAATAGAGAGAAAAAAACACACACTACAGTGTCGCCCAGCCAGAGGTTAAATACCCTTGTCGATCACCACGATGACGGCCTTCTGTATCTGGTAACCGTACCTAATTCGGCGGGTCTATGGCGGGCCTCTATACCGTTTTCTGACACAGTAAATAATCCCTGGGCCCAGCGCATGACACGGGTGGAATACGAGCTTTTTAATGGGAATTTTAAAGGAATTCTAACAAAAAGGTCCCTAACACCGAGCAAAATAAAAGTGAGTTGACTGACCTTTCGCTGTTTCTTAGCACCCGGATAACTTTTTTCGAGCGCATAAATTTGTAAAAACTTCAGAGTTCAAGATTCAATTTTTCCAATGATTTGGTATTTCCCTACGAAAAATCCGATTTTTTTTTCAAGGTTTTCCGGGGTTTTTGGAGAGCGCATATTTTTTTTACCGCAGCGCGGGTCAGGGAAACACCCTGAGGGGGCGCTGTACTTGGGGAGGGGTTTTTAAAAACAACTTTTTGAAAGATTAGTTTTCGCTTAGGCTTAGGAAAAAGTTAACGCTAACGAGGCCGTACGGCTTAGCCGAAAAAGACCGCATAAGAAAATTCACCATTTTTGTATTTTTTAAAAATTTTTTGGAACGCACCGAAAAGAGCTCACATGTAAAGCGGAGCACCCCCCAAGTTGAATTGTGCCAATTGTGTTTGAAGTATTTAGATACATTAAACACAATTAAAATAAATCAAAAAAGGCTCTTATATACTCACGGTATAAAGTCTTTTCGGTATTGTGTGGTAGATCTGGATGTCAAGGGATACTCCCTCAAGGACACCAGAATTCTTTAAGATACGATTCGGGCTTGAAAGCCGTTTCTTGTCTTGCCTGCCACGCGGGAATTCCAAAGATAGCCTTTACAGGTTTATTCACAGAACCAACGAACGATTAAATAACGAACTAACTAACAAGTATAAATGATAGAGAAGGATGAGGAGTGATTAAGAGAGAGAGAGAGAATTATGAAGAGAGAAGAATGAAGTTAATAGAACCCGAAAACTAGAAGTGAAAATAAAGAAATGAGTAACTTACGTCACGTTACCCGGTTCACTATCTAACTAGTCCTAGTAAGCTAACTTCGCGCCTGTCCGACGGCTTGACTGCCTTCTTCCGGAACTTAGATGAGCGGTTGAGATCGACGAGCGATTGAGATCTGCTACGTGCAACAGGACGTACCTGTCTCAAAATTGGGTAATTAAACCTATGTTCTTGAAACATAGGTGACAAAAACGCGCGCGCGGAAGAAGACGAAGAAGACAGACTTCTAAAATGATTGAGTGATAAGGTTAAGAAGAAGAAAAAGAAATGTTTCCTACCGGAAGAAAGACCGAGGAAGATTGATGAGGTAAAAAGAGAGAAAATAGAACTTAAGCATAATAAGTTATTAACCTCAAAAAGTAACTTATAAAGCTTAACACAACAAAAAACAACGAAAAAACAACACAACAAAATGCAGCGACGTGTCGAATGTGGCCTAAAATATTTTAGGAGAAACCTAAATTTGATTAGAAAAAGTTCGAGAAAGGCGTCACCCTTAAAAATTTACTAAAATTACCTACACCAAAAAGGGGTAATCATAATATGATTATGATTACACACGGGCATGCTAGACACCAGACAGTGCAGAGTGGGATTTTTTTGTGATACGATATCGTTAGCCTAAGCCTTTCGGCCTCGTTAGCTCCAACTTTTACTAAGCCTAAGCGTTTTTTTTAAATAAAAAGAATTTGTTGATTTAAAAAAAAATTTAATGCGAAAATAATTTTTTGATGTAAAAATTTTTTTTCCATGAACCGGTGTCTCTGATGCTCAAAATGATCACCTATGAAGAAAAATTTCGAAACCGTAGCGTTTAAAGCCAATTTTTCGTCTAGTATTCCAATGTCTGCAAGACAAGACGTAGGGTATGCCCGTGAGTATATAAGAGCCAAAATATTAAACACATTAAACACAAAAAGAGAGAAAGTTGACTGACCTTTCAGACTTGTTCGAACTGTTCGAATGACCTGCAGAAGCGCCAAAATTTGTCCGAAAAACATTAAACTCGCCGAAAACAGGATTCATAATCGTGCGGGGACTGGCTAACTGAACACGTGTGACTTTGGCAGATATGCATGTCCGCGGTACATGACTTGTTAACTGCCAAAGTGACTTCTACGCGGTGACTGGTCAACTATACAAGAGCCAAAACGGGTCAGAAAGCATTAAAATACATTCGAAAACTGAAAAAAAACATTCATTTCTAGGCACTCGGAGAAATTTTGTTTTCGTCTTGATAAAAATCAGTTCTGACTCACTGCAAATAAAAAAAATTGGTAAAAGTGACAGAGAGAAAGAGAGAGAGTAAACTCCATTGAGTTTTCAAGCAGGCAGGTAATCTTTGATCGAAATAAGTACAAAATATGTATTTAAAATATGTTCAAAAAGTTGATGAATGTTAAAGAAATGATTTCCTACTACGATACTTTCCTTTACTGCGCTGCATGCTGAACCTACTATTTTTATTAGCTGCGCTTCACTTAAACTTACCCTAGGTATGCTTACCCAGGGTAACCTACCCGGGGTTGACTTACCCTTCCACTATGAATACGGATTTTGAGAGTAGGGTAGGTTAACCCCGGGTAGGCCTACCCTGGGTAGCCTACCCTTACCCAAGGACTATGAATATGGCCCCAGATGTTTAGAACCATCTTGGATGGAATTCGCAAGATGAGACGAACGAGAACGTCAAAGCTTGATGGACATCTTATTGATGATGACATTGATTTTTCTCGTCAGGTCGATCTGAGCTTTTTGAATACTCTGGAAGAATCAAATTCAGAATGGTAGCATAACATACTTTATCACAATATATAACCAACAGTTATGCACAATCATGTTCGATATGGCCGCCTCTAACGTGAACGCATGCCTTGAGATGACGCTCGTATCCACATGCCAGTGACCGCAGGTAGTCGTTGTCGAGTTCGTCCCATGCCTTAGAAGGGCGGCACACAGAGAATCGAGAGTGTGGTGGTGGATAGCTCCAACCTTTGCCTGCATGACGCCCCAGACGCTGAAGTCGAGCGGGTTCAGGTCGGGGGAATTCGATGGCCATTCGGAAGCGCTTATGAAATTTGGGGTGTGTGTGCGCAACCACTCTTGTGCGATTTTGGACTTGTGGGCAGGTGCCGAGTCCTGTTGAAAGGTCCAATCAGCTCCATTATAGTGTGTCCTACTCCAGGGCTCTACCACGTCTTCGAGGATCTTCTTTACGTAGAAGTTGGCATCTATCTTCACACCAGGGTCGACGAAAACCAACGGCGTTTTGCCCGTTGCGCAAACACCTCCCCAAACCATGAGGTACTTGGGGTGGCTGCTTCTTCCGACTGTGATTCCATGCTCAGCTGCTCCATTACGATCGTGAGAAAGTGTTCTGTCATTTTGAGAATTCACCGACATCTCAATGGTGAATATTTTTTCATCAGTCGCTATGGACATAGCGTACTTGAATGCTCGGCCCGCGCACATCGTTGCAACAGATCTTTGCACCGTTGATGCCGAACAAGCTTCTATCGAGCATCCAATCCATGTCGTTTCTGCATCCTGTAGGGAGACATCCCGAGACGGTGTTTGATTATCAGTCGCGTTGATTCACGGGAGATACCGACCGACGAAGCGAGCTTCCTCATGGATTGTCGAGGATTGCGTGCGACGCGTTTCCGGAGAATGCTCCTAATCTGGGGCGTGTCGGATGTCGGTGGACGACCTCTTCCTGCACGGTCCTTGCCATCGGCTGTCTCCCGAAGACGATCGATGGTGACGTAAACAGTTGATCATGGAGCATTGAGTCGTCGCGCGATGTCCGCTCTCGTGTGACCGGAGTTGTGCAGTGCAATGATCGCAGCACGAAGAGGACTTGATTTCACTATAACTGTACAAATAAAGCTAGAGTCATGAAACTTGAAACAAGTAACAACCCGTCTCAGAGCATTATCATGGAAAAATGAAAACAAAGATCGGTCAACTGTGTCGCGCAATAGAGCGCGTTAAAAATTTGTCCGGGGAATTTATGGTCACCCTGTAGATTAAGCATTTCTAGTTTTTCAGAGTAATCTAACCGAAGAAGTCCGTTCCTAGGATTGTTCTGCTGAAACTCCTTTGAACTTTTTCAATGTCTTTCACAAAGCCTATCGCTGTTGGATACCATACTACGGTCGCGTATTCGAGGAATTGGGCGTAAATAAGTAACAAATACTCGTGTCAGAACATCAAGATACTTAGTCTTAAATGTACGCAAGAATAAGTTTACAAGGTTTGTTGCTTTCTTACAGACAATCTCCACTTGTTTATTGGAGGAAAGATTATCAGATAACACAACGCCTAAATCATTTACTTCAGAAGATTTATTCATGACCACTCCGTTAAGATAATAATTCATCATGGCATTAGAACCGAAGTGTGAAACAACGCATTTTTAGCGGATAGCTCAAGATTAGAATGTTGACACCATTTAAAGATGTTATCAATGGCTATTTGGAGATCGGAAGACAAAAGTTGTACTTCAGTAAAGAGTTTCGCGTCGTCGGCATAAATCGCATATTGCACAGTCGAGGGAATAAATTATTTTATGTCATCGATGAATAATAAGAATAAATCAGGGCCGATTGTTCATCCTTGGGGCACACCACTAATCATAGAGGAAGTGCTTGAAAATTCGTTGTCAGCACAAATAGTCTGCATTCATCCAGTCAAATAATCACGAATCCATCCAAGGACAGGATTACAAATTCCTATATTTCTAAGCTTGCGTACTAAAAGATTACGGTTGACTGTGTCAAAAGCCTTAGATATGTCAAAGAGAACAACGTCGACATTCTTTCCATGAGGTAGTAGATCCACAAGGTAACGATGTGATTTTAAAAGTGAAGTTACTGTGGACCTTTTGTTTCTAAAACTGAAATGATGAGGAGATAGAATAAAATTGTTATTCAAGTAAGCATCGATTTGACTAATCGAAAAGTTTGATCAAACTATTGATTGATCAACTATTGTGAGCATTGCTAAATTACGGCCCTTAGTGCGACTTCGACATTCAGAATAGAACAATTTTAAGTTTCCTTTCCTAACTAGTTTGCTTTCTTTCTCAATCTGGAGTAAATGTAACTGTTCAGAAAATTCAACAGAAAGTTTGTGGCTACATACATAATTAGGAGAATGAAGTATAGCTCGTTGCAGCTTGTAATACATTGTTGAGCCTAGGTGGATAGTGGTCGATATCAGAGAACTCAGAGAAAAAGGGACGAAACGGTCGATAAGGTCAACAAGGAAGTCAACAATGTAGTTATTAGCAGCGTCAGAGTCAAATGGAGCTAGAGAAAGCGTCCAGTCATTAGATGCAATCAGCCATTCCATCATAGCCCAATTCGAACGCGCGAAATTTCTTGAGAGAGAGAGAGAATGAGCCGAAGCAACAGGAAAAGTTGAGAAAATCACTTGAAATTCTACGGTGGCATGGTCACTTGAGAAAAAAAGCGCATTTACAATACAGTCGGAAACAACTAGACTATTAGACTACACAATATATAATATATTCGTACCATGTGTTGGTTGGGAGACGAATTGAAAGTAATGCTCGTCGCAGATGAAATTTAAGAACAAGAAATGATTCTCATTGTAAGAAGTGTATAGGCTATTCCAGTCAAGAAATGGAAGACTGAGATCTACTACCAACATAGGTATTTTGAGAAAAGAAATCGATTTAATGTAGGGCAACAAACTGATCATCGTTGATGATGTACAAGAAGGGGAACGGTAGATGGGGAACGGAACACATCGCATTTGCCGTAGAAGTGCAATAGGGATGAAAATAACGAGAGATATCACTTATATACCATTATCATGAAAAGAGGAAACTAGAACATATGGAATATTGAGGGAAACAAATACGGCAACTCCAACGCTTCGGTTATGATCATTTAGGGAACGATCACATCTACAGGGAGATCAATATATTTGATGACACTGATTTTACCGCATATTTTTCTTTAATGCGAGCGGAATTCCACTTTCTTCTCCACAATTTTTTTATCTGTTGTATGATAAGATTCTATAACTTTCACTCGTAATGACCTCCTCTTTTGCGAATGACAGCCTCCAGACGATGGGGGTAGGCATAAATCAGCGACAATATTGCGCCCCGACTAAAATGAGAACGCACCATTTCGGAAGTAAATAATATTTGAGAACGAAATTTTGGTTATTGGTAAATGAAAGGTTAACAAAAGTAATGGTGTCGTTTAAAATCGGAAGATCGACTCAGCTCGCGCTCTACATGTAACCAAAGTTTGTCATCAAATATACTGACCATCCTGTATACAACAAATACTTATGATCCTTCAAAAACTCACGATCGGAATCTAAGAAAGAAAGCCAAGTTTCAGTAACGAAAACAAGATCATAGGTATTGCAAATAAGCAAAAAATCAAGATCAGCTACTTTATTGCGTATAGATCTCGCATTGAATAAACATGCTTTCGTTAGAGGGCGAAAAAAAGAATTCCTAACACTGCCACTGACCTAGCGAGAACTTCTTTTGGTAACATTCGCGTCTGTCCTCTTCTGTTCTTCTCGGAATGGTCTCGGCGTCGATAGCTTGGAGAGCTGAGTCCCTCTGACGGTCCACTCTATCTGCCCGGCCGCCTGGTTCTAATCTCTGGCACTATGTCTGCACTGCTTCTCTAATTCGAGTCCAGTTCTGTTAAAGTCTTCTCTAACGAAGACTCGGGGAAGAGACTGCAGGACAGGGAGCCTGGAAGTTCTTATCCTTTTCAGACAAGCTGAGCGTAGAGTTGTAGACGGGAACTCGTCTTTTGTGCTCCGCTTTGCCAAACCGCTTGTATTTGACTTCGCCTTTATTGAAGGCCTCTGAGAAGCCCTGGATTTCCAGTTCTTGTATGAACTTAGAAACGAAGGTTTCATCGTTTGCGGCTGTGAATGAGTCCGATTCGTATTCCTCCATTCCAACAACTACGATATTCTTCGCCTTCTCTTCAATAACACCTTTGTATTCGAGTAGACAGCGTCTGGAGATAAAGTGAAATGAGAAGATTGGGCTGCTGATGAAACGACAAAACTTTTCTTGAGTGAGAGACTTGATCTGCTTGTTTTGAGCCTCGATGGTTCGCACTTGAGTTTCCATCGTGTCTGCTTGCAAACGGATGGTTTCTAGAAGAGAGACGTCTTCAATGTTGGAAGAAGAAGAGGATATGTTTGGACGATTCAATTGTAGTATTTAATGACCTCGTGGTTTGTTCCCTGTGGTTATTTTATGCACGAATAAAACGTTACATAACTTGTTTGTTCACTGCGGGGAAAGGTTGAATACCTCTAAGGCGAGTGTATTCAAACAGAGGTTATATATATATATATATATATATATATATATATATATATATATATATATATACGGATGGAGTTTACGACATAAGGAGTCAACAATATAAGCCAAATTGAAAACTCTTGATTCAGCCTTACTGGACTTCCTGGCCGGTTTTTCGAAATGTTTTTAAACGACAAATTACCTTCTATGCGCTTACGTCACAGGTACGAATATGTATAACAAAAAATAAAAATTTTCAATGATAATCAGCAGTTGAAAGCTGCCGGCTACCAGACTGAAGTGGAAGGCCATACCGGTATAGAAGTCGCTCTTCACTTTCGCTCTACTGTCACGAATTTTCTGCGTATGTGTTTTCCAGTGTTTTCCCGTGTTTTCCAGTCTGCTTCATCTCTTCTTTTTTCTTTTCTCTTTCTTATCGGTTACTTCTCATTTGTTCTCTACTTTTTTCGAATGGTCTACTCGTATTTTCTTAACTTTTTTCTCGACTGAGTAGTTATAAATTTTCTCCGAAGGGGCTCTACCTCAGTTGCTTTTACCAGAGTTCATCTCCAAGAGAGACCTATTTTTTCTATCATAATGTCTAGCCTTACGAATCTTTCTCCTACCAAACTTTCTCCGGAGAATGCAGCTATCTTGCAGCACATCACCTGTCACATGGAACAAAATTCAGGAGTCAAACACGAATGCTATTATCGCACTAAGAGATGTAGCTACGCAACAAGCAGCAATTTTGAACAACGTGATCGCCACAGTTTCTAGCCTATTTTCCTCGGTAAAAAATCTATTGTCTGCCCAGTCGGGTTCCTCCTCTCCGCTTACCAATCCATCTGCTGCCGCCATGTCCTTTCAGCGGTCGTTTCAGATGTCACGAGATCTCTCGCCAGTGACACAGAAGCGCAGGATAAAACAAAACGAGCAGTCCTGGTGAGCATCGCCGAGGCAGATACTGAGGAAGAAAAGGCTAAACAAGAAAAAGCTCTTCTCACGTCAATACTGAAGGTAGCTACCGATCCTAACCTCACTCCACTCCAGCTCAATGAGTAGCATGTATTTTAAAACACAGGTGAGATATATCACACTCACGGGATTCAGTACTTAACCCGTGGATGGGAACTGGGTCTCACTAAAAGACAGATCGTTCCTATCTGAAATACGGAGTAGTGCTCGGTAAACCTTCGGTCAAGCAGCCATTGTCACCGTTATATCTTCGCTTAACAAAAACCAGCTTCAAAACCGAAACAAACTCCGTTATAACATACCTATATTCCACGAAAAAGTTGATGGTAAATACATCTTCAAACTGAAAACTTTTCTGATAATAAAGGAAATGAATGTAAAAATACCAGGTCTGTCATATGTAATATAATCGACTACAATAAGTATGTCTTTAGTAGTAATACAAAAAACAGTTTTTTTACTAATAAACCTACTAATCTTACATGTACATCAAAAAATGTGATTTATCTGATAAATTGTACAAAATGTAAGATGCGTTGGAGAAACAACTAAATCACATAAAAAACTTATATCACAAAAAATATCATATACAGAAAGCATACCGTATCACAACATGCCAATAAAAATACATAGAAAAACTCAGAGTAGACACAAAAACCGTAGAAGAACTCGTCCAGCATACCAAGTCAGAGAGATTGAAGAAATTGTTGATAAACTAATAGAATCTAAAAATAACAGACTATTATATTTTGAACATAATCAATTAAAAAATAAAAAGAAAGATAAGCTCATTAAATTCACATCAACCAAAGAATTTCATAAACTCAATAACTAATATAAACTAATTGTTACTAGTACCATTTGTGACTATTCCTGGAGAAAACAGACTAATTTTATAAATAATTAAATAGATACATTTAATATAAAGCTTACATATCATGGTAAATATATGGATAACATTCCTTTTAACCAATTTTTCAATAAAAGTCTTAACGGCAACGTAGACGGAGAAATTTTCAAATAATTAAAAATTCATTCTTTCACTTTCCCTGCCCTCGAGATGGTCGCATCTGCTCCCCTCTCTTTCTTCATTTCCCCGTGAAACCATCGTTCCCCTCCCCTGCACATCATGACTTCACTTCACTCTACTCAAGTTTTTGACTCCTCGTCCTTCTGCTCCTTCTACTCCAATTTCTTTTTAAAAAATCGTGTTGTCACCCAAGCTCCCGCATCAAATCAACTCCTGCTCGTCAGAGAAAACCCCCTCTTTTTTTGTGTGGTATAACGGAACTCGCACATGCAACAGTCCTACTTTGTAGATTTTCAAGATCTATTTGCAAGAAATAAAATCTACCTATATATCTAAAATCTATCATTCAAAATACGCACCATATGTACCCACATTAGAAAAAAATCTTCAATTATAATAACTTTTTAGAAAATCTGGAAAAAAAACTATAATTGAAGATATCAACAAGAACGATTGCGTCTGCCGTAAATACTCTCACATTTTTGACAATAATTTAGGACACGTTTGTACAACTTGCTTTAATAATTGTGGATACCAAGCTATCTCAATTGAAGGCAATCATACACATTATACTAATGGCATTACCCAAAAAAAGAACTTATCTACCTATTCAAATCAGGGTTGCACATTTTTCGTTTTTCCGGGTTTTTTCGACATTTTTCGACCGTGTCGAAAAAACAGTCGAAAAATTCGAAAAAAGTTTTTTCGTTTTTCTCGACTTTTTTCCTTCTGTTTTTTTGTTGCTTTTTTCGCTCGTTTTTTTCGTTTTTCAACTTTTTTTTCGACCAAGCCTGATTCAAATAAGATCCTGTTATCTGCAGCCGCCAGCTCAATCCCACGCGGTCGCATCAAGAAGAGAAACGTTCCCTTAACACCAGAATTCCGAGATTGGATGACCAAACGAGACGCTTTACGAGAATCAGCACCATCAACATGAACATCAGACGAGCCACGGACAGAAACAAAAGGACATCTGGAGAAACTTCATGGAGACCTTTGATCCCAAACTAGACAGCAAGAAACTTGGGAAAACGATCACTGGGAAAACCCCCTTGAAAGGACCCCTCACATCCTCCTGCGAGATCGCGAACTTTTTCAACAAACGCTTCACACGCCCAGTCGCCTACAAAACAAAAAATGAAAACCGGAAAACTATGAAGAAAGTTCACAACATCCACGCGAAAGATTTTTTCGAGTACTCAGAGGCCGCAGTGGAATCAGCTATTCAGAAGACAAAGAAATCAACAGCCCTCGGACCGGACGGACTCGCTCCAATACTCTTTCGTTATCTCGGGAATAGAGGTATAGCCGCCCTCACAAAGCTCATCAACGACTCCCTCCGCTCCGGCAGAATCCCCATGATTTGGAAATCTTCACTCATTCTTCAACTCCTGAAAGCAGTAAAAGAGGCAACGGATGGACCAGGATACCGACCGATCTCCTTACTCTCACCGATGGCGAAAATCATAGAACGACTTCTATTGGAAGAACTCAAGCCGTACGTAAGAGTAGCTGAGCACCAGTATATATTCACCACAGGAAGATCCACCACCTTTGCCCTCCTCACTCTTTCAAAAGACATAGCTGCAGGTTTTAACGCGAAGAGACCAGCCAAACGTACAGTGATGTTGGCAATCGACATGTCAAAGGTCTTTGACAGCATAGACATAGCGGTACTCATACATAGATCTCGTCCCACAAACCAACGCTCCAAACTTCGCAAAGAAATGGCTGGCATCGTACCTCAGAGGACTAACGAGCCGTACAAGCTTCCGCGACGTCCTCTCGAGCTCATCCCTGATCAGAAGCGGAGTTCCTCAAGGCAGCGCACTCTCACCGCTTTTTTTCAACTTATATCTAAGCGATCTTCCGAACAACGATCCAAACATCAAAATCGTCTCTTATGCTGATGATATAACGCTATGGGCGTCAGATCCGAGCATTTCCACTGCCTCGCTACACATATGATCCGGTCACCCACACATCGAAAAGTTCATCCACGATCGTGGACTATCTATTTCTCCTGCCAAAAGCCAGCTTCTACTTTTCACACCTTACAGCAAAGAGTACAAGACGTCTCGATCGGAGGTCAGAGCGTACCCACCGTGAATACCGCCAAAATCCTTGGAGTTACATATAACTCTATGTTCACATTCAGTCATCATGCGAAAGACATAGCAGGCCGAATGTCGCAACGTAACAATGTACTGAAGGCGCTAGCCCGCAGTACATAAGGCAATCGAAAGGAGACAATCCGTCTCACGTACAAAGCAATTTGCCAATCCATCTACGGCTACGCAGCTCCAGCCTGGGCCAGCTTTCTCTCCGCCTCAGCACATGCGAAAAGTCGAAGAGGACAGAACAATGACCTGCGTATCGTAACAGGAAACCATCAAATGGCCAGCGTCGACCACATACATGCAGAAGCTAAAGTAGTGAGATCGAAGTCGCACCTTCCCATGCTATCAGCCCAATAATTGGCAGGGGCCCAAGTGAGCCCAAGTCACTTCCATCACGGACTATTTCTCCAAGGACCCCCCCCCCCCCACCCAACATGAAAGCTGATCTTCACATCGCATGCAGAAGCACTGTTGAAAGAGCTCTGTCGGAAACAACAGAAAAGAACAACGGGAAAAGCGTCGCCAACCGAGTCCACACAAACATGGTCTCAGAAGAAAAGGAAACCATCCAAGGTCCAGTCATACTGGGCGGCCGACCACCACCGGACATAAATAAAGAAGAAGTGGACCTCTAGAAAAAAAAACGCCCGCTGCACGCTGAGCCAATTCCGCTCAGGCTACAGCAGGTACACCAACCACTACTCACACCGGATCGATGACTCGATACCTGACTGCTGCCCAGACTGTCTCAATGGACCACACGACGTAGCCCATCTCTTCAAATGCGCTAAACGTCCAACAAGACTCACGTTGGATGAACTCTCTGGATGAACCCAAAAAAGTAGCCTCATTTCTGAGACTATTGTGAAGGAAAGAAGAAAAAATGTATTAAAAAAAAGGAGGGAGAGAAGGAGATAGCGGCTCTCCATAGCCGACTCTCTTCGATGCGAGACGTTTGCCGGCAACAACAACAACAACAACAACAGTCTTTCATAACGAGAGCTAAATCAGTCGCCATTCGATTTCATAGGATGTAACCTAACCAGAACATAATGAGAGTAAACGAAAAGCTCATTTTTCCAACATAGTCTGTGTTCTGATAGACATTAGATCCGTGGCTTACATTGTTGAATATCTCGCAAACGAGTCCAAGGCAAGTTTGATAGCACTTACAGAACGTGGGTTCATCCATCAGTTATCCAAGATTCCATGCTATCTTTGAATCAAAAACTCAATTTTTTTCGTTCGGATAGATTCAGTGATAACCCAGGAGGTAGATTTGCGATTTTTGTTCACAAATCTTTAAACTCTGTCATGCTACTTTCTAAGAGTTTCTACATCTACTGTCAGCTGTTGTCAATCAAGGTCCCTACAAGACAACATCATTTCCTTGTTCACTGTATATACAGAAGTCCAATGTGTACGGTTGAAGACTTCGAGCGCATTTTAGAATTTTTGGAAGACATACTCATCAATCACAGCGAAGTAAACCACGTCTTGATGGGAGACTTCAATACATTGGATATCGGTTGGCCATATTCGACTTACAAGAGGGATGTTCCAACAAACCGCCCTTCAAGAGCTCTGGCCCAATTCGTCTCCAAATTTTCTTTTTACCAACACGTGAGTGATGGTTTAGAAAATACCAACCTGGTTAGAAAATACATTAGATTTAGTCTTCTCCACAGTTCTAGACATGATGACTCAATGTGTAGTGAAACTCCCTCATGCGATCATAACATGTTCGAATTTGTAATAACAGGGTTTTAATTGAGGATAAACAAACCCAAGAAGTTTTATACTTGCTCTCAAAAAGCAGAATATAACTTGGCCAACTTCTTGATAGCATTGACAGGCCTGGAGTCTTTTCCAGACAAGTAGAACCTGGCCTGAATAATGAGATTTTTTCGATAATAGACTTTAGATTACACTGTAAGGTGTTATGCTTTGCTCGATTTGTCCTCTTTTCATGTAACATATTTTGATCCGTATTTGAATGCGAATGCAATAAATAAATAAATAAATAAACAAATAAGATCCGTGAGGTTAACAAAAAAAGCGTTTCATTGGTCAAGTTGAATTCCAGGAGAGAAAAAAACCAGTTAGCCGCCCATTATAGCTCGTGTTCGTCGTCAAGCAAAAAGGCTATTCAACAGAAAACATATGATTGGAATTTCTCCATTCAATAAAATGAACCTGAAACTTCGCCGATGCCTGGACTTTCATCAACGTAACCTCGAGAAAGCATTTCTTGGAAGCAAAAGGTTGAAGAGTCTCTAACGCTTCAGCAACTTGAACTTCAAAGACGATTCAACAATAGGCCCTATCAAAAACTGCGAATGGCTCGGTGGTTTCTTTGGAATTCAAAAAATCTCAATTTTTCGCGGAGCATTTCAAATCATAATGTATGTTTTCTGCGATGGGATCAGGGCCGTTAATTTTTCGTTTTTCGTTTTTTTGGTTTTTTCGAAAATTCGAAAAACCAATCAGTCGAAAAAAATTTTTCTCGAAAATTTGAAAAACCAAATTAGTCGAAATTTTTTTTTGAAAATTCGAAAAACAAAGTAGTCGAAGAAAAAAACTTTTTTCGAAATTTCGAAAAAAAAAACAAAATAGCCGAAAAAAAAACTTTTTTTCGAAAATTCGAAAAACCAAAATGTCACAAAAACTTTTTTGTCGAAATTCCGAAAAAAAGGTCCAACAAATTTTTTTTCGAAAATTCGAAAAACCAAAATGTCACAAAAACTTTTTTGTCGAAATTCCGAAAAAAAGGTCCAACAAATTTTTTTTCGAAATATCGAGAAAATTTTCGAGAGCAAACCAAGCAAAACGAAAAAGGACAAAAATAAAATTTTTGCGGTGATTTTGGTGTTGTCTGCCTGGCACATCTCGAAAAAAAAATTCTGAAAAAAATTTTTTGGTTTTTTTCTCTCGCCACCCCTGATGTGGAAGACTCTTTAAAAAGTAAACTGAAAATTCTTTAGATTTCATTCAGATACACGCGCACACAGTGTTTTCCCGAATAAAGCGTCTGCCAGCGAAGAACAACTCCTACCCAGACCTGATTCCATATGTCTTCATCAAAAACACGGCGTTAACCATCTCTCAGCCATTGGTAATACTACATATTGGACAGTTTTCTACTTCAAGGAAGATGCCCAAGTTCTCAGCGCTCAGATATAGTCAAACCCATCTAAAAGCGAAAAGATTGCCGCACTGACCCCGTAAACTATAGGCCAATCTGCATGATCCATTCCACCTCTAAGATCATGGAACGCATTCTCTGCGACAACATATTCGACTATCTGAAGGAGAATTCACTGCTCAGTCGCTGCCAATTTGGTTTCAGACCCCGCCATTCTTGCGAGCTAGCACTCTTGGAGACTCAAGTGAATTGACACAGGAAATTGGACAACAAAGTGTTCATCAGCTGCGTATTGATAGACTTCTGACGTGCGTTTGTGTCCCAATCAGGCTTGCTCGAAAATTTTTTTCAAAAATTTCTCGTTTTTTGGCTGTAACTTTTCATCCATCATTTCAGGCTCATTTCTTGATGTTTTTGAAACTATGAAGATGAACGGACATACATAAACCTTTAAAAAATGGTCTCAGCTAGTTACCTATTTCATATTGTCCAATGAAGGGAGACGGAGTTACTTAGAAGTCGAGATAATGCACAATTTTCTAAGCAAAAGGATGGGAAAACTAATTTTGATAAAAGGAACTCAACTTCGAAGCAAAATTTGAAGGAAAAAAAACTGTAAGAAAAGTTACGGTAAAGCCAGCTCAGCAGCAGAAGGATGAATCAAGTGTAGATGGCCTCGAGAGAGACAAGTTTTTTTTGTTGAAATTTTCAGATATTATTTGAGATAGTTCTGTATTTGAGAGCGCTCGCATAGGTCTGCGAATGCCGTTAGGCTTGTGTGCCTTTGTGCCGTTAGGCTTGTGTGGTCTGCGAATCCATAACTTGTGTGCCTTTTAAATTTTTTTATATAACTTGACGCACTATATTGAAAAGCGTTCTTCGAAAGAAAAAAATGTTGCATTTTTACTGAGTTACGTTGAGTGCAAAAAACTTCATCTCATCAAGAGTCCGCGGGTTTTCTGATTTTTTAATATGTACTTCTCAAAAACCTGAAAAATGTTTGGGCTAGCGAATGATACGAAGGGTTTGAAGAGAAAAACCAAAATAACTTAATTTCATGATGCCTACATCCCAACATTAAGGATTCCACGAAAAAAAAATTTCAAAGATACAATTTTTTTTTAGTATATGGGATGAAATGGCAAACACAGTTTGTTGAGGTAAAATATAATATTTATTATAACTTAATGCGAAAATCAATGAAGTGCATCATTTTTCACTTGGAGATGATTAAACCCTAACTCTCAGTGAGTAAAACCCTCTTTGAACCAAGTTAAGGGTACCAGTAAAACGTTTACCCATTTTGAATGTAAATTTTGGTACCAAATAGCAGAGTTGAACCAATTTCATTATACCTATCGTGTTAAAATGTTTGGATTAAAACATACATGAAAGTCATATCTCTAACAAAACCTTAAGTAAGGTTTTCGATTTTTTCATTTTGAAAATTTGTTTCTCATAACTTTATGATTATTGATATGTTATCTCGTTTTACTAAAAATTTGAGATAAAATAAGAGAACACAACCGCGAAAAAACTATGGCTAAGTAGTGATGACGAAATTCCTTAAAAAAGAGAAATTTTTATGATTAGTAAATCACTCCAATGAAGTGCACTCGTGTCTTTTATAAACAAGAATTTCCACAATTGACAGGTAATACGTCTTAAGATTGAGTTGAAATGATGCAGTCTCTGTGAATACCTCGAATTTTGTTTTTAAAATGAATGGAAACCATCTCGACACACTAAGAAGACTAAAAATTATAAAAAAAAACTCAATTTAAAGCGTTTTTACCAACTTTTTTTCTTCGAATTTTTAGACTTTTTTTACGCGGTCGAAAAACTTTTTTTCTTCGAAAAATGACGAAAAAACTGGAAAAACCGAAAAACGAAAAATGTGCAACCCTGGTCCCAATACCCCTTCCACTGGAGAAATCATCAGCTTTCGAGATCAGATGCTGTCCAAAATTCGTAGAATACTTCCTGCGGAATTGAAAACAGTTTGTCCGCGTTGGTGAGTGTAACTAACAATCATAACTGACCCCAACAGGAGTGCCTCAAGGCAGTTGCATAGGCCCGTTGCTCTTTCTACTGTACAGCAACGACCTTCCTGAATCGATCCCTGATGGCTGTTCAGTAACTATGTACGCGGACGATTTGAAGATCTCAATGGTGAACAATCCTCTTCTTCTACAAAGAGTAATATCTGCTGTAGCTTCATGGTCTCGAGCTTGGGAACTAAGCATAGCGACTTAAAAAAAACCGTGGTCATCCGTCTAGGGAACAAGCATCCTTCCTACTCGTTTTTCCTCGAAAACGTTGTTCTACCAGAGTCGGATATCGTGAGGGATCGGGGCGTCACGTACACTAATAAGCTCTTATTCGGTAGCCAGAGAACACGAACTCAAGATGTGCGTTCATATTACGTTCTTTCAAGTCAAAGAACCTCAACTTGTACAGAACGGTTTACAATACCTACGTTCGACCTCAATTGGATTACTGCTCGGTTATCTGGAATCCTTGCTCCAAGAAACACATTTCGGCCTGGATGGGTACATTCTAAAATATCGTAATCATCTTGTACTCACAATTTCCTTCCTAGTAGATGAGCTGAAACTCGTTTACATTCAAGTTCCATTGCTGACATCTTCTTTTTGCCTTTATTGAGAATGGAGCCATTGCATGTAAGCAAAGTTCTCCTCAACTGATTTATGTGAACCGCTTTGTGATTCTTAAAATACTGAATATAAGATTTGACAATACAAAGGCATATGATCGATACTACAAAGTAAAACTATTAACTTAAGGTAATTTGTTATTATAACAAGAACAACACACATAAACTGTCCAAAACTAAAATACCCATCGTCACTGTTTTTTCTTCGAAAAGACCAAGTATAAAAACCATAAAGCCTGCATTCCTGACACGAGAAAGAATACTGTTTAAGGCGAAAAATGCAAGTTACCAACAAAAAACAGATCATACTCTAAAATCTTTTTTAGCTTCAGGTTTGTACGAAGTTAAAGAGTTTCATTTGTTAATGTTCCGAAAAGTTCCCGCGAAAAAATCATTGCAGGGTGTTATTAGAGGTGGATGTTATTTGGGGTTTAGAATTTTGAAAAGCTGAAAAACAAACTGTTGTTATAAGGTTAATATTGTAACCAACAGGAACAAGAAAAAAAAGAAGAAATTATGCAATAATGGAACACCGAGTGCGAATTCGACAATTTATTACGAGAAAGAAAATTAAATTTCTTCATTTCATCAGTATTGTTTATCTATAAGTAAAATATTTGTTCACTATCACGCAGCTCAGTTGCACTTGAACCTTCGACATGATTTCTGAGAATCCAGAAGATGAAAGATTCTTTCCACCGTGCTGCTCCCAGCGAAAGAGACTCAGAAGCCAGAAGGATATGTGGCAGTTTTTCTTCTGAAGTCAGAGTTTCCATGGATGTACCCATCCGACATCACTTCAAGTGCGTGCACAACAGCAGGAATCTTCTCGATGGATGTCATGTTCTGTTTGTATTGATCGCGGAGAGCATTGATGATCTCCTGCAAAAAAAATTCGATTACGTATTTATTCATCCAAGGGACTATACAGGGTGTAACAAACATTCATACATGTACCATACATGTAAGTACGCCAATGCATTTATTGTGAATCAGAAAAAGAACAACTTGCCCAAAAAATTTTGATCGTTCATTTGTCCATATTTGTTTATGACGTGTGCTAAAAATCAGACTGATCCTTCAAGTTCTCGTGAAATGGCGACTGCTCATCGCACGCGTCTTTCGATTGACAAAAAATTTTGATTGTCAAAAAGTTTCAACTGACAAAAATTTTACGTCACATTCTTCAAAAATCAATGTCTGCGGTTAGCGCGCCTGGAACACGATCAAACGCCACAAAAATCTTATTACAGTGGCTGACCGTGACGAAATATCTCTTTCTCGTTCTATAAAAATTTCTCAGATCACCGATAGCATCCAGGAGAAGGACTTCCAGAATTTCTCAGATCACCGATAGCATCCAGGAGAAGGACTTCCAGAATTTCTCAGATCACCGATAGCATCCAGGAGAAGGACTTCCAGAATTTCTCAGATCACCGATAGCATCCAGGAGAAGGACTTCCAGATTTTCAGAAGGAGCATGGGAAAGATAAACGAAAGCTTGAGATTTCTGTCGAATTTTTTGTGATAGTTGTTAAAAGGGACACATCTTAACGTGGGAGAAAATTGTCCTCAATGTCTTCGAAAAACAAGGAGTAGTGACTCAAAAGGTGTCGAGAACTGATTGCGTGGACGCATCATAAATAGCACATGCTAACTGATTCCTCTGATAAGAAGCTCGCCTTTGAAGCGACTTCTGACCTTTAAAACTTCCATGTGCTTACTCGAGGCTCAAGAGCAGCTTTTGAGACATGTGCTGCCAGTTAATCAAACTTCGCAACCCCCACAGGTGGATGTCACGTTATCTGGGCGGGCGTGTGCGTTTAAGGCCCAAGTCCTCTCGTATTCATTGATCTAGAGGGTCAAAATCGACGTTTTGTCTGGATTATAATTTAAAACACACCGCTTATTTAATTTTAATCTGACTTCAATTCGACCAAAATATGTTTCCACAGGATTCTGCTGTCGTTTACAAAGCAAAAACAACACAAGTACGGTTTGAAACTCATTTTTCTGAATTCATGTCAAGCTCAGAAGGACCATTTTGCGTGCCGAATCTACTCTATTGATAACTCTAAGTAGTTTTACCTTGAGAGAATGTGCGCTGCTCATTCCCATAAAAGTTTGGTTTCTCTGAAAAACTCGATTTAGTAGAATGGTTCAAAATAAACGAAAAATATCCGGCCAAAGACTGAAGCGTTCACCAAGCTGCATCACACTGTAGTTTAGGCAGAAAAACGCATAATCGAATGAAATTCGACCCAATGTTTCAAATACTCACAGATAACAAATTTATGAAATTCAAGTTCATCAAATCTTCAAATTGAAATTTAATTCTTTCTCTCTCCCTGCCCTCGAGATGGTCGCATCTGTTCCCCTCTCTTCTTCATTTCCCCGTCAAACCATCGTCCCCCTACCCTCGGCATATTTTCGACTCCTTGTCCTTCTGCTCCTTCTACTCTAATTTCTTAGGAACTCATGTCGGCTCCCAAGCTCCCGCATTAAATCAACTCCTGCTCGTCAGAGAAAACACATGTTTTATGTGGTATAACTGAATTTGCACATGTGACAGTCCTCCTTTGTAAATATCCAGCATCTATTTGCAAGGAATAAAATCTATCTATCTATCAACACGTTACCAGGATATAAGTGAATGAACTCATTGGCGTACTTATGGCACACCCTGTATAAGTCATAAATTGAAAGATACCCAAAGCCGAGCACTGATTTAAATCTATCTCCCGCTAAGTTGACCGCATCCAGTAATTCATAGGATCATATACCGTGCAAAATTCTATCAAGTTTTGATTTTTCGTTGATAAATTTTTCCAATTTGTAACCAGTAGTTTAAAGTTCCAATCGTTCTTTCAAAAAAGATAACGAAAAATTTTGTCTAAAATCACGGAAATAGGAATACTAATAATTAAGCTGCCACCAGAAAACCACTGTAAAACAAATAAATAATTTTGAAGAAAAAAATTAATTCGATCTGAAGCAGATCTAAAACACGTTTATACTTCCGATAAGATGAGGCATTTAACAACAAAAAACCTAGTGCAGCCACATGAAAAAAAGAAATTTGAAAAATTGAATTTTGCGTTTAAAACAGAATATTTGGAAAATTTGAGGTTTGGTGCAAATGATTTCGGTTGTTCTTAAAACAGACATTTCACCATAACTACAGCATATACTTCCAAAAAAAGAAGAAAATATCAAGACAGTGTGTTCGCTTTTTGCAGAGTTATATTCAAAAGTTAATTTTTTAAAAAGAGTTTTGCACGGTACTGTGTGTATACTCAGCGCAACACCTGTACTAATCTGTTCAAACCTTCGGCACAAATTCCTCATAAGTAGTAGTATACGGAATGAATTGGTGGTGAAGTCGAGGGGCATCAATGGCCTCCTTCACGGTCTGGTTGAATAGAAGAGTGCGCACGAGTGTGTTCGCCACTGAAGAGATAATGTAGGAGCCGCCCGCCGCCCCAGTTACCAATTTCACCTGTAAGAGAGTAAAAATTGTCTCTTTTCTTTTTGGATCTAGTCAGCTGAAGCTTTCGTTAAAAGTAAAATGTATTGCAAGTGTATTAGTTAGCCCTCTTCCCCTATTCATTTTATGAAAGGAGACGGAGTGGCATCTTTTTTCTTCCCGTGGGCCAACAATAAGATTGGTGAGTATCGCCTTTCTCACCAGATTGGAGAAACTCCTCCATTGTTCCTCACCTCATTATCAGCCGCATTAAAAACAACGACGGGACTCATGCTGCTCATTGGTTTCTTGCCCGGTCGGATGAAGTTTGTCTCTGACGGGGCAAATCCAAAGGCGTTGGGGACACCGGGGGTGGAGAAGTCGTCCATCTCGTCGTTCCAAATAATTCCTAAATTATAAAGCTGAGTCAGAACTCTTCAAAGTTTACAAACTTGTCTTTCGTTTCTTATTAATCCTCACTGCATTTTAAACTTTTCTTAGAATTTTTTGAGCTCAAGTTACTTTCGAAATATAATTGGTTTTCAATGTTTTCGGAATATTCCTAGCTAGAACCGATAATTACATTTCGAGCCTGTAGTTTCTGCTTGACTGAATTTTTAGAATTTTATGTCAGCAAAACCAGGTTTTCGTAATTTTCCCTTTTTAATAGTTTGAACTGGTTTTCGGAATCTATGTAATTTACACAGGTTGTCAATGAATTGACATCATTTCGCAGTTCGAGGAAGTGCCTGCGCACAAATGTATACATATAACATGAGAATTGTTATAGAGATTCGTAACTCACCGAGCGTAGGAGAGATTCTCAACGAGCCAAAGTGGAGATTGACCGTAGAAGTGCACGAAACCGCATTGCCTTCATCGTCGATTGCTGTCAGAATTGATCGGTATATAGCTCTTTTTGTAGAATTTATCAGAATATATTGTTAGAACACTTAAGAAATAGCTTATCGTCTCTGAATCCCAGCCAAGAAACAGAAAATAGAGTTTGTTTTCTACCAAACTCAAACAATATATTAGCAGATCGCGCATGCTTCACTCATACCTTTTCAAATAAAGTATAAGCAAACTCCGGAATGTCGTTTCAACCTAGAAACTATTCGCTGAAACTTTTCGTAACTATCTTTTCGATTCTAATGAGCATATGAATGTGGGCTTCTCTGATGTCTTCCCAGAAAGGTCTACCCGACACATGAGAAGTTCCGTGATCCTCTGGGAGGGCGCTCATCACATCAGTGTACACATCCATATTCTGCGATTCGTTCGTAATTGATTTCGCCATCTTTGTTATGAACTCACTGAAACAAACGTGCTCTCTCATGAAATTTTTTTCAGTAATTTTTCCTAACATCACATAAAACAGAATATAAAACAGTTTCCCCTTTACATGGTTCAAAGTTTATGACGATATTTCTCATTCCAAAAAAGTTTTGAGGAGCAAAATAAATAGTGAGAACCGAGAAGTTTTCTGCGGTATTGAATATTCATTCAAATTTAGAGAGAGACCGAAAGCAATCAATACACAAGAAGCCCTCTTGTGCATTAGATTTTATTGTTGACGCATTTGAATTTTATCATTGAACTATGTAGCAATTCACTCAATATACGTATGTTTCTAATTAAGGGAAAGATTATATGTATCTGGAAAAAGAATTACGTAAAAAACTTCGAAGTTCACACTTATTCCCGGATGAGAATTTCAGTTGATGCGTCAACTGAATGTAGCTATAGATTTTTGTTGTTTGAAGAACTTTTGGTTTCTCCACTTTAACCATAGACGAAAGCGTCTCTCTTCTAACCCAGTTTTAACCTCACTCATATCCCAGCATGTACCTCACTCTGTACCGAAAAATTTCTCTTGGAGTATCCTAGTAAGATTATGAGAATGTTCAGCTTTCTTCGTAGTTCCAAGATGAGAACATCCTCCCAGTTATTAATTCGGAAAACTTGTATAAAATTGCATAAAGAAGTGTTCAAGTTCGAGTGTAAATGTGAAGATTTGTTTGAATTGCCTAATAATTCCAGACTTTTCTATCATACCATAGCTAACCGTATAAAGGCAGCCAAAAATATCGGTTCTTTGGTTATGAAAAACGTTTGTGTAACCTCATCCTCCGAAATGTCCAACGCCTTTTCTGTTTTTTTTTCTCTTTAAAAAAAAAACACATTCCGTATCTGGCCTCTTCTTCAAATCCATGCATCTAACCCACTAGTTAATGATCTAATTGTGACCCCTTTGAATGTCTCCAAATTGATCGATCGTATTGCTCCTAACACCTTACCGAATCTACTCATCAATAAGTGTAAAGATAGCAACTCGAATGCCATTTCTATACTTTTTTCATACTGTCTGACATCAGGGCACTCACTATACATAGGCATGGAAGATTGGTATTGTGAAGCCAATACATAAAAAAGGTATTAAATCGGATGTAAATAACTATCGCCATATCTCCCTTGTTAGAACAATCATATATACAACGATCTTGTTCCAGACATCAATTAGGCGTTGAGAGGATGCAACGATTTTTTACCCGTCGCATTCTCTTTAAAATGGCATTATTGATCTCAGCTACTGCGAACGTCTAGATCTATTAAATCTTTCATCTCTAGAGCATCGGAGAGCCGTGGCCGATCTATGCCTTATTCATAAATGTTGGCACGGAAATGCTGAATTGGACACAACTTATCTTTACAAGTTGCAGCTTTTCCCGTACAGTCGTAGAATATCTCACTCTTCAAGAATTTTATTACCGATCAAGCTTAAGGATTCTAGAAACACATTTGTATCACGCCTAATTGATGTCTGAAACAACATTTGTAGAGATGAAGAGAGAGAAAGAGAAGGAGAGAGAGGAAGAGTTGTTCTGTAATTGTGATAAACCTTCGGGTAGTTGTTGTTTCACAAAAGTAGTGAGAATGTCTCACAGTTGTTCGGTCAGGATAAAGCACACATTCTTCCCTTTTCTCTTTCTCCTGAGCGGCCGTCATGTAACAACTCTCCCCACTTCTCGTAATTTTCCCTTTTGCGTCTTTCTGAGCGGCTGGTATGCAATGATTCTTTCCATTCTCGATTTCCTAACTTGAATCCCTTCGTAGAGACTCCCACCAGGAAAAACCTCTGAACCCCTAAATTTCTCTTCTCCCCTATGCCACAGAAACCCTCTATCTTCCCTCTGACTTATGCTTTTACACGTGATGTTTCCAAATACTTTGCTTAATAAAACTTCAAAACTTCAAACTTGCCTAACGAAATCGTTACATTGAAATCATTTCAAGCTCTCATCTCTTTCTAGAGATGAAATGTGCCTCGTTCTTTAATCCGAAATTATAATTAGTTTTTTTTTCATTGTTTATTCTCCTGTATAACTATGCAACGGTTCATTTCTACCTACTGCTCTTCTCAGCGTGAACATGCCCATCTTCTTGTTTTTTTTAAAATTATTTTTATTACTACCTTTCTCGAAGATCAAACTCTCCGTGCTTGCTTGTATGTATTACATAAACTGATATCACTTATGTGACAGTGATCCACTTTGCACACCTATTCTTGTAACAGTATGCAATTTGGAATAAAGATTGATGATCATGTTGTTAATTCTTTGAAGGTCTGAAATACAGACCGCGTTTTAACCACTAGTAAATTTCCACGCACGTGGCACAGTATACTTATTATTGGCCTATAATGTTTACTAGAAACTTGGTTGAATTGTCCAAGTTTGAGGTTGGTTCTGAGCGGACTCTCTCTGTGTATAGGTTGGTCCTGAGCGGACTCTCTCTGTGTATAGGTTGGTCCTGAGCGGACTCTCTCTGTGTATAGGTTGGTCCTGAGCGGACTCTCTCTGTGTATAGGTTGGTCCTGAGCGGACTCTCTCTGTGTATAGGTTGGTCCTGAGCGGACTCTCTCTGTGTATAGGTTGGTCCTGAGCGGACTCTCTCTGTGTATAGGTTGGTCCTGAGCGGACTCTCTCTGTGTATAGGTTGGTAATGAGCAGACTCTCTCTATGTATAAGTTGGTCCTGAGTGGACTCTCTCTGTGTCTAGGTCGTTGCCGTGCTGTTTGTTGGTTGTGTTTGTTTAAAAAAAACTGAGTTAGTTACGATAAAAGTTCTCTCTTTTCTTGTAATTGTGAGTCAAAACACAGTCATATCATGAGAAAAAATTTCTTGAGAATTCTACCTTAAGAAACAATTCTGAGTTGGAATGTTCCTCTCAGAAAATCCGAGACTTGTTTAAAGAGACTATTAGAGAAGTATATTTATTAAATGATTCTCGAACACTTGGAATTGAACCACATCTTGAATACGAACCAATCTGGATTTCGCTGTAAGAGGTCCACAATCTTTTTGCTTGTGCATTCTAATTCTTTATATCTCGCCCTTTTTGCGAGAAAAGTGCCGTTGGATATCTTTAAAGTTGATTTCTCGAAAGCTTTCGATTTGGTCGACCATCGTCTTTTAATACACAAACTATAATCCTGCGGAGTTCATTATTCTTTTTTGACTCGTGTTTCATCATTTCTTGCTGATAGGTTCTTCCGTGTAAGCATCAACAATATGTTATCGAATGAGATATCGTGGAACTGATACCACAAAGCGTTCATTGTTCCGTTTACTCATTAACGATATCGTGGAACTGATACCACAAGGCGTTCATTGTTCCCTTTACTCATTAACGATATCGTGGAACTGATACCACAAGGCGTTCATTGTTCCCTTTACTCATTAACGATATCGTGAAACTGATACCACAAGGCGTTCATTGTTCCCTTTACTCATTAACGATATCGTAACTGATACCACAAGGCGTTCATTGTTCCCTTTACTCATTAACGATATCGTGGAACTGATACCACAAGGCGTTCATTGTTCCCTTTACTCATTAACGATATCGTGGAACTGATACCACAAGGCGTTCATTGTTCCCTTTACTCATTAACGATATCGTGGAACTGATAACACAAGGCGTTCATTGTTCCCTTTACGCCGACGACGTTAAAGTTTTCTCGGAAGACTCTAGTCTCCTTAAACTCGCTTCAGATGCAATATCCGATTACGCCTCAGAATGGTCGTTGATTATTTGAATGCCCAATAGTCTCGTAATGCACTGTGGTAATAACAACCCCAGTAAATCATACTTCTTAAACGATAATGTTGATCAGTCAAAATTATGTTCGTGCATAAGGTATTAGTTTCCACTGTTCGCTTCATTTTTCCTACCATACAAATAACATGGTTGCGAAAGCATCCAGGTGCATGAATATAATCTTCCGTTCTCTGACACTCGGCTGGGACCGAACTTCCGCTGCCTAACCGGGGCTTGTAGAGAGTTAACCAATACATCAACCGAGTACACATTGTCCCATGCAATTTCATGCTATGTCTAAGGCACGATGGCCGTTCTTTCTAGTCACACATGCTCATGAAGCAATTGCGTCATGAAAGGAGTGTAACTCCACAATCCATGATAAAGACATAAAGATGATGGTAGAGAGAAGATCATTTTTTATCTTTGTTAATCGTTTAAAGCAACGATGGGCTGAGACTATAATGAATGAAATCCAGCGCACGGGCAAAAAACTGGCACTCGGCTTGGACCGAACTTCATGTGCCAGTTTTTTGCCCGTGCGATGGATTTCATTCATTATAGTCTCAACCCATCGTTGCTTTAAACGATTAACAAAGATCAAAAAATAGATCTTCTCTCTACCATCATCTGTCTGTCTTTATCATGGATTGTAGAGTTACATTCCTTTCATGACGCAATTTCTTCATGAGCATGCGTGACTAGAAAGAACTACCATCGTGCCTGCCTTTGACATAGCAGGAAATCGCATGGGACAATGGGTGCTCGGTTGGTGTATTTGTTAACTCTCTAGAAGCCCCGGTTAGGCAGCGGAGGTTCGGTCCCAGCCGAGTGCCAGTTTTTTTGCCCGTGCGATGAATTTCATTCATTATAGTCTCAGCACATCGTTGCTTTGAACGATTAAAAAAAATCAAAAATTGATCTTCCATTCTATAAAAACCACTTCTATCACCATCTTAATTCGTGCTTATAAGACTTACATTATGCCCATACTTGATTATGGATCTGAAGTTTGGTCCCCCGTTGCTATCGGCTTGGTAAATGAAATTGAAAGAGTTCAAAGAAATTTCACTAGGCGTTTATTCGCTAGAGCTAGTGTCCCTATAATCGAGTATCTGCAATATCTTCTCCAGTTTTATTCAAAAAAGGCTCTTGTAAATCTCCTCTCTTCTTCTATTCTACCTGTTTCCAGAATACGATTATAATTCTGATAAACTGATATTTACCGGCTCTCCTCAAACTTGATCAATTTCATCTCGTATTGTTTCATCTAAGTGAATATGCCTGTACTGAAATCGCAACTGCGACAGATCTCCATTGTATGCATATGTTAATATATCTTCAAGGAATAAAGAATTGAACTGTCTTCTCTAAGTTCTTGCGAAAAGCAATACAATTTTCATCTGAAATTTTCTATATGCAGTGACAGTCAAATCTGTTGCGTTTGTCTCGGTTATTGCCTCTATCAGAATTAGAATTAATGAACTCCTCTCACGGGGTAAGCATTTGATTGACCAGCCCCTTCGCACTCTCAACGAATTTCCAATTCTATATGCAGTGACAGTCAAATCTGTTGCGTTTGTCTCGGTTATTGCCTCTATCAGAAATAGAATTAATGAACTCCTCTCACGGGGTAAGCATTTGATTGACCAGCCCCTTCGCACTCTCAACGAATTTCCAATCTCCGAGCTTCGTCCTCTGAGCGTACGCAAACTTCTGAGCTTCGATGTACCGATGATGGACAAGAGGGTCGTTGAGATCCACCGGAGTCCACCCATCGTAGAACTCTGAATATTCATTACCTTTATGTTTGTAGCATGAAGCGCGCTAATCTGGAAAACACGTTTTGTGAACATGATGATGTGGAGGTTTTTCAAAAAAAATAATGTTAACATCGTATGTGAACGTAATAGGGCATCGAGCACTGAAAAATAAGACAATGGTTAGAATGTCGGCATCGTCTGAATGTGACACAGTATTAGTGTCAAAGGTAATATTCATTGGGTCCTAATTTTATCTCAAAGGGCAGCTCAATTGAAACAGAGGGACAAAGTAATGTTGGTAGGGCTTTAACGTCTTCAAAGCTTATTTGTGTTAAGCCTCTGGCTGTGAACCTTTCAGCAGCATTTTATTCTACCATGTAAACTATATGTTCCCATTTTGGAAAGTTCACACGCTGCCTCAAGGCCGGATTCATTGTAAAAGATAATATGAAAGCTACCCCCAAGCAAATATGTTTTTTTTAAAAATAGTTCAAATTCAATAGTCTATAATCAAATTCCAATTAACTTCTATCTAAGTATTTCAATAAACTTTTATCTAAATAAAGTATTTTCCAATTATTTTCTTTTTCATTCGCTCAAGATTGTTGTTTCTCTACTCCTCAAAGAGCAGCCCTCAAGTAATGTCTCTTGAAATCTATAACTCCCCTCAAACCGATTGAACCAGCCTGTTATCTACTTTAAAAAATCGAAATGAGCTACCTTTCGACGAATACTGATTCTTACAACGATATGCACCGTTATATTTTGTTTTTTGGTTAAGATATTCATGTTAGCTGATGTTGTGAAATTATCCTTTGGTGAAAAAATTTGATTCGATTCAATGTTCACTATACATAAATAGTATGAAAGATTTTATAGAAGGAAGTAACATACTGGCCATGGTGCGGAAGATGCTCTGAGTGATGACGAATGAGGAGGGCGGAGGAGGGCCACACATTGCCAGACCGCCTCAAGCATTACAATGGAGAATCTGCTAAAGACATCAGTCATCACCTAGACTCGTTCATCTATGGCTCACACTCAATTTTTGTTGTTGCCAGCAGTTGAAACGTGTAGTTTTAGTAGAAATTGTCAGTCATCACCTAGACTCGTTCATCTATGGCTCACACTCAATTGTTGTTGTTGCCAGCAGTTGTAACGAGTAGTTTTAGTAGAAAGTGCTAGATCAGAGACCGAGGCATGAGGCCACGATCTCTGGATCTCTCCTCAGGTCCTTAGGTCGGCATCGAGTGGTGAGTGCACGGCAGCCAAGTGCATGTGTGACATCGTGCCTCCCGCACGATGTCAGTAGTTTTAGTAGATCCCCCATAGGCGTCGGACGGGCAGGCATCTGGCACTGTGCTGTCAATGCGATGTCTGTAGTTGTTGAGGAGGCTGCAGTGTCCAGAGCGTAGTTGTGCCACTTAGGAGCGGGTTCTCCTTGGCATGCTTCTTTCCACTCGCTCACACTCAGTCTACTACTTTATCAATAAGAGTTAAATAGTTCTTCACTACGACAGCATACAAGTTCTCAAGGAAGCTATAATATGCACTGCATCATTTACTTCTTCTGACTAGCTGACTTAGATGAACTGCCCTACAAGGATTCAAGTCTCACCCGGTAGGTCTTCAACTAGAAGGGGATTTTCGTCCACAACTGTCTGGTAGTCGGCCAGGTCCTTGGCAGTTATCAGGCCACCTGAGAACGCAAAATTTAGTTTGAACGACACCGAAAACAATTTATATTGATTGAAAAAAAACTTGAAAAAGCTGATTGTATTGTTGCACGATTTTTGATTAAAGTATGTATATGAGTATAAAGTTATGAATCAATGCAAAATGCATAGTAAAAGGCTTTTTGATTTTTTTTAGTTGGCTTTTAAACTATATTACCAATTTTAAATTTCTCTTTCATTAATTAAAAAGAATATAATGTTTAACACAATTTCATAAGAAAAACTTTTTCGTGTTCTTGATCTGGTAGAAGCAATAAATTAAAACGTCGAGAGCGGGAACACAAACATTGTTTTGAGTTTACCATCTTAAGGTATCGGAACTGTATACATCCTTTGCCGGGGAAAGGGAAATACAGTGGATAAACGAGCGTTGTAAGATTAGTGGATTAGTGTCAAAAACCTTTTTGGTCCTAAGTTGAGAACACTTTCTTCTTCTTCTTCTTCTTAGCGTTGTCCCGCGCCGGCCGAGGTCGGAGTAGGGTCCGCTGTACGGCTTCTAGCTCTCCAGAAACATCTGTCCGTTGCGTCTTCCGAGTGGAGTCTTTCAAGGCGCAGGTCTTGGTTGAGCGTATCCATATATCTTGTCTTCGGTTTGCCTCGAGGGCGTTTGCCTGGTACTTCCATGTCAAGGGCGTGTCTTGCGATGTTGGTCGCGTCTCTTCGCATCACGTGTCCATACCATCTAACTCTCCCTTCTCGCATCTTGTCTTGTATTGGGGCAACGCCGAGTCTCCCTCTCACAATCGTGTTACGCACACAATCTAGGCGATTCATTCCTAGTGTCCAGCGTAACATTTTCATCTCATTCGTGTGGATAATGTTCTCGGTTATACACGTTGTAGGCCAGGTCTCCGTCAAATAGAGAAGCACGGGACGGATTGCTGTTTTATACATCTTTCCGCGTATGCCAGCTGTGATAGTCCTATCACAGAGGACACCTGCCGCTTCTCTCCATTTCATCCAAGCTGCATTTACTCTTTGGCTTGCCGCTGCATTTGTTGACGTGTCTGAGGAGATGACAGAACCAAGGTACTTGAATTCGGAGGTCTTCGGGAGCGGTTCACCGCTGATGTGAACAGTTCCCGTCGTTTGCACTCCGATTTCCTGGTACTCGGTCTTCTTGATGTTGAGGCGTAAGCCATGCCTACTAAGAGCGTCATTCCATTCTTGGGTGCGTTTCTCGATTTCGGCACGTGTAGGAGCAGCAAGGAGAATGTCGTCGGCGTATGCGATGGTTGACGGAGCCGGAGTCAGTAGAGGACGCGTGACGGTTTCCATAACCAAAATGAAGAGAAGGGGAGACAAAGCACTCCCTTGGTGCACTCCAACGTTTACTGCGAATGGCTCTGTGATGCCGACCGGAGTTCTGACAGTACTCTTTGGATCATCGTACATCGCCATTGTCCATCGAATGTACTCTTCAGGAACCTGATGATCGCGCAATGCATATGAAATAAGATCATGGGGGACTCTGTCGAACGCCTTTTCCAAATCGAGGTAGGTCAGATGGAGAGGTGATCTTTTCTCTGCGTGCTTCTCGACGAGTAAACGGAGTGCAAATATTGCATATGTTGTGCCTCTTCCGTTCACAAACCCGCATTGCTGAGCTGGAATATCGACGATATCTCGTATGCGTGAATCCAGTATCCTCTCAAATATCTTCATAGTGTGGTTGAGAAGGCGTATTGGACGGTAGTTGCTGCACACTCTGGCATCGCCTTTTCCTTTGAAGACTGGAACGGTCGTGGAGTAGCGCCAGATATGTGGAATTTGGCCTTGCTTTACGATGGTGTTGAACAGGTGCACGAGATGTGCTAGTCCAACATCACCCGCAAGTTTCCAGGCTTCGGTGGCTATGTCGTCCGGTCCAGCCGCTTTCAAGTTGAGAGTTGAGAACACGATATTGTAAAGATTTCAAGAAAACTTCAAGGAATAAATTTCAAAATGAAAATCAATAGGGTAACTAATAGAAGTAATTGATGTGGTATTTTACAGAGTATACGACTTTGTCGAGAAATCAGAAGAAAAGCCCAATAAATTAAAAAGAAGAAAAGAAATCGTAGTACCATTAAGACGGAACTCAGAAGCGATGGACTGCGCCATGCCATCTGAAACTTTCCATTCATCATTATCACGTACGATAAAAAGAGGGATATCGCAAGTTTGTGGTAGAGTTTTAAGATTGTTCATTCTGCGTTGAAAAATCGTAGCTTTTTGTTTACTCACATACAACTTTTTTGCTCAAAAAAATATAGTTTGTCTCGATTAGGCGTCACTCCCTCTGAACTCTCTCACTGAGCATTTGTTGACTTATAAAAAATGTAACCTAGCGTTAGGCAGACACTATACTTACATAAATGTACATATATGCATACTTGCTTGTTTTTTCTGTTGATTATGAATTTCCGGAAGAACTACAAAAACGAGATATTAAAAAAATATTTATTTTTCTAATCTTCAATTTTTTATTGACATTTTTGTTAAATTTACTTGCAAAAAGGTATTCCGTCGGTTTGAAAGGCAGGAATGTGCAATTTTTGGTTCTCCCAAGAATGTATAATAATGAATATGGAAACAGTAAAGATGGTTCGAGTTGATGTTTTTTTTTCTATGGAATTTAACCTTTTGAGTGATACAGAGACAATACTTACGTTTGTAGAAGAGACCAACGGGGTCTGAGTCGTTCGCGATCAACTGGAGCGTCATTGCGAGGTTCTCTCTCTTAAGCTCATCTCCTTCCTCGTACACTCGCCCCGTCGCCGGGTCAACAAAGTCATTTCTCAAATAGTTCCAGTTTTGCTTCCAATTTCTCAGTTAAGAGCCCTAAGCTTTCTAATTTTAAAGCAGTTTTGTTAATTATTCTGGTAATTAGGAAGAAAAAGATGAACTACTACACTTTTTCGCTGACATCAATTTCTCAAAACAGAATGGCAACACTTAAAGAACGAGCTTAAAGAGTACACGTATAGCTCTAACTTCATGTGCTCATCTTCTTGTATTTCCTTCTCTTTCTTTTTGAGTGTCTCGGCAAGATTATTTGATACTGGGAAACCATTCGCTGCGAGTTCTGCTGAAGGAGTGACGAGACGCTGCCAGCTTACCTGTCAACGATAAAAAATTTTGCGATCTAGCAAAGGAACGATAAATCGACAATGAGCAAGAATCAAGTCCTTGCTTTATAACCCAAACTGAACATAAACACTGATTAGTTTGTACTGTGTATTTAATTCATTTGGTATGTACTTAGTATGTACTTCATTCATTTTTCTTAGTATGTACTTCATTACTTAGTATGTACTTCATTAATTTTTCCTTGAGCGATTTGTAGCTAATTCGATTAAGTGTTCTGAAATGAGAAAAACCTCTCATGAACTCTTGGCGTGAAATTGCAAACACTTGATTCCAACAGAAAAGCCGGTGTTTCACCTTTCCAGAGCCAAATCGAGTGAAGGCCGTCCAGAAGCCATGCAGTTCAGAGGGAACCGCAACTGAGCGGTAGCCTGCAGATCAACACACAGCGATTGCCTTCTCATTCTACCTCTGGTCGAACAGTTTTCGGGTTTTTAGATTCAAATAGAGACTGGGATATCATATTAACATTTTTTAAAGGAAAATTATGTCGTGGCCGTAGTAGTACACAATGGTATATACATACCTTAAAAAAACCTCTTCAGCGCACATTGACAGTTATATGGTGCACGGTTACCACCCGAGTGAAATAACTGTGTAGTAATACTCAAGAGATCATCAGGAAGTTTTTTTTATTGTTGTTTAACCTGTTGTTTTGAAACAAATGTTCTGCGCGAGACGACTTCTTGTTTTTAATGTTCATTCACGAAACATTTTCACATGTACCGAGTGTCCCATCATAAATTGATGATCGATTTTCGTTAATAACTTTTTGCAGAATTGACCGAATGGGATATAATTTTCAGAAGCACCTACACTCAGGATAGGACGCATGATACTGAAGTTTCAGAAAATTTGCATAAATTTGAATACCCTTTAAAACTGTGAGCCAGTTTTGGAGAAATACATTTTTTTCTATATTTTTTTTTACCAGAAATGTTCTTCAAGTAACCCTTAACATGAACTCATTTTCGGTTTTATTGTTTTCATTTTTTTTAAAAATCAGTTCAATGCAGATTAAAACGAGTGATTTTGCCCCTTTTTCAATGCGGATATGTAAATTCGTTGATATCGAATGCGTTTCTCTGACTTATTTGATATGCAAATCAGGCAATCTTTCCGAAAATTCACATTCTTTCGTTCTGTCCTCACTAAGAGCGGTGAAAAAGAGAAAAAAACCACTCGTTTCATACTGCATTAAACTGATTTTAAAAAGTTGAAAACCATAAAACTGAAAACGAGGTCATGTTAAGGTTACTTGAAGAACATTTCTGATGGGAATAAAATTTAGAAATTTTTTTTATGTATATCTCCAAAATTGGCTCAAAGTTTCAAAGGGTATTCAAATTTATGCAAATTTTCTGAAACTTCAGAATCATGCGTCCTATCCTGAGTGTAGGTGTTTCTGAAAACATTCGTTCAACTCTTCGAAAAGTTATTAACGAAATTCGATCATCAATTTATGATGAGACACCCTGTACATATGTGCGCAAACTGAAAGAGTATTCATTGACTAACCAATGGAAGATTGAGTAGTATCATTCACGTACATCGTCTCAAAAGCGGCGGCGGGAGCAGTTTCGCGGGCATCGATGGACACGCAGCGACCGGAGGTCCTCAACACAAAAATCTGTACACTCAGCCTCTCTCGAAGCACAAACGCAGCTGATCCCGTTTCATCTGTGCTTGTTCCGTATTCTGCATTAAACATAATTTTAACAAAAAGTACTTACCATAGAGATAGCAAAGAATTTACTTTACTTAACTAAACCCATAAAACTTTAAAACCATAAAAACTTAGAATCATGAGAAAAAAAACTCATTAAAAAACTTTTTAATCCTTAGAACCAGTTTTTTTTCTGGCTAGAGCATATCAATCTTCCGGCAGATTTATTCGATAGCGTTTAATAAATTAGGTGCAGAGGTTTCACTACAAGCTAGATCTATAAATAGATACAATTTATATGACTTCCGTGGACACTATCATAGTTTGTATTTGTCTCAAACATTTACTTTTTTGTCAAAGTATTTTCATTGAACGTTCTCGTTGACATGGATATGAGTAGACGTGACTGCATAAGTAACCAACTTATTGTAGAGAGTCATCAAAAAGCCGCCGCCAAGTCCACTACTCTGAGGATTGACAACTCCGATACAGAGCAGGGATGCGATGGTGGCATCCACGGCATTGCCTCCATCAAAGAGGACATCTCTGGAACGGTAAACCACATTCCTATTCAGATTTCATTTGACAGCTGAGATACCAAGTCTTCCACAATCCGAGACAATCATAACTTGAGTCATTTGCTACTTACGCCTTTAATCATCCAAAAACGCTTTTAAAAAAATTAAAGGCTGTGACGCGTTTTTCGTACAGAGTACAAATGGCAAAAGCAAAAGAGAAGTTGATTCTTTGCTTCTCTTAAAGAGCGATTTGAAGTTTTCTCCACAAAAAGGGTTATTTTATTTATCGAGAGCATTGTATGCTTAGAAATAAAAGATTAATGAAAACTTCTAACAGCAGATAACAAAAAACACCCGAAATAGAGTCGGCTCGTAAGGTCTTAAACGAAAGTCTAGTAATTGAGACATTCTCCACGAATAGAGACAGACAAGATGACGTTTTCTCAGGCCATATTCACGAGCTTTTCACCAAATAATCTTAGAACTCATCAAAAAACATCATCAAATCTCCAAAAAAACAACAAAAAAACTCATTTATTTGCTTTCCAATGTCATCTAATCGTAAATCAAGTTCTTTTGAACATTAAATGAAGTCACATTTCCTTGTGTATCAATAAATGAGAATAGTAACAAGGGATTACCCATTTGATAGTGAAATTTGTGATCTCAATAAATAATTGGAGCTAATCTTCCGTCATTCACAGAAATAGGGCGAAGAGCATTCAAAAATGCAAGAAACCGGCCAATTTCGGAGCACAGCCCATGATCGGAAGCAAGGGTGGCCTTCTTGAACTGTGTGTACATGCTGCCTGAAGGAGCCGGCCAGACAGCACTCAAGCGTTCATTCGGGGACGGAAAGATTGGGGAGGCCAGAAATGGAACCGGAGAAGGCTTTCCCAGCTATAAACAAACATTCTCGTACTCAATTCATGAAAAAACATCATTATATTCAAAGAATTAATCTTATTTATCTCTTTGATTGAATAATGAAGGAATCACCTGGTTATTCAGAACAGAAGAATTCAATGGCTCAGGCACTAGACGGGGAAAAGTTACTTGACAATCAAAAACAGAGACTATCGAGGCTAGAAAGAGGAAGGGATGGGGAAGCTTCCGATGCATCGGTCTTCGCCTTTATCGTATCGTTCAAGTAGTAGAAGTCGAACTACTTTCGAAAGAGCTTTTCTTCGCTCCAACAATATTCTGGATCGGAAAGCTGCCCACAAATGTTTTAGATTTTTATTTGTTTTCTTTTCCTTTCTCATTTTCTCTTTCCCTCTCTATATTTTTATTTCTTAACCATTCTCATCTCTCTCAATACTTCACTTAACCTTCTTTCTCCAATTCTTTTATTTTTTTTACTCACTACTTATATCTCTGTTTCTCTCTCTCTCACTGCCTCAACCTCTCTCTTTTCTTCTTTTCTCTTTCTATCTATCTCCCCTTCCTCTTCCTCCCTTTTTTCTAGGTTCTTCCTGAGCCAGTAACTTGTAAAATACATGGATGTTGAAAAAATTTGATCTGTCTTCTAAACCTCTCTGGAAATCGTCTACAAGGCTCGTTCGATCTGTCTTCTAAACCTCTCTGGAAATCGTCTACAAGGCTCGTTCGATCTGTCTTCTAAACCTCTCTGGAAATCGTCTACAAGGCTCGTTCGATCTGTCTTCTAAACCTCTCTGGAAATCGTCTACAAGGCTCGTTCGATCTGTCTTCTAAACCTCTCTGGAAATCGTCTACAAGGCTCTTTCGATCTGTCTTCTAAACCTCTCTGGAAATCGTCTACAAGGCTCGTTCGATCTGTCTTCTAAACCTCTCTGGAAATCGTCTACAAGGCTCGTTCGATCTGTCTTCTAAACCTCTCTGGAAATCGTCTACAAGGCTCGTTCGATCTGTCTTCTAAACCTCTCTGGAAATCGTCTACAAGGCTCGTTCGATCTGTCTTCTAAACCTCTCTGGAAATCGTCTACAAGGCTCGTTCGAAAAAAACACATTTGTTGTCCACGTAAATACGTATGTAACTCGAAGTGAACAAGCGAAAGAAACTAAGAGATTGTGATTTCTTTTTTCTTCGCACTCTTTTCAATTCTCCCAGTCTTTTCTCCCAGCTCACTTTCGTTTTGTTTGTACATATGTACAGTGTCAAAGCAAAGTAAATGTTACAAAAAGTTTTGGAATGCATTTTGTTGAGGATCTGGGTTCTCTATTCTCTAAAGAATAAAACATTTTGAACTTCATGTTAAAATTTTCTTTTTGTTATAAAAAAAACTTTCAGTGAATATATTCATTCAAGTCAATTCAAACTCTCTACCTCAATGTCAGAGACAAATCAAACCACTCCAGATGTGAGAAGTAAAAAAGTGAAAGATGTTGATCACTATATCAGTGAATAGAAATTGACTTCAACTCCACAAAAAAATGTTCCATGAGTTGTAATAAATTATTATATGTATAATATGTAGAAGACTTATGGAAAAGGTAGCAAATGAACATTGCGGTACCCGTGTCTTTCGCCTCAAAACGCATCGCAAAAAAGAGAGCGACCTCTTAAAAGTTCTCTGTTCTTGCTAGACATCGTTTCTCTAGAGAATTAGAGTCGAAACAGGTTATGAGTTTTTACTCAGACATTTGGCTACACTGTTCCTCAAGTTGAGGACATTATTGTCTTTTAGCCTCCCCATTCGATCATTCAAACACCTTTAAGTTCGCAAAACTTCCGAGATTTACTTTAATACTTTCGTAGCCGGTTACCGAGAAGACCAGATTTAACGCAGATTAAAACTTCTCGCGTGACTTTTTATTCGCCAAAAAGAATATAATATCTGCCTCCTTCTGTTTTCGAAAGTCTCTCTGAGATTGAGCGGTTTTGTATATAACAAAAAGTTCGGCTTTTCGGAAACATGTCTCAACTAACTTCTGGAAGAGAATCAACAGAAAATATTTTTTTGCATATGGAGCTTTAGGGCCCGAATTTGGATTTATAAACGTTGAAGGCAATTCCAAACAAAGTAGCAAACTTCTTTGCTACTTGCTCTTTTTCTTGATTTTATTCACTGAAATTTTGTCTGAATCTTTTTCAGCTTTCCTGACAAAATATAATTCTTTTTTTTTTCAATTTTCAGAACTAAATCTCTGTTTAGTCCTGGAATTAATCTACTACAGCAATAATTATAGTTTAACGATGGGAGAAAAACTCGAAATCTTCTATTAACTTTCACTTCGCAAAGTATTACGCTGATCATGTCGCGGGGGTCGCATATGAACATGCAATGTTTCGCCCATAATAAATTTCAGAGCTGTAAGTTTCCTCATTAATCCAAAACGTATTCTTACTTCATAAACTGTGAACTGCCAAAAAATTTAATTTTTCTGGATAGATCCACTTAATATTTTCTCAGCTATTGAAAAGAAAAGAAAAGTTTGCATCAGAAAGCTTGAAATACTATCGAATAATGTGAAAAGAACGGACATTTTTAGTGTCAGATTCTTCTTGTCCATACTGTAGGCCGAGGAGTATCGCGAGAACAATCACCGTGAGAAGGAGGAGACTGGACAGAACTCCGCAGATCATCGCTGCTATTCGCCACCATCTGATAGAAACCATTCTTCAACGAAGAAAAAAACTAGCTGAGCCAATTTTTATATTTCCCTGAGCTTTTATCTGAAATTTTAGGCTTAGATTTCATCAAATGCTTTATTTGAACAGGTGTATTTTTGACTATTTAGGTGTTTTTCTCGTATTCGTGAAGAAAAATGTTTCGTTTTGATCTCAACAACATGTTCAGTTTTTAAGTTCAAGCGACCACTATCTTTTTCTTTGAAAACTTTTTCTTGAGGTTGTAAAAAACAAACCTTGATTTTTTTCTACGAAAACGTTTGCAATGCTCACTTGAAACAAAAAGACTTGTTTTATACCCCGGTAAATGCCTATGTTAGAGAAGGAACTTGGATGCGGTGGTTCTTCCGTCTATCCGCCGTCTCTTCTCGAGGCTGTTGATGTCGTTGGAGAACATCTCCGTAGGGGAGTTTCTCCATTGCCCATTCGGCGACTCTCCCACTCGCACCATTTCCCTTATTTCGCAATAACCAGTATATGAGTCACTTTGGATACAACATGATACACACGAACGCTTCAGTATTGAGCAAAATCTAAAGACTCGCAGGTTGTTCGAGTATCAGAACGACTGCGAGCCGCTATGTTAATATGAAAAAATCTAATCGGCTAAGCTGTTTCTCTGATGTAGCTATAATAACGCGCTTTGACTCCCGGAAAGAATTTTAATTCGGCCCGGTGGACTAACTTTCTTTGTGCGATAATTTATTCATTTGTCATTTCAACCGTCATTTGTCAATCAAACTTTCTTCTATCGTACAATATCAGTTTGGAATTGTCTACCTGAAGAATCGATATCCTCTCCTAATAGTGCTCTTTTTTAATTGAAGTTATGAAGGTGAGTAAAGATCTGATTCAACCTAACACCTTTATTTCTGATCTTTAATCCATTATATTGAAAATGTATATCGAGAATGTATGTTGTTGAGTAATTACGATTTAATTAAGAACCGGTCATTATTTGCGTAAATCAATGAAAAGAATGGAGACAAATTCAGTCCTATTTGAGAGCTTAACACTTACATCCTAAAAACCATGAGCCAATCACCCAAAATATGTATATCTATGAATGCAGTCCATGTTCTCGAACCTATCCCCCTCAACCTTCCCCTCAAGCAATTCAAAGTTACATGGAATGAATGAAATCAAATGAAATGAAACCGGATCTGCCTGCTTTCAAACCTTATTATTGAAATTTGAAGCCAAATTCTAGTATTTTTTATTTAAAGAAGGAAGAGCTACAATTTACTGTCTCGGTATTTCGGAACCAAGTAAGAAAATTAGTATTTCATGACCTTGACGCCAATTATAAGGACTGCATGCAAAACAAATTTTTTAAGACTTTACTTCTGAGCTGTCTCTTCATCATTGAAAATAACTTTTTTTAAAACATTAAAATATAAGATGCTGCTCAAAAAATGACATGTGTATAAATTTATGTGTCAGATATAAGAAGTTATTACAAGAATGAAATGGAATACGTCAGAATACTACTTTTTAAACTCTTTTCTTGTTCGGTGCAGCAGACATCTAGCGACATATGCAGCAGACATCTAGCGACATATGCAGCAGACATCTAGCGACATATGCAGCAGACATCTAGCGACATATGCAGCAGACATCTAGCGACATATGCAGCAGACATCTAGCGACATATGCAGCAGACATCTAGCGACATATGCAGCAGACATCTAGCGACATATGCAGCAGACATCTAGCGACATATGCAGCAGACATCTAGCGACATATGCAGCAGACATCTAGCGACATATGCAGCAGACATCTAGCGACATATGCAGCAGACATCTAGCGACATATGCAGCAGACATCTAGCGACATATGCAGCAGACATCTAGCGACATATGCAGCAGACATCTAGCGACATATGCAGCAGACATCTAGCGACATATGCAGCAGACATCTAGCGACATATGCAGCAGACATCTAGCGACATATGCAGGAGACATCTAGCGACATATGTATGAACGTAATTAATAAAGCTTCAAAAAATTCGTATATCTTTCGTAGTAGAAATGTGAAACATAGATGCACGCGAATAAAGAATATTGTTTACACGGTACATTTTCCGGGTGTCCGAAAAATGAAGATATTTGTATTTCTATCAGAAATTTGTTACCCAGTTACTACATATGTACACATTTTTCTTTGACATTAGGTAAAACTTATAGATGTCACAGTACGACCATTAGACATTTCCATTCAATTATCCAATGGTATATGAAGTAGTCGTGAAGAAGCGAAAATGGAATCTATTATGAGTTAGTCTCACACGACACTTCTCGGTGACCGACAACGATGAGTATCGCGAAGACGGAATATGTTCCGCTCGTACAGCAATAGGTCAAAAGAAAACTCTTATCGACCTGTTACGAAACGAGAAATGTGAACAAAACTGAGAAAAACCATATTTTACAAGTTGGCAGTTGTCCTCTTTAAGAAGTGAGCTGAATGAAGAAAGAACTCTTCTTTATTCCATGGAACAATCACTATTGCTCCTCACTTTCGAGGCAAGTGTTTGGGCAGCAATGAGTCTCACGAAAACATCGTAGAACGCAACAAAAAAACACAATAAGAAAAAAACCTGAGCTATCGAGAAGGTAAAAACGCATCGTTGAAAGTTTCTCTAATAAAGGTATGCACTGCAGTTCTACAAGTATTTTTCTCTTGTTTTCTAAATTTGAAAAATTAGATGAAAAAATTCACTTGTTAATTAAATATGTAGACTCGATAAAAAATAGAGAAAAAACTTGAAGAATATGATGCCAAACAAACATACATAGAATATCGTCAAAATCTAAATTTATTCAAAATCGCATTTTTTTCAAATAATGAAATTAGTCTGGACGGTTGTCAAAAATCAGATAGCGAGTTCATATGGGAAGACAGACGGAGAAGCGGGTCAAGAAAGTGCAGCTCCTCTTCACTTATCTGATAGAACCTCCAGAGGAAATGTGACTTTATTCTCTAGTTTTTTGCTTGCAAAGTTTTTAATTATGAGGAAAAATTTTGTAGCAACAGGTATTAAGTACATTGATAAAAGAGAAATATGTTACAAAGGAAGTGAGAGAGACAGAGAGAAAGCGAGAGATATAGAGATAGAGAGCAAAAGAGGAAGAGAGAGAGAGAGAGACAGAGAGAAGGCGAGAGATAGAGAGATAGAGAGCAAAAGAAGAAGAGGGAGAGAGACAGAGAGAAGGCGAGATATATAGAGATAGAGAGCAAAAGAGGAAGAGGGAGAGAGACAGAGAGAAGGCGAGAGATATAGAGCGAAAGAGGAAGAGGGAGAGAGACAGAGAGGAGGCGAGAGTTATAGAGATAGAGAGCACAAGAGGAAGATTGAGAGATACAGAAAGAATGTGAGAGATATAGAGATAGAGAGCAAAAGAGGAAGAGGGAGAGAGACAGAGAGAGAGCAAGAGATATAGAGATAGAGAGCAAAAGAGGAAGATGGAGAGAGACAGAGAGAAGGCGAGAGATATAGAGATATAGAGAAAAAGAGGAAGATGGAGAGAGACAGAGAGAAGGCGAGAGATATAGAGATAGAGAGAAAAAGAGGAAGATGGAGAGAGACAGAGAGAAGGCGAGAGATATAGAGATAGAGAGAAAAAGAAGAAGATGGAGAGAGACAGAGAGAAGGCGAGAGATATAGAGATAGAGAGCACAAGAGGAAGATTGAGAGATACAGAAAGAATGTGAGAGATATAGAGACAGAGAGCAAAAGAGGAAGATGGAGAGAGACAGAGAGAGAGCAAGAGATATAGAGATAGAGAGAAAAAGAGGAAGAGGGAGAGAGACAGAGAGAGAGCAAGAGATATAGAGATAGAGAGCAAAAGAGGAAGATGGAGAGAGACAGAGAGAAGGCGAGAGATATAGAGATAGAGAGCAAAAGAGGAAGATGGAGAGAGACAGAGAGAAGGCGAGAGATATAGAGATAGAGAGAAAAAGAGGAAGATGGAGAGAGACAGAGAGAAGGCGAGAGATATAGAGAGAGAACAAAAGAGGAAGAGGGAGAAAGACAGAGAGAAGGCGAGAGATATGGAGAAGGAGAGCAAAAGAGGAAGAGGGAGAGAGACAGAGAGAAGGCGAGAGATATAGAGACAGAGAGCAAAAGACGAAGATGGAGAAAGACAGAGAGCAGGCGAGAGATATAGAGATAGAGAGCAAAATAGGAAGAGAGACAGAGAGAGCGAGAGATATAGAGTAAAAGAGGAAGAGGGAGAGAGACAGAGAGAAGGCGAGAGATATAGAGATAGAGAGCACAAGAGGAAGATGGAGAGAGACAGAGAGAAGGCGAGAGATATAAAGATAGAGAGCAGAAGAGGAAGAGGGAGAAAGACAGAGAGAGAGCGAGAGATATAGAGACAGAGAGCAAAAGAGGAAGAGGAGAGAGACAGAGAGAAGGCGAGAGATATAGAGATAGAGAGCACAAGAGGAAGATGGAGAGAGACAGAGAGAAGGCGAGAGATATAAAGATAGAGAGCAGAAGAGGAAGAGGGAGAAAGACAGAGAGAGAGAGAGCGAGAGATATAGAGATAGAGAGCAAAAGAGGAAGAGGAGAGAGACAGAGAGAAGGCGAGAGATATAGAGATAGAGAGCAAAAGAGGAAGATGGAGAGAGACAGAGAGAAGGCGAGAGATATAGAGATAGAGAGCAAAAGAGGAAGATGAAGAGATACAGAGAGAAGGCGAGAGATATAGAGATAGAGAGCACAAGAGGAAGATGGAGAGAGACAGAGACATATAAATATAGAGAGCAGAAGAGGAAGAGGGAGAAAGACAGAGAGAGAGCGAGAGATATAGAGATAGAGAGCAAAAGAGGAAGAGGAGAGAGACAGAGAGAAGGCGAGAGATATAGAGATAGAGAGCAAAAGAGGAAGATGGAGAGAGACAGAGAGAAGGCGAGAGATATAGAGATAGAGAGCAAAAGAGGAAGATGAAGAGATACAGAGAGATGCAGGGCATAAGAGGAAGAACGAGAAAGGTTAAGAAATGTGAGATGAATTTTCGAACTTGTAAATATAATGTTTAGATAGAGTAAGGTTAAATGAGAGGATTACAAGATTACACTTGAACGTATTTGCCGAGAACACCGATTTGTTTGCATATAATATTTATGTACTCTTCAAACATTGTAATGAATCACTAGTTATTTTCAACCTCAGATAAGTTCGTTCAGAGAAGAAGGAACAACGAATAATTCTGATTGATGTTATTTGTCAACAAAGTATTCCAGAGAGATTAGATGGAACATGTGTACTCTGGGGATAAGAGAAAAAAAGTTGATGTGGAAGGAGGAAAAAGTAGAGGAAAAGAGCAAGTAGAGGAAAAACAGTAGAGGAAAAAGATTGCAAAAGAGTTATTTTAATTATATTGTCTTTTGTCACATCAGTATTATGTATGAATAAAAATAATAAAAGTTTTCAATTGACGTTTACTCCAATGTCGTTACTCGATCGTTCCAATCACCTATAAAGAGGGGCTTCGAGGAAAAAGGCAGCTTTTTTTCAGCTTGTCGACATTGAGTTTTTTTCGGATGTTCATGCGGACATAATCAGAAAACAAATGCTCGAACAAATCTTTTTCCGTAAAAAAGGATTGAAATAAGGTTGAATAAAATGAAATGAAAAAAAAATGAAAAAGAGAAGAACTGAGAGTGTTTAAAAACACCGATAGAAAATTGATAGGTAACGAGTGAAGATGACATAAGAAAGGCAGAAAATTAGATAGAAATGGAAAAAGTCGAGTTAGGGTAGAGATTGAGAGATTTCAAAAAATATTTAAATGAGAAAGTAAGAGAAAGAAATGGATAGTATGTGGAAGATATAGCGCTATTTTTGATAAACATTGAAAAGAAAGAGAAAACAAATAGGCTAGAAGAAACTAGTTTTGCGGGTTATGCAAGCATTCAACACAAAACTACTGATTATTTTAACATAAATTTTTTGTAAAAAGTTGCTCACTCTCTCCCTCTTCTTTTTCTATTTCTCCCGTTACCCCTTTCTATTTCTCCCGTTACCCCTTTCTATTTCTCCCGTTACCCCTTTCTATTTCTCCCGTTACCCCTTTCTATTTCTCCCGTTACCCCTTTCTATTTCTCCCGTTACCCCTTTCTATTTCTCCCGTTACCCCTTTCTATTTCTCCCGTTACCCCTTTCTATTTCTCCCGTTACCCCTTTCTATTTCTCCCGTTACCCCTTTCTATTTCTCCCGTTACCCCTTTCTACTCTCTCCCTCTTCTTTTTCTATTTCTCCCGTTACCCCTTTCTACATCAACTCTCTCATGAGATTTGTCTTTCACTGTTCACAATTCTTTTCTATATTAATTCTTAAACCTTTATTCAGATTTGTATTTTTTCAATTTTCATGTTTGTCGTGATTATTTTCGTTTTTCTTTTTTTCTCATAAATATCTCATTACCATTTTTTAATCTCCCTATTAGTAGTTAGTTTCACGGCTGAGTTTTGTAATCGTGACCATACTCGCTTTCAAGTTCAATCAAACAGGACGCATCGCAGCACAAAGGTTTTCACTTACTCTTATAGACTATTTGTTATTCTCTGTAGTTTCAATTTCAAATAATCTGCAGCACAAAAAACACTTGGTCAATCGATGCAGGAAACAACGTGAAGCATGAAAAAATAAGAATTATCAGAGGCTGACCAATGACAAGATATTTGACTCGTCTGGGGGGGCGAGAAGATATCCAATGACCAGATAGTATTTGACTCGTCTGGGGGGGGGGGGCGAGAAGATATCCAATGACAAGATAGTATTTGACTCGTTTGGGGGGGGCGAGAAGATATCCTATGAAAAGATAGTATGTATTTGACTCGTCTGGGGGGAGGGGCGAGAAGAAATCCAATGACAAGATAGTATTTGACTCGTCTGGGGGGGGGGGGCGAGAAGATCAACACATCTTAGATGTTTTGGGAGATCTTCCAAGAAGATTAAATGTAATAATATACGCAATAGTATTAGTGGATTCTCATACAGAGTTTTTATGTTATTATTTGATATCTACACGTACGTATATGTATGTCTTAAGAAATTCTGAAGCAAAGACATTATGATTTTAGTTTCATTAAACTTTTTAAGCCAATCTTTTATAGTATTTTTAATAAATTTTTCATTTATTTTCTTGAATTTGTTCGCTATCATTTGCTCGATTTTCATATACGTCATGAAAAATGGCTAGTAATTAATTGCTTGTAAACAGCTGAACATCTAATAGACAAAAAATTTCACTTGAATGTGTATGAATATCATTCATATAGGAATGATTATGAATTTGACAAGTCATAAAATTAAATAAACCAGGAATGTCACAGGTTAACATCAATTAACTCTCCAAAAAGATAAGTAGCAGCTGATATCTAACTAGAACGGCCAGAAATTCATTCCATTTTGATAGGAAGTACACCAAATGAAAGTGATCTCAGGTGATCTTAACAAAGTTCGACATCAGAGCAAAAGAACATGCAGACAACGAGAGAGAAAATTAGTGAGCAAAAGAAATAGAGAAAAAGAAAGAGTAATAGAAAGAGAAAAGGGAACAAAACCGAAAGAGACAGAGTCAATTAGAGAAATGGGGAGAAGGAGAAATAATGAGACAGGAGAGAAGAATGAGAGAAAAACTGAGAAAGAGAGAGGGAGAGAAAAAGAGATGGAGAAAGAGTGGAAAAGAGAAAAATGGATAGAAAGAGAAAGAGTGAGAAAAGAGACAAAGAGTTAGGTAGAGTAAGATGCAAAAAGTGAGAGAGTAGAAAGAGAAAGACTGAGAAAAAAGACTGAGAGAAAAAGTCGTCGACAGAGTTCCCCGACCGAGCCATTGATGGGCAGACAATAAGTCGTATTCTGCATTCTTTGTCTGTTTTTACGAAGAAGAATCTTATAAAACAGGAAATAAAAAAGTTATCAAATGTTTGTGAGCTACTATTATAAAACTGAAAAGGATAGTCCGACAGAATTCCGAGATCAGTGATGAAGCAAAAGCTGTGGTGAAAAGGTGCCGAAAAAAATTTATAACATATAAAACGAAGCAGGAGAGAGATAGAAAGAGGAAGAGAGGGAGAGAGATTTGAACAAATAAATGAAAGAGAGAGAGAAGATGATAGATAGAAAGAGCCGAAGTGAGAAGAAGAACAAGACGCATAGATTGAAAAAGAAGCATCAAACAGTTCTTACCCAGAAGCTGAAGAGAAAAGAAAGAGATAAATACACAGAGAAGAACTCACATAATAACCAATAAAACTTCACAGAGAGAAAGAGAAAGAGAAAAGTAGAAAGGAATGTGATACTTGTTAAAAGATTATCTTTCAAGCTCTCTCTTTTAAGGCATTTCATTGAAAAAATGGGCTATAAAGGGTAAAATGTCACATTGTTCGAGATTGGTGTATAAAAATCAGATGGTAAGGCATCAACAAAGAAGATAATGATAGTATGCATGAGTAGAGGGGCGACGTGTACAATGATAGAAGTGCATGAGAGAGTAAGAATGAGAGTCGACAAAACGAAATAAGAAGCGAAAAGAAACCGATTAGGATGAGAATGAAAGCGCGAAAAAAAGAAAGAGGAAACTCCAAATGAGAGAACGGAAGAGAGCTAAATATCACAAAAAGAGAAAGATTATTATGTGAAAGATAGAGTGGGGCTTACAAAGTCATCGTGATATTAAGATAACGATTTTCAATTATCCGAAAACATTCGGAGACTAATTTCATCGTTCAAAAATAGTTTCTTATTCAGTTGTCATCTTCAGCAGATAGATAAATCATCTTTCACTATTCAGCATTTCCCGTACCGTAATGGAATAAGATGCAAAATTGGAGAATATATGAAGAGTCTTCTAAATTAATTCATTGAAGAGCATATAAGAAAATATTTTTCCATAGAGTTGATGTCAGTCGAAAAGATTAACGATAAAGTGATATGGATAACGATGGAAAAGAAAAAGAAACACGAACTTCATTAAAAAAGTCTCAATAAACATATCCAAACACGTGATTTTTTATGACTTCTACAAAAAATAATTATCAATGAAACTTTAGACGAATGGACGCAACGAAATAATAATTTCTTTTTAACAATAGCAATCATTATTACTACACGTTATAAACATGAAACATCATTATACTAGAGATTCCAATATAGGAGTATCATAAGAATAGAAGGCTCTTCTATACTCACGGGCATACTAGACGCCAGACAGGGCAGAGTGGCATTTTTTGTTGATACGGTCTCGTACGCCTAAGCCGTACGGCCTCGTTAGTGTAAACTTTCACTAAGCCTAAGCGTTTTTAATGTAAAAAATAATTTTTTTAATGTAAAACTAATTTTTAATGTAAATTTAATGTAAAACTAATTTTTAATGTAATTTTTAATGTGTGCTTGATGTTAAAAAAACTTTTTATAAAAAATTTTTTTTCAAGAACCGGAGTCTCTTATGCTCAAAATGATCACCTATGAAGAAAATTTTCGAAACCGGAGCGTTTAAAGCCAATTTTTCGTCTAGTATCCCAATCTCTGCGTCTCGGGTATGCCCGTGAGTATATAAGAGCCGAATAGTATTAATAATAAAACTTTTTTATCAAAATAGGTTGGAACTTGTGAAACTAAATGAGCTCTGCTCATAATTATTTGGAATTGTTTTGAGTGAAAATAAAATTAGGACCATTTTCATACGAAACCACATCCGGCGCCGGTTCTATTCGCCAGATTTATTTTGTTTATTAAAATACATTTTGCAATGTGACAACACGAGGAAGACTCTGCTAACGAATCTAAAAATAAAAACTGAAAAAAGAAGAAAAAACAACGAAAAAGAGAACGAACGACTATCATAAACTGATCTCTATGTTTAAGACCTCTGGAACATCCAACAATGACAAATTTATCCGAAAACTTAGAATGGTTTGATTCCTGAGAAGACTGACCGGTAATTTCATAAAAAAATTCGAAATATCCGATAAGCGAAAGAGTGAAAAAGTGAGTTTCTGTTTGTGTGCCCTATATGGAAAGCATAAAAGGAGATGCGACCGTTACACTGTTTGGAAGTGTAAAATTTACAAACAGGAATGTAAGTGTAACCCTTGAGAATTTTGAAAGCTAACAGAATATCAGCTTCTAATCTTCTTGTATAGAGAGATGTCAGGTTAAATCTTATCAATCTACTTTCATAACTGCACCATTGCGTGAGTGCAACACAACGTAACTGTAGTAATTTTGAGAACACACGTTGAACCTTCTATAATTTTCTGATCAAGGTAATTTTGTGGGAGACCAAACAACAGAAGCAAAGTCTAGCACCGGCTGAACATAGGTTTTAAAGCATATATTATATGGTGCTGCTATTTTTATCGATAGTGATCTGAATAAGGCATAGACAATTTTCAATGCTCGTCTTGTTACCTGTTAAATATGGAAAACAAATGAGAGCTCATTATCAACATAAACTCCTAAATCACGAATTGGCGATTCTGAGAAAATAAATGCAGTTGGAGGTGAGTTCGTAACCAAATAAGGGAAATTAGGTTCTTTTTACCTATATGGAGAGCATTGCATTTGTGTGTGGCGATTGAGAGCTAATATTTATCACAGAATTTATCACAGAACTATCGCCTTAGTTAACTGAGCATGCGCGTGATCACAATTCTGGATGTGATAAGACGTGTAAATTTTCAAATCATCTGCAAATAGTTGAGCTGTAACCATCGGCAACACGGAAAGTTTTAGTGAGAGTTCGGAGATATAGAGAGTGACTAAAAGGGGAGCAAGTACTGATCCCTGTGGGACATAAAAAAATACATGCTATTTACTCTAAACTTAGATGATCTCCCAGTAAGAAAGGATCCAAACCATTTCCAGAGTTCACCTCTCATCCCTGTGTTAGGAACTTTGTGTGTGAGACGGTGTCAAACGCTTTTGCGAAGTAGTAATGTAAAAGATCAACAGAATTTCCCTTGTCTAGGTCTTTGTGCCAAGAATTGGTGGACTCCAACAATTTGTTATCACAGAACGATGTCGCCCTCTCTCTTCTCCTCAACTGGGTCTAAGCCTGTTAATGGTCCAGAGAACGATGGCTGGGATGAGTTGGGGGAGGAGAGAACGATGGCTGGGATTAGTTGGAGGAGGAGGGAACGATGGCTGGGATTAGTTGGGGGAGGAGAGAACGATGGCTGGGATGAGTTGGGGAGGAGAGAACGATGGCTGGGATGAGCTGAAGGAGGAGGGAACGATGGCTGGGATGAGTTCGGGGAGGAGAGAACGATGGTTGGTATGAGTTGGGGGAAGAAAGAACGATGGCTGGGATGAGCTGGGGGAGGAGAGAACGATGGCTGGGATGAGTTGGGGGAGAAGAGAACGATGGCTGGGATGAGTTGGGGGAGGAGAGAACGATGGCTGGGATGAGTTGGGGGAGGAGAGAACGATGGCTGGGATGAGTTGGGGGAGGAGAGAACAATGGCTGGTATGAGTTGGGGGAGGAAAGAACGATGGCTGGGATGAGCTGGGGAGGAGAGAACGATGGCTGGGATGAGTTGGGGGAGGAGAGAACGATGGCTGGGATGAGTTGGGGGAGGAGAGAACGATGGCTAGGATGAGTTGGGGGAGGAGAGAACGATGGCTGGGATGATCTGGGGGTTATCACAGAACGATGTCGCCCTCTCTCTTCTCCTCAACTGGGTCTAAGCCTGTTAATAGTCCAGAGAACGATGGCTGGGATGAGTTGGGGGAGGAGAGAACGATGGCTGGTATGAGTTGGGGGAGGAAAGAACGATGGCTGGGATGAGCTGGGGGAGGAGAGAACGATGGCTGGGATGAGTTGGGGGAGGAGAGAACAATGGCTGGGATGAGTTGGGGGAGGAGAGAACGATGGCTGGGATGAGTTGGGGGAGGAAAGAACGATGGCTGGGATGAGTTGGGGGAGGTGAGAACGATGGCTGTGTTGAGTTGGGGGAGGAAAGAACGATGGTTGGGATGAGTTGGGGGAGGTGAGAACGATGGCTGTGTTGAGTTGGGGGAGGAGAGAACGATGGCTGGGATGAGTTGGGGGAGGAGAGAACGATAGCTGGGATGAGTTGGGGGAGGAGAGAACGATGGCTGGGATGAGCTGGGGGAGGAGAGAACGATGGCTGGGATGAGTTGGGGAAGGAGAGAACGATGGCTGGTATGAGTTGGGAGAGGAAAGAACGATGGCTGGGATGAGCTGGGGGAGGAGAGAACGATGGCTGGGATGAGTTGGGGGAGGAGAGAACGATGGCTGGGATGAGTTGGGGGAGGAGAGAACGATGGCTGGTATGAGTTGGGGGAGGAAAGAACGATGGCTGGGATGAGTTGGGGAAGGAGAGAACGATGGCTGGGATGAGTTCGGGGAGGAGAGAACGATGGCTGGGATGAGTTGGGGGAGGTGAGAACGATGGCTGTGTTGAGTTGGGGGAGGAGAGAACGATGGCTGGGATGAGCTGGGGGAGGAGAGAACGATGGCTGGGATGAGTTGGGGGAGGAGAAAACGATGGCTGGGATGAGTTGTGGGAGGAGAGAACGATGGCTGGGATGAGTTGGGGGGAGGAGAGAACGATGGCTGGGATGAGTTGGGGGAGGAAAGAACGATGGCTGGGATGAGTTGGGGGAGGTGAGAACGATGGCTGTGTTGAGTTGGGGGAGGAGAGAACGATGGCTGGGATGAGTTGGGGGAGGAGAGAACGATGGCTGAGATGAGTTGGGGGAGGAGAAAACGATGGCTAGGATGAGTTGGGGGAGGAGAGAACGATGGCTGGGATGAGTTGGGGAAGGAGAGAACGATGGCTGGGATGAGTTCGGGGAGGAGAGAACGATGGCTAATATGAGTTGGGGGAGGAAAGAACGATGGCTGGGATGAGCTGGGGGAGGAGAGAACGATGGCTGGTATGAGTTGGGGGAGGAAAGAACGATGGCTGGGATGAGCTGGGGGAGGAGAGAACGAGGGCTGGGATGAGTTGGGGGAGGAGAAAACGATGGCAGGGATGAGTTGGGGGAGGAGAAAACTATGGCTGGGATGAGTTGGGCGAGGAGAGAACGATGGCTGGGATGAGTTGGGGGAGGAGAGAACGATGGCTGGTATGAGTTGGGGGAGGAAAGAACGATGGCTGGGATGAGTTGGGGGAGGAGAGAACGATGGCTGGTATGAGTTGGGGGAGGAAAGAACGATGGCTGGGATGAGTTGGGGGAGGAGAGAACGATGGCTGGTATGAGTTGGGGGAGGAAAGAACGATGGCTGGGATGAGTTGGGGGAGGAGAGAACGATGGCTGGGATGAGTTGGGGGAGGAGAGAACGATGGCTGGTATGAGTTGGGGGGGGGAAAGAACGATGGCTGGGATGAGTTGGGGGAGGAGAGAACGATGGCTGGGATGAGTTCGGGGAGGAGAGAACGATGGCTGGTATGAGCTGGGGGAGGAGAGAACGATGGCTGGGATGAGTTGGGGGAGGAGAGAACGATGGCTGGGATGAGTTGGGGAGAGGAGAAAATGATGGCTGGGATGAGTTTGGGGAGGAGAGAACGATGGCTGGGATGAGTTGGGGGAGGAAAGAACGATGGCTGGGATGACTTGGGGGAGGAGAGAACGATGGCTGGGATGAGTTGGGGAAGGAGAGAACGATGGCTGGGATGAGTTCGGGGAGGAGAGAACGATGGCTAATATGAGTTGGGGGAGGAAAGAACGATGGCTGGGATGAGCTGGGGGAGGAGAGAACGATGGCTGGTATGAGTTGGGGGAGGAAAGAACGATGGCTGGGATGAGTTGGGGGAGGTGAGAACGATGGCTGTGTTGAGTTGGGGGAGGAGAGAACGATGGCTGGGATGAGTTGGGGGAGGAGAGAACGATGGCTGAGATGAGTTGGGGGAGGAGAAAACGATGGCTGGGATGAGTTGGGGGAGGAGAGAACGATGGCTGGGATGAGTTGGGGAAGGAGAGAACGATGGCTGGGATGAGTTCGGGGAGGAGAGAACGATGGCTAATATGAGTTGGGGGAGGAAAGAACGATGGCTGGGATGAGCTGGGGGAGGAGAGAACGATGGCTGGTATGAGTTGGGGGAGGAAAGAACGATGGCTGGGATGAGCTGGGGGAGGAGAGAACGAGGGCTGGGATGAGTTGGGGGAGGAGAAAACGATGGCAGGGATGAGTTGGGGGAGGAGAAAACTATGGCTGGGATGAGTTGGGGGAGGAGAGAACGATGGCTGGGATGAGTTGGGGGAGGAGAGAACGATGGCTGGTATGAGTTGGGGGAGGAAAGAACGATGGCTGGGATGAGTTGGGGGAGGAGAGAACGATGGCTGGTATGAGTTGGGGGAGGAAAGAACGATGGCTGGGATGAGTTGGGGGAGGAGAGAACGATGGCTGGTATGAGTTGGGGGAGGAAAGAACGATGGCTGGGATGAGTTGGGGGAGGAGAGAACGATGGCTGGGATGAGTTGGGGGAGGAGAGAACGATGGCTGGTATGAGTTGGGGGGGGGGAAGAACGATGGCTGGGATGAGTTGGGGGAGGAGAGAACGATGGCTGGGATGAGTTCGGGGAGGAGAGAACGATGGCTGGTATGAGCTGGGGGAGGAGAGAACGATGGCTGGGATGAGTTGGGGGAGGAGAGAACGATGGCTGGGATGAGTTGGGGGGGAGGAGAAAATGATGGCTGGGATGAGTTTGGGGAGGAGAGAACGATGGCTGGGATGAGTTGGGGGAGGAAAGAACGATGGCTGGGATGACTTGGGGGAGGAGAGAACGATGGATGGTCGAGAAAGAGAGCTATTTAGTGAGGAAGTGAAGTAGAAGATCACTGAGAACATATATTTCTGATTTCTGATTACAAAATATGAGCCAAGGTCTTTTGGAATGGGAGAAAGTGAGTAGAGAAGTGGAATGAGCAGAAAAGTTTTTTCAGGGAGAGCAATTTGAATCATAGGATGGTTCTGTGTTGGAGGATCAGGCAGGGACATTGGAACAGAGTGAATTGGAAAGAGAGAGAAGAAAATATTCTATAAATACGAGAAGGTCCTAAAAAAATAGAAATAAGGGAATTAGAAAGAAAGTGAAAGGGAAATGGGTAGAAAGAAAAAGTGGTCCAGGGAATCAAAAAAAGAACATAGAACTGAAACAGAGCGAAAAGTAGAGCGTAGGTGAAAGAGATAAAACAAGAAATAAAGAAATTTTGGTTCATTGAACTATAGATAATGACTCGTAGCACCATTCGGTGCCCATGTATACCGGCGCCAATGCCAATTTGGTAGGAGGGAACAGAAAAAAGGGGATTAGAAGAAGAAGGCAATGGACCCAGTACAGGAGATTTCAACAATGGGAGAGAAATAAAAAGGAAGAAGAGCAAGAATTGTTTAAATGTAAACCATGCGACTTTGCAAAAGTGAGTTTCTCTCATCGAATTACCGTGTGTTATGCTGAACTGTGAATGAAGAGCTCTCGATTGATTCGCTTTCTTCTGAAACAGTTAAACCGGCCTAGGAATCTAGAAACTGCTCTTCGGATAAGGTGGTTATATAAGGTGGTTGATGATCTCAGGTATAGTAACTTTTATCCGCATACAAGCTAAACACTTTATAGATTTCCTTTAGAGCAGCTTCAATCGCTCATGCAGAGAATCTTAATAACTTGTAAACTTTTGCAGTACGCCAGGCGGCACGACTTATCTGCCGCGCTGCCCTAAAACACGGCCTGGCTTAATTTCCTGGCTGTTACGTTCATTTCATGACTACTAATTCGTCTAACTTTACTATGAGGCACTTCAGTGTAGGGGTGAGTAGCTCGGTGAGATTTCGTACTCGTTCTGATGAGTAATTTTGCTAAATTTTATTTTTACATCAGAAAATTATTTTTACATTAAAAATGCTTAGGCTTAGGAAAAAGTTGGCTTTAATATACTTTAGCCGTCCAATGATTTTTTTCTCTGAAAGATACTTTATTCATGAAAACTCCCTCCCCCCCCTTTCTCCTTAGGGCCTCCATTCCCCCTTTAGGACCCCTTCCTCCTTTCCCTCCCCCTAGGGCCCCTTTAGGCCCCCTCCCTTACCTGCTTAGGTAAACCCCCCTCCCCCACCCCTTTCCTTTCCCCAAAATTTATAAAGATAATTTGAAAAGAAAGCAAAAGAAAAGAAAGAGAAAAAAATAAGAAAGAGAAAGAAAGAGAACAAGTAAGAAAAAAGAAGTTAATAGAGCCAGGTTGTGTTTTAGGGCAGCGCGACAGATAAGCCGATCGGAAGATGAGCCGCGCCGCCGCGCGTACTGTAAAATTTCACAAGTATCATAATATCGATATAGGAACGAAAACAATGAGTTTGACAATAAATCAGAAAGACAAAGAGAACAAGGCATATGAGCCTTTCATTTACGTATCACGACACTTTGTACCGCGTCACTTTGTATACGACACTTTGTACCCGACACTTTGTACCCGACACTTTGTACCGCGACACTTTGTACCGCGACTTGAGTGAGGCCGCGCGTTTTATTTTTACATTAAAACATATTTTTACATTAAAAAAACGCTTAGGCTTAGTAAAAGTTTACGATAACGAGGCCGTACGGCTTAGCTAACGAGGCCGTCCGGCTTAGCTAACGAGGCCGTACGCGGTACAAAGTGTCGCGGTACAAAGTGTCGCGGTACAAAGTGACGGGGTACAAAGTGTCGTATACAAAGTGACGCGGTACAAAGTGTCGGTAATTCTTTCATTTAACACTATCGCACGAAATAGCAATGTGTCCCAGTGGTGTAATGATAACGCGCGCTCCCAGTTTGATACGAGATGGTCTTAGTTCGATTCCTCCCGGTGGACAAGATTTTTTTCTATGTAATAATTCAATCACTTTTCATCTTAACAAAACGTCACTGTATTTAAACTGTGTATGTTAGAATTTGAAGATTAATCAGAAAAACTTTGAATTATTTGAGAAGATATTAAAGTGTGCATGTTTGTTGATATACAATCGATAGTTGAAATATATATGTGTGTCCATATATCCAAAGTAACTGCATTTAACGAACCTTTTGATTCGTTTAATTGGAAGCTTAAATTAGTTCAATCTATATTTCCTCCACGTACATTCGATTTTCAACGAAACAACATTAGTGAAACATTGAGCTTACGCCGATTATTTTCACGTCATACAGCATAGTGGCTATTTATATGTTCAATGGTTCACGTGTTAGCCCGCCAAATATTCAAGCTACGTGCGTGAAAAATTGATTTCACTAAGAGGTTCTCGATTATTATAACCTTTCATTTAAAAACTCACATTAAAGGGGTGATTGCAGAACTTGCTAAGCAGTGGTAACAAGTAGTGGACGTTTCGGCTTATTCAAAAGGCGAAAAAGCTTCTACAAGAATGCGCTTGTGTTGATGTTCATTCTTCCCCTTCGTATCATATCAATGAACTTCTTTCACCTAATATATCAGAGAGCTCCACTCTCATCTTCGCACGTTCTCTCCACCTTTTTTGAGTGTCTGTGTGGGTTTCTCACCCTAACCACCTCAATCACGATTGTCTAGGGCGATCATCCGTCTTGACTAGAAAAAAGATAAATTACTACCATTTGCGCTTTCTTTTCATCCTCTCTCTACATCTTTATGTATTTCTCTCTTGCTCTATTTCTCTCTTTCTGTCTCACTCTCTTTTTCTTGGTCCCTTTAAGCTTCGGTATTTCAAATTCAGGAGAGGTTATGGTACGCGCTCGTAGATAGATCTCAAGGTAAAGTTCTTCTTCTCTGACTCCTCTCTGTATATTTCTCACGAATCCAAATCGCGAAATCGCTGCTAAGAAGGTTCTTTCTCTGTTTTCAAAGCTTTTGTTCTATATAAAGATGAAATCATGAAAATCGCCCTTTTTGAATCATCCCAACTGCTGATTTTTTTCATGAATGAATCATGAATGTTCTCCGAATAATTTCCAAGCTGGAACGGTTATTTTTTCTTGATTATAACGGATGAAACACTTTCTTCAAAAGCTCGCATATCGTGACACAACAGTGACACCTTTCTACAGAATCAGGTAAGGGAGAATTAAAGATGAGTGAGAGAAATTGTTTTTTTTATCTCATTCAAAAAACATTCTCTCATTCATCTCCCTCCGTGCACGGTTGCTCCTCGCACCGTCTCTTCCCTCGTCTGTGAGAGTCCTTTCCCGAGAAGATTTGGCGCTCCGGGATCGTAGCGCCATCATGAGCGACAGAAGAATGAGATGGAGGGACTACTTTGCCAAAGCCGTTAGTCCCCAATTCCTAAGGAAGGCAGAGAACGCTGAGGAGTGGAGCCGTCACATGTCGCAACAGATCCCATAATCGATGATGTTATATTACCGATGTGGCTTGCTGATCTTGATAAAGCGTTTAAATTGAAGAAAAAATTTGAGAGAAATTGAATACACTTACTCCATATATGTACATATGTATTTCATTGGATTGTTGGTGTTCGCCTTTCTGCTGCTTGCATCTCAATTCAATCGTACAGTAAAACATTCTCCCATCCCCCTCTTCCTGCTTTACTTTTCATAAAGTATTCATGCGAATTTTATCGAACAAAACAATCATTCCTGCTTTACTATCGAATAGCTGTTTGGGCCCCTTACTGTTTCTCATCTACATTAATGATTTACCATTGTGCCTACCGGTAGGAAGCAGGGTGACTATGATCGCTGAAGATGTCATAATTAGTACGATTAGCGATGCGAAGCTACTTCGAGTCCGCAATAAACTCTGTTGCCAAGTGGCCCTTCTCATGAGGATTGACTACTTCCACTCCAAAACAGTAGTCACTCTTTTAGGAAAAAGTCACTACAAGAGTAATTTTTACCTCAACGGTATACCAATAACAGAGAATAAACCAGTAAGGGACCTTGGTGTAGAATATAAACTCATTGAGCTCCTCTACACACATAGAAAAAATGTGTGAAAGAGCAACAGCCAGGTGCACTTACAATCCAAAGAACCTTCAAGTCGAAAAACCCAGTTCTTTATAAAAAAGCTTTTAGTTGCTTACGTTCGTCCTCAACTGGAATACTGATCCGTGATCTGGTCGCCTCGGCAGAAATATTAAAAAGAACTCGTAGAAAAGGTTCAACAAAACTTTACAAAACAAGTATGCAGAAGAACCGAAGTGCCAAATATGACATACAAAGAGAGAAAAATCTTTTTCCATTTGCCGTCCCTCGAAGAACGGAGAGACCAGACCGATCTCGTGATGACCTTCAAAATATTGACCGGAAGAAACCCCATTCCTCCATTCAAGATGTTCTCTTCTCAAGACCACAGTTACCCCACTAGGTCACACAAGTTCAGTCTGACGCAACCCAGTTTCAAACATGTTAAGCTCTCTAATAACTTCTCAACAAGGGTAGTTTCGGTATGGAACAAACTCCCAGAGACTGTATTTTCGATTAATACAGTCAAAGCATCCCAAAAGCTATCGGTAACCTATAAACGATCCTCATGTTCTCGCTTTAAGACCCCAACCGTCTTTACAAAATCGACTTACCTCTTTTCTCACTTTGAAAAAAATCACGTCTTGATATTGATACGAATGACTCTTCTTTCTGACCCCCTACCTGCCCCTTCCGAAATCACCCTTGCGATAAAGTATTATTATTACGGAATCCTTTTCGATATCCTTCAATATTGTTTTCAAAATTTTTCAACTGAGTTTATACACATACAATAACTTCTGATTTGTAATTTAATATAATGTTTGAAAGTCTGACTATTACATAGGAGACTCTAGTACTGCGATTGTTGGAATGCAATGCAGAATTCCTGCCACTAGAAATTTCATTCTTGTTTTCGGAAACATTTAGTCGCAACTAATTTGGAAGCGGAGATTGAGTCAGATTCACTGAAATGAGAAAGTGAAACAGAGTTACGCAGAGCTGCGCGACTCTACACATTTCTTTTTTCGTGCTCAGTGAAGTGCAATGGGACGTGAGATCATTCGATTCTCCCGAATTGAGACTTTCAATTTCCCTCGCGAGTTGATACAAAGACCAAACATTTGACAATTGAAATAACCGTTATACGAAAATTGTTTTCTCTCAAAATTAGTTTTTAAATGTTTTGCTTGCACCTCAAATAAATTTTCAAAAACACAGAACTTTTTGATTTGAAGGTTTTTCGTGTTGGTAGTGAAGATTGCTTAGAATAATCGTTTATAATACATGCAGATACATATGATATGAGGAGTGAATGAATAGATGTCGCAAAGATCTTCTCCAATAACATTGGCGGAATTCGTCGAATGCAGTCATTATATAAACATTAAATACGGGATTAAAAGGCATTCCTAGTGAGATAAGAGATTATTCTCTGAACTGTCTGTCTGTCCCTCAGCAAACTTTCCTTCCATCACAAAAAGCATCAAATAAATATTCACATATATGCATACTTGAGAATACCAACAGCCACAAAAACCTTACTAAACACCTATATATGTTTTTGTCCAACATGAACGCATTCATTATTAGAATAATTAAACAAAATTAGCCTAAGTTTTTTAACTAACAAAGAGAAGAAAGTGAAATTCCCGTAATTAGTTTGAGAATGAAAAAAATCTGATTACCCTGAAGAAGCAGTCACGAGACGATGCACTTGAAAATCCTTTCATCCCCTAAGTGACAACTTCGAGTCAGAATAAACGACCTGCCAAAGAAAAAAGATCCTTATAGATGTCTAAAGTAGCAGTTATTCTTCTGTTTCTGCAACTTAGTTGACACTTTCCGAATAGAAAAAAAATACCTTGAATGATGCTTCAGCCCTCCCCCTTTTCTTTCTCACAAGTCGCTGAACACGTAAAGCGATTTCTGAGCGCTACTATTTGAAAAGAATCCTGAAGGATTCCTTAGAACATAATTCAATAGTGCCCTAAAACTCAATAGTGCCCCAAAACTAATTGTGTGCTCCTGAAAAGATTCATAGGCTTTCAGCTTACTGCTGATGCATCTCTAAAAACTTAAGTTATCGAAGGATTTGGCTTCTCACTTCTGGCATCGATAATTACTCTAACACCAGAGGTTTAAAGTAATACTTCCAACAAAACTACAGAAAAATTGTATGGTACAAAGTTTGTGAGAATTCGATGAGCATGGGGAGAATTACTCCGAGGACATATCAATGAAAAGGCAAGCCATACAAACGAAAATACACATTTACATGTTTATATGTAGATGAAGTGAAGGAAGAGCGACAGACAGAGAGAGTTCAAGGAAGTTGGTTTAAGGCACAAACGAAAATCAAGAGTCAGTAAAATCTATCAATATGAGCTTATCGATCGAATAAATTCCTAATTTTACGCAAGACATTTCGCATTCGACTTGCAAACAAAGTTACGCCAATCATTTACAGGGTGTAGGAAAAGTCCAGGTGGACGACTTTGTCGTTTTTCAATTGTATCTTATTCATAATGTTTCTAAAATACCCTGAAGAAACAGAATGATAACTCTTTTCGTTTTCCGTTAAGGCTCTCTGAGATGGACCGAGGCTACATTTTGCGCTTGAGCCAGTCCGGGCACACTCAAAAGCACATAGCCAGAACCACTGGATTTCTCCCGCAGGACCATTGAAAACACAATACGTCGTTTTCGTGAGATTGGTACGACGAATGACCGTCCCAGGAGCGGCAGACCAGGGACCGCGACCACTTCCTCTAACGTGAAAAGCATCCGTGACAGGATTCGATATAACCCCAAGCGGAGTCTCAGAAAAGTCGCAAAGGAGCTGAAGATCTCGGATAGATCTGTTCGTAGTACCGTCGAATCTCGCGTGAGACTTCGCCCCATCAAGCTGCAGAATACTGAAGGCGACTTGTGTTCCGAGATGTCGTGAACTGTCAAAGCGGTTCAAGCCAGTGGAATGCTTGGATATTCTCTTCACCGATGAGAAATTGTTCCATCTTGAGCAGTCCTTCAACCACCAGAACGATAGTATTTGGTCGAAATAAATCAACGAGGCCAATAAGAGTGGTCGCTACGTCTCGAGAAAGGCTCATCCCGCTTCTGCCATGGTCTGGACAAGGATTTGCGCGACTGGCAAGACTCCACTCGTTTTCGTCGAGCAGGGAGTCAAAGTGACTGCCAATAACTACCTGTACGACATTCTCATAAAGGAAGTATTTCCCTGGAGCCAGGCTTATTTTGGGGGACGCAACTGGACGTTCCAGCAGGACTCTGCGCCCGCTCACAAGGCTAAAGTGGTACAAGACGGGTGCGAGACGAGTTTCCTTTCCACGATCACCTCCGCCGAATGGCCTCCGTACTCGCCTGATTTGAATCCCCTGGACTTCTCTGCGTGTTCGGTCCTCGAGAGCCAGGCGTGTGCTTCTCTCCACAAGAATTTGGAGAGACTGCAGCGCGCCCTACAGAAGGCGTGGGATGATCTTGACGTCGCTTACCTGTCCACCACGGTGGGTGCCTTCCATAAGCGACTCCGCGCCTGTGTCGAAGAGAAGGGAAGGTTGTTTGAAATGTTAAAGTGCAGTTATATCTCAAACTGTTTGAAAAAAACATTGATGAAAATTTCGTTTGATTTGTTCAATCCTTTAAGTTTTAATCGTAAAAATACTGTCCACCTGAACATTTTCTAAACCCTGTATGATAGAATTTTTCCTTGTTTTTTATACGATGCATTCCTCGCGCCTTGATTAGAAAATTTGACTTTTGATTTTTCTATCTGACATGAAAATCGCACCCAACTTTAAAGGCAATTATCGAATAAGATAGCTCTCCCAATAAGCCTCTTATTTTTACGAAGCTCTATCTTCGCTATTGTTGCCAACACAGTCACCCAATACAACTTTCTAGACTACTTTTTCAGCTCAAGGTGAACCTGTCGACTGAAGATAGAGGTGTGCAGTTAGAGCCCAAGTACACCCCGTCCTCATAGCCAGATATGTCACAATCCCACTCAGTTTATTACACCAAGAGAAACCATATTTGTTTTAAATATTGCACAGAAGCCTGAAGGGTCTCTTCTCCTCTCATTCCATAATGCCACATAATTAAACGTGTCCTCCCCCGTTCATTCCGCAGGCCCCTTATTCCATCATGTCCCAGGATTCAAACGTGCCCTCACCCCTTCATTCCGCAGGCCCTCAGTCCATCATGCCTCCAGGAGCCAGAGGTGTTCCCGGATGCGGCGAGGCCGGCTTCCCTTTGATTATCTCCACGACCTCCCGGCGAAACTTGGTGACATTCTGAGTGAATGCATCTTTGTTCTTGACGGTCAACGTCCTTTCGACCTTCTCCATGAGGCCATTGAATAGCTGAAAAACGCACTTCATATTCCCAAAGAGTGGCCGCCTCAATTCTTTCATGGCTTGCGTGAATCACTCTTTACATTCACTTTTTATGGCTAGAAACTGTGATTCAAAATTAGATGAACAAAGCCTATATTTTTACTCATTATTAAAGCAGCGTTCATTGCTTTCTTTTTACGCCGACGACGTTAATTTTTTTTTTCTAATCTCCTTCAACTCGCTTTAGATGTAATATCCGATTACGCCTCAAAATGGTCTTTGATTTTTTCAATGCCCAAATGTCTCGTAATGCACTGTGGTAATAATAACCCCAGTAAATCATACTTCAGAAACGATAAAGTATTGCTCAGTCAAATTGATATTCGTGATTTAGGAATTAGTTTCCACTGTTCACTACATTTTTCCAACCATATAAATAATATGGTTGTGAAAGCATTGAGGTGCATGCATATAACCTTCCGTTCTCTAAAAACCACCTCTATCACCTTCTTAATTCGTGCATATAAGACTTACATTCTGCCCACACTTGATTATGGATCTGAAGTTTGGTCCCCCGTTGCTATTGGCTTAGTAAATGAAATTGAAAAAGTTCAAAGAAACGTTACTAGGCGTTTATTCGCTAGAGCTGGTGTCCCTTGAATTGATTATCTTGCACGGTTAGAATTTCTGAATCTCACTACCTTAGAATACAGACGTGCACTAGCCGACCTATGTTTCATTCACAAAGCTATTCACAACTAGGGGTTAATTAGTCAGGTGAGACCTTCTGTCGGCGAGCCTTTGTTTCTCCAAATCCTGAGTGGGGACCCTTATGAAATCGCGGGTCCCTGTTGTTTTTTTTTATCATAAAGGGGGACCCATATGTGAAAAAAAAATTTTACGCTTCCAGCGGGCGTCTGTACTTCTTCTTGCACACTAAAAAACCCCGGTTCACAATCATGTTTATCTAGATATGTCAGTATTATTCAAAATTTTACCCTTTCCATTTAGGAATAGGACATCACTTTCATGTACAGGGTGGTCCATAAATAAAGTTACAAATGTTCGAAAACATTTCCTGGGAAAGTGACCGCACGTAGCGGTCACTTTTCTCGTTTTCCTGATCCCCCGTTTTTTTTAGTACGTGTCAAGTGAGTTGCGATTGATTCCATCGATGTTTAGGGTAATGACAGCGTCGAATCGCTTGCGCATTGCGATCATTCGCCTACACACTCTTGGCCACGCTCCTACTCGCATTGCTGAAACGCTTCGCCTGCCTCGCATGACAGTGTATCGAGCGATCAAAAGATTCGAGGAGCTTGGCACATCTTTGGACCGTCCAAGGCGAGGTCGTCCTCGCACTGTTCGCACGACACCACTCATCGAAAACGTTCGGAGTCGGATCAACCGAAATTCACGACGAAGCATCAGACAGATGGCGCAGCAGCTCCCGATGAGCCGAACTTCATTGAAACGAATAGTCACGGAGGAGCTGGGACTCAGGTCGTATCGTACACGGAAGGCCGCTTTTCTGTCGGCTCGCAACAAGTCGGGAAGAGTCAAAAGATGTCGCGACTGTCTTCGCCGTACGCAGCTAGGCGAACATTTCAATATGGTGTCCTCTGACGAAAAGCTGTTCACCGTGGAAGAAGTCCACAACTCAAAAAACGTCAGAGTGCTTGCGAAGGACGCAGAGCAAACCGATAGCAAGGGTAGAACGGTCCAACGCAGTGCACATCCAACTCAAGTCATGGTCTGCGCCACAGGAAAAACACCGCTTGTTTTTGTCGAGAAAGGCGTCAAGATCGACACGGAATACTACCTGAACATGTTCTGCAAGACGTGCTCCATCCATGGTCTCAATCGCATTTCAATCAGAGGACATGGACCTTTCAACAAGACTCAGCACCAGCCCACAAAGCTAAAAAGGTCCAAACGTGGTGCAAGGAAAGTTTTCCCGGCTTCATTACAACATCAAAATGGCCGGCCTCATCACCCGACCTGAACCCGCTGGATTATTCCGTTTGAGCCTACTTGGAGTCCAAGGTCAACTCTCGCTCCCACTCAAATATTGATTCCCTGAAGAATGCCCTTCAGGCAGAATGGGACAACATCGGAGTCGAATACCTCCGTACAGTGGTAGAGGCGTTCCCAAAGAGACTTCGAGCTGTAGTTCGAGCAAAAGACGATAGTTTGAGCTGAACTTTCGCGTGAATGTTGACATTTATGTTGTTGATAAAATATTGAGATGATTTTCTCTGTTTTGAAAAAAGGTATAACAATTCCAATTTGTAACACTATTTATGGACCACCCTGTACAATCGTTCCCTTTTAAGATTCTTGATTCTCATAGTACATGCTCCTCTCGATGTATAAGTTCTTGGAATTCTCTTCAATCTCAGATAGTTGCAATAACTATCTTCTCCAGTTTTATTCAAAAAGGCTTTTGTAAATCTCCCCTCTTCTTCTATTCTACCTGTGTCCAGAATACGATTATAATTCCGATGAATTGATATTCACCGCAGTAATTCCCAACTTTATACTGAAAAAGGAAACAATTCTTGTTAGGAGATGAATTTTAAAAAACTTCATGGCAAGCTTGCATATCTTTGTTATTATAAGTGTATGAGTAGAGAAGGTGAGGCAAGACTCGCCCATCTCCTTTTCTAATTCTCCCATTCCAACTATCCGGCCTGGGCATGCCACCGGACAAAACATCAGCCGATACTCCGCTATACTTTTCAATGGCGAGTCGAGGCGCCAGTAGAATAACCTCTTGCCCTTCTCCGGTTAACGAATGGGTCTCGCCAAGATGATCGCCGACTGCGGTGCGAGTGTAGACGGAGAAAATCTCTCCGGACTCAAAAGGATCCTCACCACCAACCTATCCCAAAAGGACTCCCCTCGACAGGACCTATGGGCAAGACAACAACAACAACAGGAAGGTGAAGCGAGACTCGCCCAACTCCTTTTCTAATTCTCCCATTCCAACTATGAGTAGAGGAAGGTGAAGCGAGACTCGCCCATCTCCTTTTCTAATTCTCCCATTCCAACTATGAGTAGAGGAAGGTGAAGCGAGACTCGCCCATCTCCTTTTCTAATTCTCCCATTCCAACTATGAATAGAGGAAGGTGAAGCGAGACTCGCACATCTCCTTTTCTAATTCTCCCATTCCAACTATGAGTAGAGGAAGGTGAAGCGAGACTCGCCCATCTCCTTTTCTAATTCTCCCATTCCAACTATGAGTAGAGGAAGGTGAAGCGAGACTCGCTCATCTCCTTTTCTAATTCTCCCATTCCAACTATGAGTAGAGGAAGGTGAAGCGAGAATCGCCCATCTCCTTTTATAATTCTCCCATTCCAACTATGAGTAGAGGAAGGTGAAGCGAGAATCGCCCATCTCCTTTTCTAATTCTCCCATTCCAACTATGAGTAGAGGAAGGTGAAGCGAGACTCGCCCATCTCCTTTTCTAATTCTCCCATTCCAACTATGAATAGAGGAAGGTGAAGCGAGACTAGCCCATCTCCTTTCCTAATTCTCCCATTCCAACTATGACTAGAGGAAGGTGAAGCGAGACTCGCCCATCTCCTGTTGTTGTTGTCGTTGTCTTGCCCATAGGTCCTGTCGAGGGGAGTCCTTTTGGGATAGGTTGGTGTTGAGGATCCTTTTGAGTCCGGAGAGATTTTCTCCGTCTACACTCGCACCGCAGTCGGCGATCCTCTTGGCGAGACCCATTCGTTAACCAGAGAAGGCAAGAGGTTATTTTAATGGCGCCTCGACTCGCCATTGAAAAGTATAGCGGAGTCTCGGCTGATGTTGTGTCCGGTGGCATGCCCAAACCGGTCCGGCATCGCCCTCCTTTGACGAGCTATACTACCCAGTTTTGGTCCGCGGCGGGATTTCTCCCGCTACCTCCCAGCACGAATTCTTCGTAGGGAGGCGTCCCTCTATCCGCCACCTGAGGTCGCGCTCGATTCTGGACTGGATAATCCGGCTCCATCCGTGACAGGCTCTTAAGGCTGTAGAGTCACGAATGGCCACTGTTGCCAGTGTGTTTTTTTGTCGCCACTGTCGCCCATCTCCTTTTCTAATTCTCCCATTCCAACTATGAGTAGAGGAACGTGAAGCGAGACTCGCCCATCTCCTTTTCTAATTCTCCCATTCCAACTATGAGTAGAGGAAGGTGAAGCGAGACTCGCCCAACTCCTTTTCTAATTCTCCCATTCCAACTATGAGTAGAGGAAGCTGAGGCGAGACTCGATCAACTCCTTTTCTAATTCTCCCATTCCAACTATGAGTAGAGGAACGTGAAGCGAGACTCGCCCATCTCCTTTTCTAATTCTCCCATTCCAACTATGAGTAGAGGAAGGTGAAGCGAAACTCGCCCATCTCGTTTTCTAATTCTCCCATTCCAACTATGAGTAGAGGAAGGTGAGGCGAGACTCGCCCATCTGCTTTTCTAACTCTACCATTCCAACTATGAGTAGAGGAAGGTGAGGCTAGACTCGCCCATCTCCTTTTCTAATTCTCCCATTCCAACTATGATTAGAGGAAGGTGAGGCGAGACTCGCCCATCTCCTTTTCTAATTCTCCCATTCCAACTATGATTAGAGGAAGGTGAGGCGAGACTCGCCCATCTCCTTTTCTAATTCTCCCATTCCAACTATGAGTAGAGGAAGGTGAGGCGAGACTCGCCATTTTTAATTCTCCCATTCCAACTATGAGTAGAGGAAGGTGAGGCGAGACTCGCCATTTCTAATTCTCCCATTCCAACTATGATTAGAGGAAGGTGAGGCGAGACTCGCCCATCTCCTTTTCTAATTCTCCCATTCCAACTATGAGTAGAGAAAGGTGAGGCGAGACTCGCCCATCTCCTTTTCTAATTCTCCCATTTCAACTCTGAGTAGAGGAAGGTGAGGCGAGACTCGCCCATCTCCTTTTCTAATTCTCCCATTCAAACTATGAGTAGAGGAAGGTGAGGCAAGACTCGCCCATCTCCTTTTCTAATTCTCCCATTGAGTAGAGGAAGGTGAGGCAAGACTCGCCCATCTCCTTTTCTAATTCTCCCATTGAGTAGAGGAAGGTGGACGAGACTCGCCCATCTCCTATTCTAATTCTTCCATTGAGTAGAGGAAGGTGAGGCGAGACTCGCCCATCTCCTTTTCTAGTTCTACCATTGAGTAGAGGAAGGTGAGGCGAGACTCGCCCATCTCCTTTTCTAATTCTACCATTGAGTAGAGGAAGGTGAGGCAAGACTCGCCCATCTCCTTTTCTAATTCTACCAATGAGTAGAGGAAGGTGAGGCGAGACTCGCCCATCTCCTTTCTAATTCTAACATTGAGTAGAGGAAGGTGAGGCGAGACTCGCCCATTTCCTTTTCTAATTCACCCTTTGATTAGAGGAAGGTGAGGCGAGACTCGCCCATCTCCTATTCTAATTCTCCCATTGAGTAGAGGAAGGTGAGGCGAGACTCGCCCATCTCCTTTTATAATTCTACCATTGAGTAGAGGAAGGTGAGGCGAGACTCGCCCATCTCCTTTTCTAATTCTACCATTGAGTAGAGGAAGGTGAGGCGAGACTCGCCCATCTCCTTTTCTAATTCTACCAATGAGTATAGGAAGGTGAGGCGAGACTCGCCCATCTCCTTTCTAATTCTACCATTGAGTAGAGGAAGGTGAGGCTAGACTCGCCCATCTCCTTTTCTAATTCTCTTATTCCAACTATGATAAGGAAGGTGAGGCGAGACTCGCCCATCTCCTTTTCTAATTCTCCCATTCCAACTATGAGTAGAGGAAGGTGAGGCGAGACTCGCCATTTCTAATTCTCCCATTCCAACTATGAGTAGAGGAAGGTGAGGCGATACTCGCCCATCTCCTTTTCTAATTCTCCCATTCCAACTATGAGTAGAGAAAGGTGAGGCGAGACTCGCCCATCTCCTTTTCTAATTCTCCCATTTCAACTCTGAGTAGAGGAAGGTGAGGCGAGACTCGCCCATCTCCTTTTCTAATTCTCCCATTCAAACTATGAGTAGAGGAAGGTGAGGCAAGACTCGCCCATCTCCTTTTCTAATTCTCCCAATGAGTAGAGGAAGGTGAGGCGAGACTCGCCCATCTCCTTTTCTAATTCTCCCATTGAGTAGAGGAAGGTGAGGCGAGACTCGCCCATCTCCTTTTCTAATTCTACCAATGAGTAGAGGAAGGTGAGGCGAGACTCGCCCATCTCCTTTCTAATTCTACCATTGAGTAGAGGAAGGTGAGGCAAGACTCGCCCATCTCCATTTCTAATTCTCCCATTGAGTAGAGGAAGGTGAGGCAAGACTCGCCCATCTCCTTTTCTAATTCTCCCATTGAGTAGAGGAAGGTGGACGAGACTCGCCCATCTCCTATTCTAATTCTTCCCTTGAGTAGAGGAAGGTGAGGCGAGACTCGCCCATCTCCTTTTCTAATTCTACCATTGAGTAGAGGAAGGTGAGGCGAGACTCGCCCATCTCCTTTTCTAATTCTACCAATGAGTAGAGGAAGGTGAGGCGAGACTCGCCCATCTCCTTTTCTAATTCTCCCATTGAGTAGAGGAAGGTGAGGCGAGACTCGCCCATCTCCTTTTCTAGTTCTACCATTGAGTAGAGGAAGGTGAGGCGAGACTCGCCCATCTCCTTTTCTAATTCTACCATTGAGTAGAGGAAGGTGAGGCGAGACTCGCCCATCTCCTTTTCTAATTCTACCAATGAGTAGAGGAAGGTGAGGCGAGACTCGCCCATCTCCTTTCTAATTCTACCATTGAGTAGAGGAAGGTGAGGCGAGACTCGCCCATTTCCTTTTCTAATTCTCCCATTGATTAGAGGAAGGTGAGGCGAGACTCGCCCATCTCCTATTCTAATTCTCCCATTGAGTAGAGGAAGGTGAGGCGAGACTCGCCCATCTCCTTTTATAATTCTACCATTGAGTAGAGGAAGGTGAGGCGAGACTCGCCCATCTCCTTTTCTAATTCTACCATTGAGTAGAGGAAGGTGAGGCGAGACTCGCCCATCTCCTTTTCTAATTCTACCAATGAGTATAGGAAGGTGAGGCGAGACTCGCCCATCTCCTTTCTAATTCTACCATTCCAACTATGAGTAGAGGAACGTGAAGCGAGACTCGCCCATCTCCTTTTCTAATTCTCCCATTCCAACTATGAGTAGAGGAAGGTGAAGCGAAACTCGCCCATCTCGTTTTCTAATTCTCCCATTCCAACTATGAGTAGAGGAAGGTGAGGCGAGACTCGCCCATCTCCTTTTCTAATTCTCCCATTCAAACTATGAGTAGAGGAAGGTGAGGCAAGACTCGCCCATCTCCTTTTCTAATTCTCCCAATGAGTAGAGGAAGGTGAGGCGAGACTCGCCCATCTCCTTTTCTAATTCTCCCATTGAGTAGAGGAAGGTGAGGCGAGACTCGCCCATCTCCTTTTCTAATTCTACCAATGAGTAGAGGAAGGTGAGGCGAGACTCGCCCATCTCCTTTCTAATTCTACCATTGAGTAGAGGAAGGTGAGGCAAGACTCGCCCATCTCCATTTCTAATTCTCCCATTGAGTAGAGGAAGGTGAGGCAAGACTCGCCCATCTCCTTTTCTAATTCTCCCATTGAGTAGAGGAAGGTGGACGAGACTCGCCCATCTCCTATTCTAATTCTTCCCTTGAGTAGAGGAAGGTGAGGCGAGACTCGCCCATCTCCTTTTCTAATTCTACCATTGAGTAGAGGAAGGTGAGGCGAGACTCGCCCATCTCCTTTTCTAATTCTACCAATGAGTAGAGGAAGGTGAGGCGAGACTCGCCCATCTCCTTTTCTAATTCTCCCATTGAGTAGAGGAAGGTGAGGCGAGACTCGCCCATCTCCTTTTCTAGTTCTACCATTGAGTAGAGGAAGGTGAGGCGAGACTCGCCCATCTCCTTTTCTAATTCTACCATTGAGTAGAGGAAGGTGAGGCGAGACTCGCCCATCTCCTTTTCTAATTCTACCAATGAGTAGAGGAAGGTGAGGCGAGACTCGCCCATCTCCTTTCTAATTCTACCATTGAGTAGAGGAAGGTGAGGCGAGACTCGCCCATTTCCTTTTCTAATTCTCCCATTGATTAGAGGAAGGTGAGGCGAGACTCGCCCATCTCCTATTCTAATTCTCCCATTGAGTAGAGGAAGGTGAGGCGAGACTCGCCCATCTCCTTTTATAATTCTACCATTGAGTAGAGGAAGGTGAGGCGAGACTCGCCCATCTCCTTTTCTAATTCTACCATTGAGTAGAGGAAGGTGAGGCGAGACTCGCCCATCTCCTTTTCTAATTCTACCAATGAGTATAGGAAGGTGAGGCGAGACTCGCCCATCTCCTTTCTAATTCTACCATTCCAACTATGAGTAGAGGAACGTGAAGCGAGACTCGCCCATCTCCTTTTCTAATTCTCCCATTCCAACTATGAGTAGAGGAAGGTGAAGCGAAACTCGCCCATCTCGTTTTCTAATTCTCCCATTCCAACTATGAGTAGAGGAAGGTGAGGCGAGACTCGCCCATCTGCTTTTCTAACTCTACCATTCCAACTATGAGTAGAGGAAGGTGAGGCTAGACTCGCCCATCTCCTTTTCTAATTCTCCCATTCCAACTATGATTAGAGGAAGGTGAGGCGAGACTCGCCCATCTCCTTTTCTAATTCTCCCATTCCAACTATGATTAGAGGAAGGTGAGGCGAGACTCGCCCATCTCCTTTTCTAATTCTCCCATTCCAACTATGAGTAGAGGAAGGTGAGGCGAGACTCGCCATTTTTAATTCTCCCATTCCAACTATGAGTAGAGGAAGGTGAGGCGAGACTCGCCATTTCTAATTCTCCCATTCCAACTATGATTAGAGGAAGGTGAGGCGAGACTCGCCCATCTCCTTTTCTAATTCTCCCATTCCAACTATGAGTAGAGAAAGGTGAGGCTAGACTCGCCCATCTCCTTTTCTAATTCTACCATTCCAACTATGAGTAGAGGAAGGTGAGGCTAGACTCGCCCATCTCCTTTTCTAATTCTCCCATTCAAACTATGAGTAGAGGAAGGTGAGGCAAGACTCGCCCATCTCCTTTTCTAATTCTCCCAATGAGTAGAGGAAGGTGAGGCGAGACTCGCCCATCTCCTTTTCTAATTCTCCCATTGAGTAGAGGAAGGTGAGGCGAGACTCGCCCATCTCCTTTTCTAATTCTACCAATGAGTAGAGGAAGGTGAGGCGAGACTCGCCCATCTCCTTTCTAATTCTACCATTGAGTAGAGGAAGGTGAGGCAAGACTCGCCCATCTCCATTTCTAATTCTCCCATTGAGTAGAGGAAGGTGAGGCAAGACTCGCCCATCTCCTTTTCTAATTCTCCCATTGAGTAGAGGAAGGTGGACGAAACTCGCCCATCTCCTATTCTAATTCTTCCCTTGAGTAGAGGAAGGTGAGGCGAGACTCGCCCATCTCCTTTTCTAATTCTACCATTGAGTAGAGGAAGGTGAGGCGAGACTCGCCCATCTCCTTTTCTAATTCTACCAATGAGTAGAGGAAGGTGAGGCGAGACTCGCCCAACTCCTTTTCTAATTCTCCCATTGAGTAGAGGAAGGTGAGGCGAGACTCGCCCATCTCCTTTTCTAGTTCTACCATTGAGTAGAGGAAGGTGAGGCGAGACTCGCCCATCTCCTTTTCTAATTCTACCATTGAGTAGAGGAAGGTGAGGCGAGACTCGCCCATCTCCTTTTCTAATTCTACCAATGAGTAGAGGAAGGTGAGGCGAGACTCGCCCATCTCCTTTCTAATTCTACCATTGAGTAGAGGAAGGTGAGGCGAGACTCGCCCATTTCCTTTTCTAATTCTCCCATTGATTAGAGGAAGGTGAGGCGAGACTCGCCCATCTCCTATTCTAATTCTCCCATTGAGTAGAGGAAGGTGAGGCGAGACTCGCCCATCTCCTTTTATAATTCTACCATTGAGTAGAGGAAGGTGAGGCGAGACTCGCCCATCTCCTTTTCTAATTCTACCATTGAGTAGAGGAAGGTGAGGCGAGACTCGCCCATCTCCTTTTCTAATTCTACCAATGAGTAGAGGAAGGTGAGGCGAGACTCGCCCATCTCCTTTTCTAATTCTCCCATTGAGTAGAGGAAGGTGAGGCGAGACTCGCCCATCTCCTTTTCTAGTTCTACCATTGAGTAGAGGAAGGTGAGGCGAGACTCGCCCATCTCCTTTTCTAATTCTACCATTGAGTAGAGGAAGGTGAGGCGAGACTCGCCCATCTCCTTTTCTAATTCTACCAATGAGTAGAGGAAGGTGAGGCGAGACTCGCCCATCTCCTTTCTAATTCTACCATTGAGTAGAGGAAGGTGAGGCGAGACTCGCCCATTTCCTTTTCTAATTCTCCCATTGATTAGAGGAAGGTGAGGCGAGACTCGCCCATCTCCTATTCTAATTCTCCCATTGAGTAGAGGAAGGTGAGGCGAGACTCGCCCATCTCCTTTTATAATTCTACCATTGAGTAGAGGAAGGTGAGGCGAGACTCGCCCATCTCCTTTTCTAATTCTACCATTGAGTAGAGGAAGGTGAGGCGAGACTCGCCCATCTCCTTTTCTAATTCTACCAATGAGTATAGGAAGGTGAGGCGAGACTCGCCCATCTCCTTTCTAATTCTACCATTCCAACTATGAGTAGAGGAACGTGAAGCGAGACTCGCCCATCTCCTTTTCTAATTCTCCCATTCCAACTATGAGTAGAGGAAGGTGAAGCGAAACTCGCCCATCTCGTTTTCTAATTCTCCCATTCCAACTATGAGTAGAGGAAGGTGAGGCGAGACTCGCCCATCTGCTTTTCTAACTCTACCATTCCAACTATGAGTAGAGGAAGGTGAGGCTAGACTCGCCCATCTCCTTTTCTAATTCTCCCATTCCAACTATGATTAGAGGAAGGTGAGGCGAGACTCGCCCATCTCCTTTTCTAATTCTCCCATTCCAACTATGATTAGAGGAAGGTGAGGCGAGACTCGCCCATCTCCTTTTCTAATTCTCCCATTCCAACTATGAGTAGAGGAAGGTGAGGCGAGACTCGCCATTTTTAATTCTCCCATTCCAACTATGAGTAGAGGAAGGTGAGGCGAGACTCGCCATTTCTAATTCTCCCATTCCAACTATGATTAGAGGAAGGTGAGGCGAGACTCGCCCATCTCCTTTTCTAATTCTCCCATTCCAACTATGAGTAGAGAAAGGTGAGGCTAGACTCGCCCATCTCCTTTTCTAATTCTACCATTCCAACTATGAGTAGAGGAAGGTGAGGCTAGACTCGCCCATCTCCTTTTCTAATTCTCCCATTCCAACTATGATTAGAGGAAGGTGAGGCGAGACTCGCCCATCTCCTTTTCTAATTCTCCCATTCCAACTATGATTAGAGGAAGGTGAGGCGAGACTCGCCCATCTCCTTTTCTAATTCTCCCATTCCAACTATGAGTAGAGGAAGGTGAGGCGAGACTGGCCATTTTTAATTCTCCCATTCCAACTATGAGTAGAGGAAGGTGAGGCGAGACTCGCCATTTCTAATTCTCCCATTCCAACTATGATTAGAGGAAGGTGAGGCAAGACTCGCCCATCTCCTTTTCTAATTCTCCCATTGAGTAGAGGAAGGTGAGGCAAGACTCGCCCATCTCCTTTTCTAATTCTCCCATTGAGTAGAGGAAGGTGGACGAGACTCGCCCATCTCCTATTCTAATTCTTCCATTGAGTAGAGGAAGGTGAGGCGAGACTCGCCCATCTCCTTTTCTAGTTCTACCATTGAGTAGAGGAAGGTGAGGCGAGACTCGCCCATCTCCTTTTCTAATTCTACCATTGAGTAGAGGAAGGTGAGGCAAGACTCGCCCATCTCCTTTTCTAATTCTACCAATGAGTAGAGGAAGGTGAGGCGAGACTCGCCCATCTCCTTTCTAATTCTAACATTGAGTAGAGGAAGGTGAGGCGAGACTCGCCCATTTCCTTTTCTAATTCTCCCTTTGATTAGAGGAAGGTGAGGCGAGACTCGCCCATCTCCTATTCTAATTCTCCCATTGAGTAGAGGAAGGTGAGGCGAGACTCGCCCATCTCCTTTTATAATTCTACCATTGAGTAGAGGAAGGTGAGGCGAGACTCGCCCATCTCCTTTTCTAATTCTACCATTGAGTAGAGAAAGGTGAGGCGAGACTCGCCCATCTCCTTTTCTAATTCTACCAATGAGTATAGGAAGGTGAGGCGAGACTCGCCCATCTCCTTTCTAATTCTACCAGTGAGTAGAGGAAGGTGAGGCGAGACTCGCCCATCTCCTTTTCTAATTCTCTTATTCCAACTATGATAAGGAAGGTGAGGCGAGACTCGCCCATCTCCTTTTCTAATTCTCCCATTCCAACTATGAGTAGAGGAAGGTGAGGCGAGACTCGCCATTTCTAATTCTCCCATTCCAACTATGAGTAGAGGAAGGTGAGGCGATACTCGCCCATCTCCTTTTCTAATTCTCCCATTCCAACTATGAGTAGAGAAAGGTGAGGCGAGACTCGCCCATCTCCTTTTCTAATTCTCCCATTTCAACTCTGAGTAGAGGAAGGTGAGGCGAGACTCGCCCATCTCCTTTTCTAATTCTCCCATTCAAACTATGAGTAGAGGAAGGTGAGGCAAGACTCGCCCATCTCCTTTTCTAATTCTCCCAATGAGTAGAGGAAGGTGAGGCGAGACTCGCCCATCTCCTTTTCTAATTCTCCCATTGAGTAGAGGAAGGTGAGGCGAGACTCGCCCATCTCCTTTTCTAATTCTACCAATGAGTAGAGGAAGGTGAGGCGAGACTCGCCCATCTCCTTTCTAATTCTACCATTGAGTAGAGGAAGGTGAGGCAAGACTCGCCCATCTCCATTTCTAATTCTCCCATTGAGTAGAGGAAGGTGAGGCAAGACTCGCCCATCTCCTTTTCTAATTCTACCATTCCAACTATGAGTAGAGGAAGGTGAGGCTAGACTCGCCCATCTCCTTTTCTAATTCTCCCATTCCAACTATGATTAGAGGAAGGTGAGGCGAGACTCGCCCATCTCCTTTTCTAATTCTCCCATTCCAACTATGATTAGAGGAAGGTGAGGCGAGACTCGCCCATCTCCTTTTCTAATTCTCCCATTCCAACTATGAGTAGAGGAAGGTGAGGCGAGACTCGCCATTTTTAATTCTCCCATTCCAACTATGAGTAGAGGAAGGTGAGGCGAGACTCGCCATTTCTAATTCTCCCATTCCAACTATGATTAGAGGAAGGTGAGGCGAGACTCGCCCATCTCCTTTTCTAATTCTCCCATTCCAACTATGAGTAGAGAAAGGTGAGGCTAGACTCGCCCATCTCCTTTTCTAATTCTACCATTCCAACTATGAGTAGAGGAAGGTGAGGCTAGACTCGCCCATCTCCTTTTCTAATTCTCCCATTCAAACTATGAGTAGAGGAAGGTGAGGCAAGACTCGCCCATCTCCTTTTCTAATTCTCCCAATGAGTAGAGGAAGGTGAGGCGAGACTCGCCCATCTCCTTTTCTAATTCTCCCATTGAGTAGAGGAAGGTGAGGCGAGACTCGCCCATCTCCTTTTCTAATTCTCCCATTGAGTAGAGGAAGGTGGACGAGACTCGCCCATCTCCTATTCTAATTCTTCCATTGAGTAGAGGAAGGTGAGGCGATACTCGCCCATCTCCTTTTCTAATTCTCCCATTCCAACTATGAGTAGAGAAAGGTGAGGCGAGACTCGCCCATCTCCTTTTCTAATTCTCCCATTTCAACTCTGAGTAGAGGAAGGTGAGGCGAGACTCGCCCATCTCCTTTTCTAATTCTCCCATTCAAACTATGAGTAGAGGAAGGTGAGGCAAGACTCGCCCATCTCCTTTTCTAATTCTCCCAATGAGTAGAGGAAGGTGAGGCGAGACTCGCCCATATCCTTTTCTAATTCTCCCATTGAGTAGAGGAAGGTGAGGCGAGACTCGCCCATCTCCTTTTCTAATTCTACCAATGAGTAGAGGAAGGTGAGGCGAGACTCGCCCATCTCCTTTCTAATTCTACCATTGAGTAGAGGAAGGTGAGGCAAGACTCGCCCATCTCCATTTCTAATTCTCCCATTGAGTAGAGGAAGGTGAGGCAAGACTCGCCCATCTCCTTTTCTAATTCTACCATTCCAACTATGAGTAGAGGAAGGTGAGGCTAGACTCGCCCATCTCCTTTTCTAATTCTCCCATTCCAACTATGATTAGAGGAAGGTGAGGCGAGACTCGCCCATCTCCTTTTCTAATTCTCCCATTCCAACTATGATTAGAGGAAGGTGAGGCGAGACTCGCCCATCTCCTTTTCTAATTCTCCCATTCCAACTATGAGTAGAGGAAGGTGAGGCGAGACTCGCCATTTTTAATTCTCCCATTCCAACTATGAGTAGAGGAAGGTGAGGCGAGACTCGCCATTTCTAATTCTCCCATTCCAACTATGATTAGAGGAAGGTGAGGCAAGACTCGCCCATCTCCTTTTCTAATTCTCCCATTGAGTAGAGGAAGGTGAGGCAAGACTCGCCCATCTCCTTTTCTAATTCTCCCATTGAGTAGAGGAAGGTGGACGAGACTCGCCCATCTCCTATTCTAATTCTTCCATTGAGTAGAGGAAGGTGAGGCGAGACTCGCCCATCTCCTTTTCTAGTTCTACCATTGAGTAGAGGAAGGTGAGGCGAGACTCGCCCATCTCCTTTTCTAATTCTACCATTGAGTAGAGGAAGGTGAGGCAAGACTCGCCCATCTCCTTTTCTAATTCTACCAATGAGTAGAGGAAGGTGAGGCGAGACTCGCCCATCTCCTTTCTAATTCTAACATTGAGTAGAGGAAGGTGAGGCGAGACTCGCCCATTTCCTTTTCTAATTCTCCCTTTGATTAGAGGAAGGTGAGGCGAGACTCGCCCATCTCCTATTCTAATTCTCCCATTGAGTAGAGGAAGGTGAGGCGAGACTCGCCCATCTCCTTTTATAATTCTACCATTGAGTAGAGGAAGGTGAGGCGAGACTCGCCCATCTCCTTTTCTAATTCTACCATTGAGTAGAGAAAGGTGAGGCGAGACTCGCCCATCTCCTTTTCTAATTCTACCAATGAGTATAGGAAGGTGAGGCGAGACTCGCCCATCTCCTTTCTAATTCTACCAGTGAGTAGAGGAAGGTGAGGCGAGACTCGCCCATCTCCTTTTCTAATTCTACCATTGAGTAGAGGAAGGTGAGGCGAGACTCGCCCATCTCCTTTTCTAATTCTACCAATGAGTAGAGGAAGGTGAGGCGAGACTCGCCCATCTCCTTTTCTAATTCTCCCATTGAGTAGAGGAAGGTGAGGCGAGACTCGCCCATCTCCTTTTCTAGTTCTACCATTGAGTAGAGGAAGGTGAGGCGAGACTCGCCCATCTCCTTTTCTAATTCTACCATTGAGTAGAGGAAGGTGAGGCGAGACTCGCCCATCTCCTTTTCTAATTCTACCAATGAGTAGAGGAAGGTGAGGCGAGACTCGCCCATCTCCTTTCTAATTCTACCATTGAGTAGAGGAAGGTGAGGCGAGACTCGCCCATTTCCTTTTCTAATTCTCCCATTGATTAGAGGAAGGTGAGGCGAGACTCGCCCATCTCCTATTCTAATTCTCCCATTGAGTAGAGGAAGGTGAGGCGAGACTCGCCCATCTCCTTTTATAATTCTACCATTGAGTAGAGGAAGGTGAGGCGAGACTCGCCCATCTCCTTTTCTAATTCTACCATTGAGTAGAGGAAGGTGAGGCGAGACTCGCCCATCTCCTTTTCTAGTTCTACCATTGAGTAGAGGAAGGTGAGGCGAGACTCGCCCATCTCCTTTTCTAATTCTACCATTGAGTAGAGGAAGGTGAGGCGAGACTCGCCCATCTCCTTTTCTAATTCTACCAATGAGTAGAGGAAGGTGAGGCGAGACTCGCCCATCTCCTTTCTAATTCTACCATTGAGTAGAGGAAGGTGAGGCGAGACTCGCCCATTTCCTTTTCTAATTCTCCCATTGATTAGAGGAAGGTGAGGCGAGACTCGCCCATCTCCTATTCTAATTCTCCCATTGAGTAGAGGAAGGTGAGGCGAGACTCGCCCATCTCCTTTTATAATTCTACCATTGAGTAGAGGAAGGTGAGGCGAGACTCGCCCATCTCCTTTTCTAATTCTACCATTGAGTAGAGGAAGGTGAGGCGAGACTCGCCCATCTCCTTTTCTAATTCTACCAATGAGTATAGGAAGGTGAGGCGAGACTCGCCCATCTCCTTTCTAATTCTACCATTCCAACTATGAGTAGAGGAACGTGAAGCGAGACTCGCCCATCTCCTTTTCTAATTCTCCCATTCCAACTATGAGTAGAGGAAGGTGAAGCGAAACTCGCCCATCTCGTTTTCTAATTCTCCCATTCCAACTATGAGTAGAGGAAGGTGAGGCGAGACTCGCCCATCTGCTTTTCTAACTCTACCATTCCAACTATGAGTAGAGGAAGGTGAGGCTAGACTCGCCCATCTCCTTTTCTAATTCTCCCATTCCAACTATGATTAGAGGAAGGTGAGGCGAGACTCGCCCATCTCCTTTTCTAATTCTCCCATTCCAACTATGATTAGAGGAAGGTGAGGCGAGACTCGCCCATCTCCTTTTCTACTTCTCCCATTCCAACTATGAGTAGAGGAAGGTGAGGCGAGACTCGCCATTTTTAATTCTCCCATTCCAACTATGAGTAGAGGAAGGTGAGGCGAGACTCGCCATTTCTAATTCTCCCATTCCAACTATGATTAGAGGAAGGTGAGGCGAGACTCGCCCATCTCCTTTTCTAATTCTCCCATTCCAACTATGAGTAGAGAAAGGTGAGGCTAGACTCGCCCATCTCCTTTTCTAATTCTACCATTCCAAATATGAGTAGAGGAAGGTGAGGCTAGACTCGCCCATCTCCTTTTCTAATTCTCCCATTCCAACTATGATTAGAGGAAGGTGAGGCGAGACTCGCCCATCTCCTTTTCTAATTCTCCCATTCCAACTATGATTAGAGGAAGGTGAGGCGAGACTCGCCCATCTCCTTTTCTAATTCTCCCATTCCAACTATGAGTAGAGGAAGGTGAGGCGAGACTCGCCATTTTTAATTCTCCCATTCCAACTATGAGTAGAGGAAGGTGAGGCGAGACTCGCCATTTCTAATTCTCCCATTCCAACTATGATTAGAGGAAGGTGAGGCAAGACTCGCCCATCTCCTTTTCTAATTCTCCCATTGAGTAGAGGAAGGTGAGGCAAGACGCGCCCATCTCCTTTTCTAATTCTCCCATTGAGTAGAGGAAGGTGGACGAGACTCGCCCATCTCCTATTCTAATTCTTCCATTGAGTAGAGGAAGGTGAGGCGAGACTCGCCCATCTCCTTTTCTAGTTCTACCATTGAGTAGAGGAAGGTGAGGCGAGACTCGCCCATCTCCTTTTCTAATTCTACCATTGAGTAGAGGAAGGTGAGGCAAGACTCGCCCATCTCCTTTTCTAATTCTACCAATGAGTAGAGGAAGGTGAGGCGAGACTCGCCCATCTCCTTTCTAATTCTAACATTGAGTAGAGGAAGGTGAGGCGAGACTCGCCCATTTCCTTTTCTAATTCTCCCTTTGATTAGAGGAAGGTGAGGCGAGACTCGCCCATCTCCTATTCTAATTCTCCCATTGAGTAGAGGAAGGTGAGGCGAGACTCGCCCATCTCCTTTTATAATTCTACCATTGAGTAGAGGAAGGTGAGGCGAGACTCGCCCATCTCCTTTTCTAATTCTACCATTGAGTAGAGAAAGGTGAGGCGAGACTCGCCCATCTCCTTTTCTAATTCTACCAATGAGTATAGGAAGGTGAGGCGAGACTCGCCCATCTCCTTTCTAATTCTACCAGTGAGTAGAGGAAGGTGAGGCGAGACTCGCCCATCTCCTTTTCTAATTCTCTTATTCCAACTATGATAAGGAAGGTGAGGCGAGACTCGCCCATCTCCTTTTCTAATTCTCCCATTCCAACTATGAGTAGAGGAAGGTGAGGCGAGACTCGCCATTTCTAATTCTCCCATTCCAACTATGAGTAGAGGAAGGTGAGGCGATACTCGCCCATCTCCTTTTCTAATTCTCCCATTCCAACTATGAGTAGAGAAAGGTGAGGCGAGACTCGCCCATCTCCTTTTCTAATTCTCCCATTTCAACTCTGAGTAGAGGAAGGTGAGGCGAGACTCGCCCATCTCCTTTTCTAATTCTCCCATTCAAACTATGAGTAGAGGAAGGTGAGGCAAGACTCGCCCATCTCCTTTTCTAATTCTCCCAATGAGTAGAGGAAGGTGAGGCGAGACTCGCCCATCTCCTTTTCTAATTCTCCCATTGAGTAGAGGAAGGTGAGGCGAGACTCGCCCATCTCCTTTTCTAATTCTACCAATGAGTAGAGGAAGGTGAGGCGAGACTCGCCCATCTCCTTTCTAATTCTACCATTGAGTAGAGGAAGGTGAGGCAAGACTCGCCCATCTCCATTTCTAATTCTCCCATTGAGTAGAGGAAGGTGAGGCAAGACTCGCCCATCTCCTTTTCTAATTCTACCATTCCAACTATGAGTAGAGGAAGGTGAGGCTAGACTCGCCCATCTCCTTTTCTAATTCTCCCATTCCAACTATGATTAGAGGAAGAGACTCGCCCATCTCCTTTTCTAATTCTCCCATTCCAACTATGATTAGAGGAAGGTGAGGCGAGACTCGCCCATCTCCTTTTCTAATTCTCCCATTCCAACTATGAGTAGAGGAAGGTGAGGCGAGACTCGCCATTTTTAATTCTCCCATTCCAACTATGAGTAGAGGAAGGTGAGGCGAGACTCGCCATTTCTAATTCTCCCATTCCAACTATGAGTAGAGGAAGGTGAGGCGAGACTCGCCATTTCTAATTCTCCCATTCCAACTATGATTAGAGGAAGGTGAGGCAAGACTCGCCCATCTCCTTTTCTAATTCTCCCATTGAGTAGAGGAAGGTGAGGCAAGACTCGCCCATCTCCTTTTCTAATTCTCCCATTGAGTAGAGGAAGGTGGACGAGACTCGCCCATCTCCTATTCTAATTCTTCCATTGAGTAGAGGAAGGTGAGGCGAGACTCGCCCATCTCCTTTTCTAGTTCTACCATTGAGTAGAGGAAGGTGAGGCGAGACTCGCCCATCTCCTTTTCTAATTCTACCATTGAGTAGAGGAAGGTGAGGCAAGACTCGCCCATCTCCTTTTCTAATTCTACCAATGAGTAGAGGAAGGTGAGGCGAGACTCGCCCATCTCCTTTCTAATTCTAACATTGAGTAGAGGAAGGTGAGGCGAGACTCGCCCATTTCCTTTTCTAATTCTCCCTTTGATTAGAGGAAGGTGAGGCGAGACTCGCCCATCTCCTATTCTAATTCTCCCATTGAGTAGAGGAAGGTGAGGCGAGACTCGCCCATCTCCTTTTATAATTCTACCATTGAGTAGAGGAAGGTGAGGCGAGACTCGCCCATCTCCTTTTCTAATTCTACCATTGAGTAGAGAAAGGTGAGGCGAGACTCGCCCATCTCCTTTTCTAATTCTACCAATGAGTATAGGAAGGTGAGGCGAGACTCGCCCATCTCCTTTCTAATTCTACCAGTGAGTAGAGGAAGGTGAGGCGAGACTCGCCCATCTCCTTTTCTAATTCTCTTATTCCAACTATGATAAGGAAGGTGAGGCGAGACTCGCCCATCTCCTTTTCTAATTCTCCCATTGAGTAGAGGAAGGTGGACGAGACTCGCCCATCTCCTATTCTAATTCTTCCATTGAGTAGAGGAAGGTGAGGCGAGACTCGCCCATCTCCTTTTCTAGTTCTACCATTGAGTAGAGGAAGGTGAGGCGAGACTCGCCCATCTCCTTTTCTAATTCTACCATTGAGTAGAGGAAGGTGAGGCAAGACTCGCCCATCTCCTTTTCTAATTCTACCAATGAGTAGAGGAAGGTGAGGCGAGACTCGCCCATCTCCTTTCTAATTCTAACATTGAGTAGAGGAAGGTGAGGCGAGACTCGCCCATTTCCTTTTCTAATTCTCCCTTTGATTAGAGGAAGGTGAGGCGAGACTCGCCCATCTCCTATTCTAATTCTCCCATTGAGTAGAGGAAGGTGAGGCGAGACTCGCCCATCTCCTTTTCTAATTCTACCATTGAGTAGAGAAAGGTGAGGCGAGACTCGCCCATCTCCTTTTCTAATTCTACCAATGAGTATAGGAAGGTGAGGCGAGACTCGCCCATCTCCTTTCTAATTCTACCAGTGAGTAGAGGAAGGTGAGGCGAGACTCGTCCATCTCCTTTTCTAATTCTCTTATTCCAACTATGATAAGGAAGGTGAGGCGAGACTCGCCCATCTCCTTTTCTAATTCTCCCATTCCAACTATGAGTAGAGGAAGGTGAGGCGAGACTCGCCATTTCTAATTCTCCCATTCCAACTATGAGTAGAGGAAGGTGAGGCGATACTCGCCCATCTCCTTTTCTAATTCTCCCATTCCAACTATGAGTAGAGAAAGGTGAGGCGAGACTCGCCCATCTCCTTTTCTAATTCTCCCATTTCAACTCTGAGTAGAGGAAGGTGAGGCGAGACTCGCCCATCTCCTTTTCTAATTCTCCCATTCAAACTATGAGTAGAGGAAGGTGAGGCAAGACTCGCCCATCTCCTTTTCTAATTCTCCCAATGAGTAGAGGAAGGTGAGGCGAGACTCGCCCATCTCCTTTTCTAATTCTCCCATTGAGTAGAGGAAGGTGAGGCGAGACTCGCCCATCTCCTTTTCTAATTCTACCAATGAGTAGAGGAAGGTGAGGCGAGACTCGCCCATCTCCTTTCTAATTCTACCATTGAGTAGAGGAAGGTGAGGCAAGACTCGCCCATCTCCATTTCTAATTCTCCCATTGAGTAGAGGAAGGTGAGGCAAGACTCGCCCTTCTCCTTTTCTAATTCTCCCATTGAGTAGAGGAAGGTGGACGAGACTCGCCCATCTCCTATTCTAATTCTTCCCTTGAGTAGAGGAAGGTGAGGCGAGACTCGCCCATCTCCTTTTCTAGTTCTACCATTGAGTAGAGGAAGGTGAGGCGAGACTCGCCCATCTCCTTTTCTAATTCTACCATTGAGTAGAGGAAGGTGAGGCGAGACTCGCCCATCTCCTTTTCTAATTCTACCAATGAGTAGAGGAAGGTGAGGCGAGACTCGCCCATCTCCTTTCTAATTCTACCATTGAGTAGAGGAAGGTGAGGCGAGACTCGCCCATTTCCTTTTCTAATTCTCCCATTGATTAGAGGAAGGTGAGGCGAGACTCGCCCATCTCCTATTCTAATTCTCCCATTGAGTAGAGGAAGGTGAGGCGAGACTCGCCCATCTCCTTTTATAATTCTACCATTGAGTAGAGGAAGGTGAGGCGAGACTCGCCCATCTCCTTTTCTAATTCTACCATTGAGTAGAGGAAGGTGAGGCGAGACTCGCCCATCTCCTTTTCTATTTCTACCAATGAGTATAGGAAGGTGAGGCGAGACTCGCCCATCTCCTTTCTAATTCTACCATTCCAACTATGAGTAGAGAAACGTGAAGCGAGACTCGCCCATCTCCTTTTCTAATTCTCCCATTCCAACTATGAGTAGAGGAAGGTGAAGCGAAACTCGCCCATCTCGTTTTCTAATTCTCCCATTCCAACTATGAGTAGAGGAAGGTGAGGCGAGACTCGCCCATCTGCTTTTCTAACTCTACCATTCCAACTATGAGTAGAGGAAGGTGAGGCTAGACTCGCCCATCTCCTTTTCTAATTCTCCCATTCCAACTATGATTAGAGGAAGGTGAGGCGAGACTCGCCCATCTCCTTTTCTAATTCTCCCATTCCAACTATGATTAGAGGAAGGTGAGGCGAGACTCGCCCATCTCCTTTTCTAATTCTCCCATTCCAACTATGAGTAGAGGAAGGTGAGGCGAGACTCGCCATTTTTAATTCTCCCATTCCAACTATGAGTAGAGGAAGGTGAGGCGAGACTCGCCATTTCTAATTCTCCCATTCCAACTATGATTAGAGGAAGGTGAGGCGAGACTCGCCCATCTCCTTTTCTAATTCTCCCATTCCAACTATGAGTAGAGAAAGGTGAGGCGAGACTCGCCCATCTCCTTTTCTAATTCTCCCATTTCAACTCTGAGTAGAGGAAGGTGAGGCGAGACTCGCCCATCTCCTTTTCTAATTCTCCCATTCAAACTATGAGTAGAGGAAGGTGAGGCAAGACTCGCCCATCTCCTTTTCTAATTCTCCCATTGAGTAGAGGAAGGTGAGGCAAGACTCGCCCATCTCCTTTTCTAATTCTCCCATTGAGTAGAGGAAGGTGGACGAGACTCGCCCATCTCCTATTCTAATTCTTCCATTGAGTAGAGGAAGGTGAGGCGAGACTCGCCCATCTCCTTTTCTAGTTCTACCATTGAGTAGAGGAAGGTGAGGCGAGACTCGCCCATCTCCTTTTCTAATTCTACCATTGAGTAGAGGAAGGTGAGGCAAGACTCGCCCATCTCCTTTTCTAATTCTACCAATGAGTAGAGGAAGGTGAGGCGAGACTCGCCCATCTCCTTTCTAATTCTAACATTGAGTAGAGGAAGGTGAGGCGAGACTCACCCATTTCCTTTTCTAATTCTCCCTTTGATTAGAGGAAGGTGAGGCGAGACTCGCCCATCTCCTATTCTAATTCTCCCATTGAGTAGAGGAAGGTGAGGCGAGACTCGCCCATCTCCTTTTATAATTCTACCATTGAGTAGAGGAAGGTGAGGCGAGACTCGCCCATCTCCTTTTCTAATTCTACCATTGAGTAGAGGAAGGTGAGGCGAGACTCGCCCATCTCCTTTTCTAATTCTACCAATGAGTATAGGAAGGTGAGGCGAGACTCGCCCATCTCCTTTCTAATTCTACCATTGAGTAGAGGAAGGTGAGGCGAGACTCGCCCATCTCCTTTTCTAATTCTCCCATTCCAACTATGATTAGAGGAAGGTGAGGCGAGACTCGCCCATCTCCTTTTCTAATTCTACCAATGAGTATAGGAAGGTGAGGCGAGAATCGCCCATCTCCTTTCTAATTCTACCATTGAGTAGAGGAAGGTGAGGCGAGACTCGCCCATCTCCTTTTCTAATTCTCCCATTCCAACTATGATTAGAGGAAGGTGAGGCGAGACTCGCCCATCTCCTTTTCTAATTCTCCCATTCCAACTATGAGTAGAGGAAGGTGAGGCAAGACTCGCCATTTCTAATTCTCCCATTCCAACTATGAGTAGAGGAAGGTGAGGCGATACTCGCCCATCTCCTTTTCTAATTCTCCCATTCCAACTATGAGTAGAGAAAGGTGAGGCGAGACTCGCCCATCTCCTTTTCTAATTCTCCCATTTCAACTCTGAGTAGAGGAAGGTGAGGCGAGACTCGCCCATCTCCTTTTCTAATTCTCCCATTCAAACTATGAGTAGAGGAAGTATTTACATACATATGTATAGGACACAATCTTCTGATTATAAATAACTATAGACGCTATTTCATATCATTTTTTTTCTTAGATGTTATTTGGATTAGTTGAATGCCATTCAGCACTTTTGAATGAATGATTGTTTTTTTTTCTTTGTCTCCCTATCCTACGCGTAGATGCTAATTGGAACTAACATTCATAATTGTATTACAAGTTGTTGTTCTTGCATGGAATAAATGAATTGAAATTGAATTGAAGGTGAGGCAAGACTCGCCCATCTCCTTTTCTAATTCTCCCATTGAGTAGAGGAAGGTGAGGCAAGACTCGCCCATCTCCTTTTCTAATTCTCCCATTGAGTAGAGGAAGGTGAGGCGAGACTCGCCCATCTCCTTTTCTAATTCTACCATTGAGTAGAGGAAGGTGAGGCGAGACTCGCCCATCTCCTTTTCTAATTCTACCAATGAGTATAGGAAGGTGAGGCGAGACTCGCCCATCTCCTTTCTAATTCTACCATTGAGTAGAGGAAGGTGAGGCGAGACTCGCCCATCTCCTTTTCTAATTCTCCCATTCCAACTATGATTAGAGGAAGGTGAGGCGAGACTCGCCCATCTCCTTTTCTAATTCTACCAATGAGTATAGGAAGGTGAGGCGAGAATCGCCCATCTCCTTTCTAATTCTACCATTGAGTAGAGGAAGGTGAGGCGAGACTCGCCCATCTCCTTTTCTAATTCTCCCATTCCAACTATGATTAGAGGAAGGTGAGGCGAGACTCGCCCATCTCCTTTTCTAATTCTCCCATTCCAACTATGAGTAGAGGAAGGTGAGGCAAGACTCGCCATTTCTAATTCTCCCATTCCAACTATGAGTAGAGGAAGGTGAGGCGATACTCGCCCATCTCCTTTTCTAATTCTCCCATTCCAACTATGAGTAGAGAAAGGTGAGGCGAGACTCGCCCATCTCCTTTTCTAATTCTCCCATTTCAACTCTGAGTAGAGGAAGGTGAGGCGAGACTCGCCCATCTCCTTTTCTAATTCTCCCATTCAAACTATGAGTAGAGGAAGTATTTACATACATATGTATAGGACACAATCTTCTGATTATAAATAACTATAGACGCTATTTCATATCATTTTTTTTCTTAGATGTTATTTGGATTAGTTGAATGCCATTCAGCACTTTTGAATGAATGATTGTTTTTTTTTCTTTGTCTCCCTATCCTACGCGTAGATGATAATTGGAACTAACATTCATAATTGTATTACAAGTTGTTGTTCTTGCATGGAATAAATGAATTGAAATTGAATTGAAGGTGAGGCAAGACTCGCCCATCTCCTTTTCTAATTCTCCCATTGAGTAGAGGAAGGTGAGGCAAGACTCGCCCATCTCCTTTTCTAATTCTCCCATTGAGTAGAGGAAGGTGAGGCGAGACTCGCCCATCTCCTTTTCTAATTCTCCCATTGAGTAGAGGAAGGTGAGGCGAGACTCGCCCATCTCCTATTCTAATTCTTCCATTGAGTAGAGGAAGGTGAGGCGAGACTCGCCCATCTCCTTTTCTAGTTCTACCATTGAGTAGAGGAAGGTGAGGCGAGACTCGCCCATCTCCTTTTCTAATTCTACCAATGAGTAGAGGAAGGTGAGGCGAGACTCGTCCATCTCCTTTCTAATTCTACCATTGAGTAGAGGAAGGTGAGGCGAGACTCGCCCATTTCCTTTTCTAATTCTCCCATTGATTAGAGGAAGGTGAGGCGAGACTCGCCCATCTCCTATTCTAATTCTCCCATTGAGTAGAGGAAGGTGAGGCGATACTCGCCCATCTCCTTTTATAATTCTCCCATTGAGTAGAGGAAGGTGAGGCGAGACTCGCCCATCTCCTATTCTAATTCTACCATTGAGTAGAGGAAGGTGAGGCGAGACTTGCCCATCTCCTTTTATAATTCTCCCATTGAGTAGAGGAATGTGAGGCGAGACTCGCCCATCTCCTATTCTAATTCTACCATTGAGTAGAGGAAGGTGAGACGAGACTCGCCCATCTTCTTTTCTAATTCTCCCACTGAGTAGAGGAAGGTGAGGCGAGACTCGCCCATATCATTTTCTAAACCTCCCATTGAGTTGAGTAAGGTGAGGCGAGACTCGCCCATCTTCCTTTCTAATTCTCTCATTCAAACTGGAAAGGGAAAGAACCGCAGTGAACGCTAGTTGCTTCTGAATGGGCTGCTGGCGGATGATTTCGTTCTTGAATTCGTTGAAAGTGTCTTCCTGGAGGAGAATCAGACCGAGAAGGGGACGAGACATGGACCACTGGCACTTCAGTTCCCCCCACATCATGGCGGACAAGATCGCTGTCAGCAACTCAAACAAACTCATTACCTTCGAAACGCTCTCTAATGAAGCTTTTGAAACCGCCCAAAAGAGTGCGATGAAATTCATACGCCTGAATTCTTCCCCGACCCTTCAATTTCATCCACCAATAAACCATAGCCTGGCTCACCTCAGAAAGTAATTGCGGCTCGGCTTTCACAGCATACAAGCAGTTATCTGAGTCTGGTTCCATCCCAACGTTCTTGGAAGTTGCACCGGAGTTTCGTGTTAGCCGACGATACAAATAGTTCAGGATGAGGTCGAGTGATGTGCAAGCTGATGTTATTACCGTAGGATCTGCAAGAAAAGTTATCTATATGGTGCATTCTGAGCAAAGGGTGACACGAATTTCATGTCGCTGTCACTGGTCACAATTCACCAAGGGCCCTTGTTTGACTGATCAAGAATATTCATGGCGGATGAGAAAGATCGAAGAAGGAATGAGCTCTGATTAAGAAGATGAGCCATTGTAGAGAAGAGAAAAGAAATGATTATTTCAACCGAAACAGAAAAGAAATATACGTACATTCATCTGAATTTCAGACCCGGAAAAATGAAGAGTTTCTCAAGTTTACATGTGAGGGTTTCTTAAAACCTTCAATGTAAACGTGAATGTATTGAACTTCAACGCCCATTAATATTTAAATGATCTACTTCTTCAACCCCTTCAATATCGTAATCACTCAGTCACTCCTATCTACACTTCTTTCTTGAACTATGTAAATTGAAAGGGATCTAGCAAGGCTCACACCCTAAAGAGTACTTCCGTCTGTTTTCATGGGTCTTCAGGCCAGAGAGATCAGCTAAAGATGGTCTGCTCTAGCGAGCCTAGTGCTGGACATAATGATAAGACACCCCTGATTTTTGATGATATCAGCCGAACGGTAAAGGTAAATGGAAAATTATGATTATCATATTTTTTTTTCGCCTTCGAAAACCATAGTAGCCGTAGTTAAAAAAAAACAAAATTTCTTAGTTCTCGAGAAAAACATTTTTTAAGGATTTTGACCTGGACATAATGATAAGACACTCAACAGCTTTTTATCAATAAATCTTTATTTGATATTTCTTGTCAACAAAAACGATTCAATAATTGATAGCACAACCTTTCTTCAAAAGAATGTCAGAAATCCGATTTGGCATGCTTCTATAAAACGCAGAAATTACACGTGACTCTAATCCATCCCACTCCTTGGTTATCGCAGCTTTAAGCTCGGCTGTAGTGGCGTATTGTTTGTTATTTTTATAAACCCGACGAACCAAGAGTCCCCAGAGATTTTTCATCGGATTCAAGTCCGGAGAACGAGCCGGCCAAGGTAGCAGAGAGACGTTCTTAGCGAACAACCATGACGTGGTGGAGGCGCTGGCGTGAATAGGAGCGTTGTCTTGCTGGTAGACAAGCTGACGACTGCGGTGACTCCTCATGAATGGAATGAAAGTTGTTTCCAGCACCGCCTGTTACTCTGCCGAGTTCATCCTAGATGACGGGAAGGAGATTGGCAGCTTTCCGAACGATGAGAAAGCTCCCCAACACATGACTGATCCGCCCCCAAAGTTGCGCCGACTGAAGTAGCGGGGCTCTTTGCGGAGATCCCTCCAATAACACTTGGAGCCATCTGGACCGTCCAGATTGAACTTCTTCTCATCCGAGAAAATGATCTGAATTGTCTAAATTATTTTAAATAATTATTTCTTATGTTATAAAAAAGAGCAAAAGTTTACCTTTGTCCAATCACGTGCCATGTTGTTTTTCGCGAAGTCCGTGCGTCGCTGTTGATGAGCAGTGGTGAGATTCGGAATCTTCGTCATTTTCTGACGTGTGATGTGAGGATTACGGAGAATAGCGCGTTGAACCGTTCTGCGAGAGACATTCAAGTTAAGCTCTGCCTTAATGTCCATTACGGAGGCGGTCGAGTTCGAAGCTTTTCTGGCAATTTGCCGCTCTTCTCGTTCCGTGAGCTTGCGAGGACGTCCTCCAGAGGTTTTCGATCCATATCCGAAAGGGTCGGCGAGGTAGTTGGTAATGACAGTACGCGAACGGCCCAGACAGCTCGCGATCTTCTTGATGCTGTTGTTGAGATTCCGCATGGCATCAATATGAGCTTTTTCCTGGAGTGAAAGACTTCGTGCACTTCCCATGATTACAAAATGATTCATCACATGTTTATCAATACTTTAAATGATCAAAGCAACCTATATCAGCCGAGTTTAGCCCAAGCGTCTTAAGTGTGTCAAAATCCTTAAAAAAATGTTTTTCTCGAGAACTAAGAAATTTTGTTTTTTTTAAACTAAGGCTACTATGGTTTTCGAAGGCGATAAAAAACATGATAATCAAAATTTTACATTTAACTTTACCGTTCGGCTGATATCATCAAAAATCAGGGATGTCTTATCATTATGTCCAGCACTGTATTTATGACGCCACAACAAACCAATGCTCATCACTCCGTGCTGGACGGAACGAAGGACTGCCGCAAAAACAGGCGGGTTGAGTCGTGAGATGAAGGCCATTGAATCATTGCAGACCGCTTCCAGCAGATGGTAGTAGTTCACAGCTATTTTAGTGTACGACTACAACATTCAGATATTTCACTCTTATAATTATTATTACAATTCAGCAAGTCTATATACCTAATTTGAAATATATTTCGTAACGACCCAAGCAGAAGGCATTCCTGTACTTCTTCAGTTGTTTTCATTGTATTTTAAAAACGAATACAAACTACAAAGAAAGGTGGACTATTGCCGTAACAAGAATGGAACGAAGAGGCGACTGCTAAAACTGGAAAAGAGGAAAACTTGCTCTACTGAGCGTATAGAACCCAGCTCTCTCTCCATTACCCGGAGAGAACGCCCTTACAACCACATTTACACTATCCAGTACACAACGCTATTATATGCGATAGCGCTAATTTGATGAAACAAGAAACCAACATGGAAATCTTCCTCCGGTATGGCCATGAAAAGGCGCACAAAGAGATCGAGAGCGTCTTGGAGCGAGGTGTCTCCATACAAGCGGAAGACGCCAAATGGGACGTATGAGCCAACAAGGGCAGCCTCAAGCAGCCTTGCAGAGTAAACAGCAAATAAAAATCAATCAATGTACCCTTGGAAAGTCATAGCTATTCTTTGAAATGATCAAGTCTGTTGGACGACCATTGTTTTTAAGTTCGGTGTTCTCCTGTTTCCATTTCAATAGCAGATGAATGCATGCTTTGTGCTATTTCATGAACATTCTCTCCTTAGTTTCTCTCCACGAGCGGTGAACTCATAAATGCATTGACAACGACTCGACTTTCGACACTAAACAAAGATGACCACCCCCAAAAGAGTTCTAAAGAAGCCCCCTCTTTGTATCGACTGTCTCTCCAGAAAAACGAAGAGACGAAAGCCTTGATGGAAAGGATTGCCGACCTTGAGAAAAAATTTGAAAGGTTGGCATATTACCCTTGTTTCGCATGTGAGCCAGAGAGCGGAATGAACAAGAACTGTACGAAAAGAATGCAAAAACTGGAAAGTTTTGTTGAAAAAATTCAAGCAGTCCTTTCTGAAATAGTCTCAACCAATCAACCGACCGCAGCAAAACGTTAAGTGCCACTAGTCCAGACTGCTTCTTCAACCAAAACAGCCAGTATCACATTAGCAGTTTAAGAAACCCCTTCTCAGATCTCATCAGTTCTTCAAACAGATGAACCCATCGAATCGGCTCCAAATTCTACTGTGTCCCACTCCATAGCATCCCCTCCGTTCATCCAAGCACCACAACCACCTTCACTTTCCTCATCAAAGTTTCTTTACTACGAGTCTCCCAGAGAGATCCTTGACCGTCAGGAAAAATCTGTTGTTTTCTTTCGGCTTCCGGAATCAATAAGTTATTCTGCGACTCAAAGAGCCGAAGACGACATCTGAAGAGTTACACGGATACTAGACAAAATGAATGTCCACTGTTACCCCGATAAGGTATATAGAATGCCCGCCTCTCAATCGAAGACCAGCAACTGAACTCCCAGACCACTGAAAATTGTCCTTCCGACCACGACCTTTTAACAACAAGTTTTGTCATCAAAGCATATTATCGCATTCTTCCACCCTGATCTCTATATGAGACACAGTCAGACGAAATGTGAGCGAGAATATCATATAGCATTCGATGCTTGGAAGAAGGAACATTCCAATCCCAAACCAATCATTCACCCCTCTTACTCCGGAAACAAACCCAGCCCTCTCCTAACTCGTGACCAGCTCCATCCAAGAAACACAACTATTCCTCCTCGCGTCTCCTCTTCAAAAGTATCTAGTCTTCGTTCTTTCAACAGAAAAGAACAAGCTGATGTAGCCAGCAAATCCCAACCTACCATCTCCAGCCCTTTGAAATCGTAGCCAAATGCCTACGCGCAGAAACACTGTCTGTCTGGGAGCCCTCCTGATCGTCGCCATAGTACAAGTCAGAAGAAGAACGGTCATCATCGAAATCATTCAATTGTTATTATGCCAACTGTCAGTCACTTATCAATAACACAGCAGAGTTAAAACTTCTGCTGTCTCAAAGCTATTCCATTATTGCACTTTAAGAAACTTGGTTGAACTCTAAGTATCCAGTTTCCTATTTGCTCACCTCATTTCATTCTCAATACAATGTTGTCAGATGTGATAGATATGTTAAAAAGGAGGAGGAACTTTGTTACTTATTCACTTTACAATATCATATAAAATTGTATTTTCCGAGTCTTTCAAAAACTCGCATGAGGTATTAGCAATAGACTTAGAGATAGAAAGTCACATTTTGAGGTACATCGTAATATACAATGTTCTTCGATCGACTTTGATGAATTTCGAAAGATTATGCATGTAGTTGACCGATCTTCTCACTTGTCCTCATCCTTCCATAATGATTGGTGATTTCAATTTACCCGATGTAGATTGGATGCACGTTCCACCTCTAGCTATTTCACCCATTTCCTCTCATTTCCTGAAGTTCTGCTCTACTATACAACTATCTCAATTCATCAGAACTCCGACTCGAGCTATGAATACTCTAGATCTATTTCTGACGAACTACCCTTCTTTGATTGATTCTTCGTCAGTAAATCCGTCTTTCGGGACCTCTGATCACAACTCCATTGTCTTTAAACTTTTGCTCTCATATGAATTTCCTTGCTATACATACAGAAGAAACTATAACCGAATAGACTATCGATCTCTAAATTTTTTGATGAGCAATATATATTGGCATTCTCTTTTCGCTTCTCATTGTAACGTTGACTCAATGTATGAGCTATTGTTATAGATTCTAGAAAAAGTATCCGAGGATTTTGCCCCACTTGACAAAGTAAGTCTATCAACAAATTCATTCATTCATTATGAATGAGAAAAAAAATTTTAAAAAAATAAATAAAAAGAGAGAGGAGAGAGAGTGTGGGCTTATAACGCTGGAGGGTCGAGAGCTTCAACGACTTCCTCCAGTGTCTCGCGAAGGAAGATCCACCCGTTGGGCAAGACAACAACAACAACAACAAATTCAGTTCTCCCCGCTCATATCGAGCGAGCGCTAAAGAATAGATTCAATTTATGGAACACGTTTCTAAATACGGGACGAGCAAGTGAATATACACTTCTGCAAGTAGAAAGTGCACTAAGCTCTTGCGAAAATATAACCTGAACATTGAGAAGAAAATTATAGAGAGCAAAGACAAAAAGTTATTCTTCAAGAACATAAGATCCTCTACTCATCTAAAAAATAAAGGCTTTGACGATCTTATTGATCTCGATGGGCTTATACAATCAGATGACTTCTTGAAAGCGAATTTGTAAGCCGAAACTTTTCAAAAATCTTTTATAAAAGACAATGATGATTTACCGATTTTCAATCCAAAAACTTCTGATACCTCCTTTTTACTGGATGATCCACTCTTCACTAGACATGAAATATGTAAACTTATAGAGAAGAATCCCATTTCATCTTGTAAAACTCCCGATCATATAGACATGATTTTCATAAAAAAAGATTGCTGTTCCTTTAGCTATCCCACTCGAGATATAATAAGTCATTCGATAATAATGATCTCCCTTTGAAATGGAAGCATTCAATAGTAGTTCCGATAAAGAAAATACCACCTATTCCAAATCCTTTGAATTATCGACCTATTAGCATAACTTCAATTTTCTGTAGAATTTTTGAAAAAATATTGACAAATAGAATATCTTCTTATTGCGAGATGAATAAGATACAGTACCGCCCAAAATGTTATAAATTTTTTTTTTTTTTTATTACGCGAAACATATGTATCACGTGAAAAATTTATGGTGCTTGATGGGATGTATGTATAAGAAGGTGAAGGGAAGAAAACATTGTTCAAAAAGGCTAAGGAGCTTCTGATGGTAAGTAGGAGCAGAAAAATGGTGAGACGATCATTGATAGTCGTTCGGAATCAGCCATTGGAGAGGAGAGGGAGAAGGATGAATGGTTTGACGAAGGGGTCACAGTGGCTTCATAAGATAGGGGAGAGGTAAGAAGAGTCGCTCCGTAGCAGCCGTTTCTTGAGGAAAGGAAAGGGAAGAATGGTTATTGAAAAAAATAAAATATATAGGGTTATTGAAAATAACTTTTTTCAAAGATAAAATTCAAAGCTCAAATTTTCACAGAAGTTTTTTTGGGTGTCTGTACCGTACCGGACGTCGTTTTGAGTGAATTATTATTTATCTCCAGGAAATACACCGAAATTGGTATATCTTCCATTTTTCAGTTTTTCTCCATGATTTTTTTTAGTTGATTTTTTTTGTTTACCGAACTTCATTCATAAAAATTTTGTTTCAAGTCATGGTTCGAACTGTTGGACATCGAAATACAAGTAAAAGAATGCAAGAAGCTGTTGTTGCTGGGGCGAAACAGGGCCGGTCACAGAGCGAGCTCGCTCAGCAGTTCGGGGTAACTCAGACCGCTATCTCCCATATCCTCCGGCGTTTTCGAACTCAGGTAAACGAATTTTCTACAACTGAATAACTTTGGATCACAAAAAAATTGCAGGGACGAGTCATCGTGAAGACAAGTTCGGGGAGAACCCGCGTAACTTCGAGGTACATGGACCGAAGCATCCTGCGCGCATCTCGCGAAGACCCGAAACGCACTGCTACAGACATTCAAGCTGTCATATCAACGCCCGCGACTCCTGCTCCTTCAATAACTACCATCAAACGCCGTTTGCAAGCCGCTGGACTGAATGGAAGGCGGCCTGCCAAGAAGCCTTTCATCAGCGAAAAAAATCGTAAAGTTCGAGTTCAGTGGGCTAAGGATCACCTCAGTTGGACACGCCGTGAGTGGTCTCAGATTGTTTGGAGCGATGAATCCAAGTTTAATAAGTTCTGCAGTGACGGTCTGAGGTGGGTAAGACGTCCAGCGGGCAAGCGTTTCCTGCCGCAATACCAGTCGCTCACAGTCAAACATGGCGGTGGTTCTGTGATGGTCTGGGGCTGTTTTTCCGCCAGCGGCATGGGTCCAATTAGACGTATTGTCGGAAATCTCGATCGTTACGGCTATGAGAACATAATGGAAAGCACTATGCGCCCTTGGGCCCTCTCCAAATTCGGCCGTGGGTTCACCTTTCAACAAGATAACGACCCGAAACATCGATCTCAGCACGTTCAGAACTGGTTTCGCCGTCGGCATGTGGATGTTTTGGACTGGCCGAGCCAGTCTACCGATTTGAACATCATCGAAAATTTATGGGAACATTTGCAACGAAAATTGACGGGAAGAACATGCAGAAATGCTGATGAAAAGTTTAAGCAGCTAGAGGAGGAATGGAAGGCGATTTCGCAGGCAACCATTGACTCTTTGATTGATTCTATGCCTCGTAGATGTCAGGCAGTCATTGACTCGAAAGGATATGCCACCAAATACTAGAATATTTGTTTTATTACTTCGAAAAAACTGAACATCTCTATAAGCACTTTTTACTATTTCCATTTTTTTAACGAATAAACCTAATAAAGCATTTTCCAAAGTTGTTCTATCACTCGAAACATGTGAATTTGGCTTGTAAAAAATATCTGAAAATTTGAGCTTCATTAGTTTTTTTTGAAAAAAGTTATGTTCAATAACCCTATATATTATAACATTTTGGGCGGTAATGTATTTCCTGATGAGCAATTTGGTTTTAGAAAAAAGCGCTCGATAGAGCAATCGATGCTTCTATTTTTAGACTTTTGTTCTGAATAAAAAGATTCAAAAAAGTTCGTAGACGTAATCTATTTCGACTATCAAAAAGCTTTTGACACTGTCTCTCACAAAAAACTCATTCACAAGTTGAGAACTTATGGATTCAATGCCAAAATCATCTCTTGGATAGAATCTTACCTGGACGGACGCACTTTTTAAGTACGCGTAAAAAACACGCTCTCAAACAGTGGTGTTCCACAAGGTAGTGTTTTAGGTCCCCTATTATTTATCATATACACTGCAGAACTTCCAAACTTAATCATGCCAACAGGTTGCCATGTAAAGGTCTTTGCAGATGATCTCAAATTATATCATTCCTTTTCCCAAAACGCTTCACATCAACCCCTACAAACAGCTATAGACATTGTATCTGAATGGTCTTCGACTTGGCGATTATCTCCATCCACTCATAAGTCTTGTATCCTGAGATTGGGCAACCGAAACCCGGCAAAATTCGACTACTCAATTGATAATTTTTGACTTCTTTACGTACAAGAAACCCGTGATCATGGATTGATCATTAACCAAAAGCTCCGATTTTCTTCCCATTACAAGTCTTTAGCTGAGAGAGCACTAAGGAAATGCCACTTACTTCTCAAAGTTCTAAAAAACAAGAACCCTACTGTTTTGATACATGCTTACTCTATATATATATATCAGATCTAATCAATGTACTTATGTATACTTTCCCTACCGGAAGAAAGATATAGGTGTCATAGAGAGAGTGCGCTTGTTCCCGCCTCGCGGCAGGGTACGCGCTCCCCTGAGATGCAGGACAGACCTATCCTGGTAGAACCAGTTGCTGCCTGCTAGATCACTGCTAGTGTGATTAGCAGCAGTGGGGAGAGTCAGATTCGTGCATGAGCACTACCAACATTTCACACTACCACTATGCCACATCCGAAGGGAGAGTTAGATGGTATGGACACGTGATGCGAAGAGACGCGACCAACATCGCAAGAAACGCCCTTGACATGGAAGTACCAGGCAAACGCCCGCGAGGCAAACCGAAGACAAGATATATGGATACGCTCAACCAAGACCTGCGCCTTGCAAGACTCCACTCGGAAGACGCAACGGACAGATGTTTCTGGAGAGCTAGAAGCCGTATAGCGGACCCTACTCCGACCTCGGCCGGCGCGGGACGACGCTAAGAAGAAGAAGAAGAAGAAGAAGAAGAAGAAGAAGAAGAAGAAGAAGAAGAAGAAGAAGAAAGACTGCAGAACTACTTCACCCGTTGTGTATTCCATCGTTGTTTTAAAGTTGACTTTAGCAACATGTCAAGATCTAAAACACCCAACAAAATACTTGGAATTTGCTCACTAGAGTCAATGCGAAAACTTAATGACATGAAGCTAGTAGAGAAGCTTATAAATGGTGTTATGACCCTCTCGAAAGAAAAACATCATTTCTTCCAGCTGAGAAGGTCCAATACACGAAAGGGCAAAATCAAGATCTGGTTCCCGGTCCCAAAATCTAACTGTAGAGCCAATAGTTTCACAGTTCGGAAGGCTAAAGTATTCAACAACAGCATTTGAAAATGACTTGTTTTTTTTAGGAATAAGGTCCGTCATTGTCAAGTTTATGTGTATTTAAAATGTCTGCGAAGGAAATCTCATCTCATATCCCAAATAACTGTTCGAAATTTTCTCCCTTATATTGTGTGTTTCGATTTTTCATTTATTATCACGTGTTTGTATTACATTGTATGAAATGTACCTTGTGTATTGTATTGTATTGTACAATGTGCTTACTACACGTAATAAACATATACATATATTGCACCAATTGACTCTGTCTCTATTCAGGAATGTCACCGTAGTCTGTGAATTCTGAATTCTTCTCAGTTGCATATTCGAAAACTTCGGGTAGACAATTCGACATAACCGAAGCGGGTCCCAACCTTAAGTACTTGAAAGATGACTCCAATGTTTTTAAAACGTAGTTTGTACACGTTTTCTTTAGAAACAGATGGCAGTTGCAGTAGAGAATTACCTGAAACATAGGCGTTGGAGATTAAACCGAATCATTTGCTAATTGTCTTAGTCATACGTTTTTTTCTTTTAGGAGTTGAACACCAAGCCTAGGTACATACAGTACCTCTCAAAATGTTATCATATAATGATTTATTGAACATAACTTTTTTCAAAGATAACATTCAAAGCTCAAATTTTCCCAGAAGTTTTTTTGGATGTCTTCACCGCAACGGACATATTTTGGAGTGAACTACTAAGTATCTCCAGATTTTTTTAACAAGCCAAATTCACATGTTTCGAAAAATAGGACGACTTTGAGAAACGCTTTATTGAGTTTACTCGTGAAAAAATGAAAATAGAAAAAATGCTTATAGAGATCTCCAATTTCTTCGAAGTAACAAAACAAATATTCTAGTATTTGGTGGCATATCCTTTAGAGTCAATGATTGCCTGAAATCTTGAATTACACTGGCAACATTAGCCATTCATGACTCTACAGCCTTAAGAGCCTGTCATGGATGGAGCCGGATCATCCAGTTCGGAATCGAACGCGACCTCAGGTGGTGGATAGAGGGACGCCTCCCTAGGAAGAATTCGTGCCGGGAGGTAGCGGGAGAAGTCCCGCCGCGGACCAAAACTGGGTAGTATAGCTCGTCAAAGGAGGGCGATGCCGGACCGGCCTGGGCATGCCACCGGACAAAACATCAGCTGATACTCCGCTATACTTTTCAAAGGTGAGTCGAGGCGCCAGTCAAATAGCCTCTTGCCTATCTCCGGTCAACGACAGGCGAGACGTCTCTACTCCCACCCAAAACGATGCTAGGCCGGCTTGACCACCCACTCACAAGGCCTATAGCATGAACAGGTTGCTACAACGATGTCCGTCTTCACAAGGTGCAGCATGACAGTCTCAGGACTGCAAAGGACATCAAAACCCTTCTCCGGACGCATCTTGTCCGAAGAACACGAGAACTTCTCTCATTAAAGAGAGTGTTCATAACCAAACGTGTCCGATGCGGGCTGCTTGCCGGCAACAAAAATATTATTATTATTATAGAATCAATCAAAGAGTCAATGGTTGCCTGCGGAATCGCCTTCTATTTTTCCTCTAGCAGCTTGAACTTTCCATCCGCATTTCTGCATGTTTTCCCCCCAATTTTCGTTGAAAATGATCCCATAAATTTTCGATGATGTTCAGGAGACTGGCTCGGCCAGTCCAACACATCCACATGCAGACGATGAAACCAGTTCTGAACGCTCTGAGATTGATGTTTCGGGTCGTTATCTTGTTAAAAGGTGAACAAACGATTAATTTGGAAAAGGGCGCATAGTGCTTTCCATTATGTTCTCTTTGCCGTAAAGATCGAGATTTCTATCAATACATCTCAGTGGAGCCGCTTTCCATTCAGTCCAGCGGCTTGCAAACGGCGTTTGATGGTACATATATGATTTTGATATGACAGCTTGTATGTCTTTAGCAGTGTGTTTCCGGTCTTCACGAGATGCGCGTACGATGCTTCGGTCCACGTATCGCGAAGTTACGTGGGGTCTCCCTGAGATTGTCTCCACGACGACTCGTTCCTGCAATTTTTTTTGCTCCAAAGCTTCTCACATGTAGAAAATTCGTTCACCTGCGTTCGAAAACACCGGAGGATACGGAAGATAGCGCTCTGAGTTACCCCGAACTGCTGGGCGAGCTCGCTCAGCGACCGGCCCTGTTTCGCCCCAGCAACAATAGCTCCGCGTATGGTACAGGTCTCCTACGGCTTCATTTCAATCTTCTCTTTCTCTTATCGAGTATTTAGAACAGCTAAAAACAACGGATACTCCTATGATAGTTGTTGGTGATTTCAATTTTCCTCACATAGACTGGTCAAATTTTACAACAAACAATAGAAACATCTGTCAGGATCATTTCTCTAGTTTTGTTTGTGATAACTCCTTTTCACAATATGTTTTGCAGCCTACAAGGGGTCTTCATTTCTTGATCTTGTCTTGTGTAACTTTCCTATAATTATCAACTGCGTAGTTTCGGCTAGTTTCTCCAACAGTGATCACTATTCTATCCGCTTCTCTGTTCAAGGTAAATATAACAGTAGTGAAACTTTCACCCGTCCAATAAAGCTCTTTTCTAAAGCTAATTGGGATTTGATCCAATATAAGTTGTACTCTCACGACTGGACATTTGCCTTTTCTTCCATGAACTGTGATGAAGCGAATAACTATCTCGTCGATTTCCTATCCGAGTTAATCAATGTCTCCGTTCCAATAGTGCTCCCTCAAGACAAACTCTATCAGTAACCAGCCAAAATACGCATAACTTTCAAAAAACTAGAAGAAGCTTCCAGAAGAGCTCCTTATTCTTTTTACTGCTCCAAGCTTTCAGAAAATCTTCAAGCCGAGCTGCGTTCTTTCCAAAGTCGGAAGGAATCCTCGCTTTTAAACAGGAAGAATCCTAAAACCTGCTACGCCTACTGTAATAACAGATTTAAACCGAGTAAACATTGCGTCCCCGTGCTCAAAGACAAGACTGGAAACTTGATTTTTGATGCCAGTTTAAAAGCCGAAAAGTTTTCCGAATACTTTTCTTCGACATACTCAACTACTTCAACAATACCTCTAGAGAACGTGAGTAGTCCATCGGTGGAAAAAGATTTCGAATTAGAAAATATTTCTGATGACATGATACTTGAATCGATCCATCTACACCCGATGGAATTCCGAACAATCTTCTTTTAAAAAAATGCCGATTCGCGCTGTTAAGACCATTACGGATAATTTTCAATAACAGCCTCAGTACGGGAACCATCCCGTCATATTGGAAAACTTCCATAGTCAAGCCCGTCCGTCCACAAAGCGAATCCTACTCCCAATGTTGAAAATTATCGCCCTATTTCACTGTCCTCCTCACTGGCTAAAAGTTATGGAGAAGATACTGTGCTCAGATATTCAAAAATACTTGGAAGAAAACAATCTTCTTTCTCTATTTCAAGCAGGTTTCCTGCCAAAACGCTCAACTACCACATCCTATCCTTGCGATTCGCACAGCTACATAGCCAACCACTTGAGTTCTTCGAAGAATGTCGACGCCGTACTTCTAGATATTTAAAAAGCTTTTGATTCAGTAGATCATCGACTTTTAATGTACAAGCTCCAATGTATAGGCAAAAAAATGTATATCGAGAATGTATGTTGTTGAGTACTTATAATTCTATTTAGAACCGGTCATTACTTGTGTGAATCACTGAAAAGAATGGAGAGGAGTTCAGTCACAATTGAGATTTTAACAATGACATCCAAAAACCATGAGCCACTCACCTAAAAAATATCTATCAATACAGTCCATGTTCTCGAACCTATCCCCCTCAACCTTTCTCCGAAGCAATTCAAAGTTTCATGGAATGAATGAAATGTAATGAAAAAAGACAAAAAAAATCAATAAAAAATCATGTTGAAAAAACTTAAAAATGGAAGATTTAAAAACTTAAAATGGAACAATTTTGGTGCATTTCCAGGAGATACTTAGTAATTCACTCCAAAATATGTCCGGTGCGTTGAAGACATCCAAAAAAAACTTCTGTGAAAATTTGAGCTTTAAATGTTATCTTTGAAAAAAGTTATGTTCAATAATCCTATATATGATAACATTTTGAGTGGTACTGTACATCTGTTATATTCTCACATCTTAACTCGTGGCTTACTTTGCTTTTAACGATGTAAAGATCTGCTGGGCCCTGCCAAACGCAGTTGACTGACAACTCAGTCCAGCTAATCCATGCTTGCTACTTTAAAGTTTTTACCAGGTACTAGTTATCGGCTAAAATTTTTAATAGCTCACCGTAAGCACAGATAATCTTGGATACTTCGCGGAACAAAAGCACCGCTGAGCAGGAGGTCATCTCGAATTTCAGCCTCTGCTGCCTGTTCTGGGAGAGTTCCGCCAGAAGGCGAAGGGCGGGAGTTGTTATCTTAGGAGGCCCTTCTTCTTCTTATTGCAATCAGACAAACCATTAGCATGAAGCTAGCGAAGAGTAAATATTATCAAAAATGCAAGGGGGAGGAAACAAAGGCTTATAATGAAAGAGCGAACTATTTAATGATATTGGCAACAAGTAACGAAGAAAAATGCACAGTTTAATATTCTGAAGTTAAAATCTCATATAGTCTCAGAATGAATTATTTATCTGCTGTTCTCGAATTATTCACGTTTCTAGGTCAACTCTTAAATTATCGACAAGAACTTGCAGTCATTATCAAAATAAAGAGTTATGTAAGAAAAATGTTCTGATTGTATACATCGTACACGTTAAATCGTCTTCTCATCGTAAGAATGAAAGAAAGCGAACATCATTATGCTCTGGCCAGGTGTTCACGGCATGGAGGATGAGAGTGAAAACATCCGGGTACCTTCAATAAACACCTCCACACTAATCCACAATTCTACTATTTTCATAAAAGAAGGTTACATGTTCTAATCAGCGAAAACTCTCCTAAGCTGCGACCGAAGTTCAGAATTACTTTCTCAACATACTACTGTATGTGCCTTGTTTCCCACTAGAAACATTCATTTTACATAACATTCCAAGAACCCTGATCTCGCACATCAAATATTCTCATCTTTTCAACATACCCAGTACGCTGTTCTTAGATCAAACTTTTTATTCTGAGAGCCTTGCTCCACTAATAGCAGGCCATGTGACTGATGTAAGAGCGAGGTCTCATTGAAGACTGACATCCAGTCGAAGAGACTCTGGAAGAGAACCTTCGTCGTGCAGGCCACAGCCACTCCTCGGATGTCACGACACAGACCGATTATTGCATTCTGATATTGAAACTTGCGTTCACTCGGTTGGAAGTTTAATAAAACAGTCGTTCATATTTTTTTGGTCAAGATACCGAAAAACTTGAGATGGAATAGCTACACTGCGAAAACGAATAAGGAACAAACCGCGAGCATTCTGAAAGATACTTTGGATAATTTCAAGGCATATTTTTTATTACTTCTCACATATTTTTTTCCAGGCCGAAAACTTTAGCTTTTTTCTAGAGACATTTTCTATCTTCTGTGAGACTTTACATCTGACTCTGTTTCGTTCATTCGCGTGATTCTGTTTTTGCGACAGTAATGCAGCCACGGCACCGTTCATTAATGGCTTAGCATTTTAGTAGGAGGTTCGTTTTCAAATCGGGTGAATGTTTTTGTTGTTTCCAGCTGCATCTTCTAGGAAGAGTGTAAAAGCAGATCTCACACTTTTTTCATAAGATTTGTTAACTGTTCTTATAAGAATGGAGACAACTCCTCTAAAAGCCTCGACTTTTAAGGCACATCAATTCAGCGTTGGGCGGAAGGCAGACATGACCGAGTGCCTTCTATACAGAGGGACCTGCTATCCGGTTGCAGAAAAAAATAGGGAACGCGAAGAGGATCGCCTATAAGCGGTGGGCGCGTTCGTGGACGAGGATAGAAGAAACTCTCGGACCGAAAGGATCCTCGAAAAACAATCCCAAAGAAAAAACCCTTGAATGGGCCATCACGAGCCAATGCTCGTTCACATTCTCACTCATTTTTTTGGTAAATGGATCAGGCGTTACCAGCCTCCCTGGTCCGAACTCGCTTACTTAGATCTGGTATTGAGTCCAATATGGGCTTGATAAGATGTCCGAGTCCCGTTTGTTATAAGAGTGCTGCATCGAATATGTTGTATGTTACAAGTTTCAAGTTTTTTTTATCAGGCAATGTAGAGCTTGATGGGGTATCAGGGAAGATTTAGTTAAGCAGAAGTTTGATGAGCCACGGGTTGAAGAGCCTGGAAGCGGTCAGGGAAGATGAGAAGGAAGGATAAGGTTTATTGACAGTCGTTTTAAAGCGGCCATCCAGGAAAAAGGGACAAGTGAAGAATGATGAATTGTTGATTTACTGCTGTTACATAGCAGCCGTTCCGGGGTGAGGGAAGAAGAAGAATGATGTGGTATGTTGTAGATGCTCCTCATAAGTCCACCTTAAGTGTTCCAATCTGACATCGTTTAACGCTCGGACCTCGAATTGGAGATGTGTAGACTCAGGGGTTATTTAGTCATGACAGATCTTCTGTCGGCGGGCCACTGTGTTCCAAATCTTCAGGGGGGGACCCTTATGTGAAAAAAGGTAAGGGGGACCCTTGTGTAAGAAAAAAAATTTCTCACCCCTAAGGGGGGACCCTTATGTGAAAAAAATTTTCCGCCTTTGGCGGGCCTCTGTTTTTCCAAATCGTAAGAGGGGACCCTTATGTTTAAAAAAAATTATTTCGCCTTCGGCGGGCCTCTGTTTTTTATTTGAAAAATCGTAAAGGGCGACCCTTATGTGAATTTTTTTTCCGGCGAATTTCTGTTTGAAAAATCATAAGGGGGGACCCTAATGTGAAAAAAAACTTCCGCCTTCGGCGGGCGTCTGTCCCTTTTTCTTTCACACTAAAAAATCCCTGTGTAGACTGCGATAGAATGTCCCTCCCAACCCACAGATAGTTCGAAAACACTTCAATAGAATGCGAACGGCCTTACGGCAAGGTCGGCAGAACTTGAGGGTTTACCACATGAATTGGGCATACATATAGCTCTGATTGAAGAATCCATAATGAAAGTACAGAGATGCCAGACTCGGTATGGTTGTATATCTTCGAGGGCGATCCGTGAGAGTGGCCTTTAAGAATACGATCAGCAGCATTTTGACAAGTTGGGTAGGCGTTCCACGAGGCGGAGTGCTTAGCCCCATTCTCTTCAATGCTCATATAAACAAACTTTCAGATCCCAGGAGAACTACCTGCATTGTTGCCTACGCGGATGATATTACAATAATGTCATCGAGTGCAAAAATAAGCGAATACGAGGAACAACTGAATACCCTTTTTTCCGTAGACTTCTTAGACTAGCAGGGGAACTAGACTAAATATATTTTATTTTATTTTATCGACATTTTGCAATGCAAAGTTATGGTGAGAGACATTGTAAATAATATTCAAGTATGGCGACAAGTAAGGCAAATATCTTTAGTAAGGCAAATATCTAAAAGTAAGGCAAATATCTAAAGTAAGGCAAATATCTGAAGTAAGGCAAATATCTAAAAGTAAGGCAAATATCTAAAGTAAGGCAAATATCTAAAAGTAAGGCAAGTATCTAAAAGTAAGGCAAATATCTAAATGCTACTAGTTATTCTCCAGGTCACATATCACATTCTCGTTACGGAGACGATTTATAAACTGCTCTACTGTTCTTGAACTCTTTAGTAAGACTGGGTCGGACATTGATTCCTTGGAATTGATTATTCTTGCGTAGTAAGGCACTCTTTGAAAGAAACAGTCTTTGATGTCCTTTGGTGGGGAAGATTACTTTGAGAAGTCTAGACGAACTCGTTCCTGGCGTATTCGGCGGTTTTCCCATTCTGAAGTGAGAGATTCCACCGACGGCGATACCAGATGCGTCTAGAAGACTGGTAATGAGTTGAGAATCGTGCTGAGTCTGTGCGGAAGGACGAGCATCGGTGTTTTCAAGAGCCCTCTCGATGACGACGGAGCGAAGCCTTTTCTCCTCATCGATCTCCTTTCGGATGGTCTCTTGGCTGACGGAGCTTGTGTAGAACTTGTCGAAAAGAGCGTTGCAGGTTCTCAGGAGAAGTACGACGTGGAGTGGAAGAGAAGGTGTCTTCTCTTCCGCGTCAAGAAAGTCTTTCAGAGATTTTTGTAGGAGAGCTGCATCTTCATTTGTTGTCGAGGCTGACATAATTGCGAATAGGCAGTAGAAATGGAAATGAATTGGAGCAAGTAGAAAGGTCACCGCTCGATATTGAGAACAGAGTGGTGAGTGAGAACAGAGTGGTGAGTTAGAACAGAGTGGTGAGTGAGAACAGAGTGGTGAGTGAGAACAGAGTGGTGAGTGAGAACAGAGTGGTGAGTGAGAACAGAGTGGTGAGTGAGAACAGAGTGGTGAGTGAGAACAGAGTGGTGAAATATAATATGTAAATCTCAGAGTAAAAGTCTGGGGAAAAATTATTGGTCCACCATTTAAATAGAAGTGTCACCAAATAAAATAGTAACGTCCACCAAATAAAATAGCAACGTCCACCAAATAAAATAGTAACGTCCACCAAATAAAATAGTAACGTCCACCAAATAAAATAGTAACGTCCACCAAATAAAATAGTAACGTCCACCAATAAAACACTAACGTCCACCAAATTTTTTTTTGTTGTGAGATTCACCACGGCATTTTTTTCTCACCTGACACCAACCTGTATGGTTTTTTCCACCAAATTAAAAGTCCACCAATTTTTTCGTGAAATTCACCACGGCATTTTTTCTCACCTGACACCAAAGGTTTTTTTCTCACCCTACACCACACCAAACTTTTTCTGCTCTCTCAGTGAGTTGTTTTTGATGGTTTTTTTTGTAGTAGAGGTAATTTTCGCGGGAGTAAAGTTTTTTATGAGTGTTTTTTCTTGTTGAATGTTTTCTTTAGGTCATTCTGTTGAATGTTTTATTTCAGATATAATTTAAAAATAGGCACTTCTGCAGTTTAAGTGGCAGCGCTCGTGGGCTTTAAACGCTTTGGTTTCAATTTTTTTCTTCATAGATGTTCATTTTGAGCATCAAGGACTCTGGTTCTTGCAAAAAATTTTTCATTTTTCCACAAAAAAATTTTTGGACTCAACTGCAGTTTCAGTCACCCCCAAAGCCTTAAAGGGAAGAAGGGGGCCCTAAGGAGAGAAGGGGAAGGGAGTTTTCATGAATAAAATCTCTTTCTGAGTAAAAATCTTTGGAAGGTTAAAGTAGATTAGAGCCAACTTTTTCCTAAGCCTAAGCGTTTTGGCCCTTTGTTAATTCGTCTGATAGGTGCGTCGCGGCCCCCTTCGCGTCGCGGCCCGCGTCGTGGCTTTTATTTATTTTTTTCTCAGAAAGAGACTTTATTCATGAAAACTCCCTTCCCCCTTTCTCCTTAGGGCCCCCCTTCCCCCCTTTAGGGCCCCCCTCCCTTCCCTGCTTAGGTAAACCCCCCCTCCCCCTCCCCCCTTTCCTTTCCCCATAATTTATAAAGATATTTTTTTCAAAAGGAAAAGAAGAAAGAAAGAGAAAAACATTAATAAATTGAGAGGCCGCGACGCGCCTACCAGACGAAGTAAAAAAAAAAGTACCAGCGTTTTAATGTAAAAATAATTTTTTGCAGTTGCAAAATCAGGTTAATTTTTCATTTTTAAAATATTTTCTAGCTATTATAGATAAATTTATAAATTTTCATACAGATATAAACCACACTAAAGAAAAAAAAAGAAGTTTTTTCTGGAAATTTTGTTGTTTTTTCTGAAAAAATTTTTTTTCACGAATTTTTTTTTCATGAACCAAAGTCCCTGATGCTCAAAATGATATCCTATGAAGAAATTTTCCGAAACCAGAACGTTTAAAGCCCACGAGCGCTGCCACTTAAACTGCAGAAGTACCTATTTTTAAATTAAATCTGAAACAAAACATTCAACAGAATGACCTAAAGAAAACATTCAACAACAAAAAACACTCATAAAAAACTTTACTTCGCGAAAATTACCTCCACTACAAAAAAAAAACCATCAAAAACAACTCACTGAGAGAGCAGAAAAAGTTTGGTGTGGTGTAGGGTGAGAAAAAACCTTTGGTGTCAGGTGAGAAAAAATGCCGTGGTGAATTTCACGAAAAAAATTGGTGGACTTTTAATTTGGTGGAAAAACCATACAGGTTGGTGTCAGGTGAGAAAAAAATGCCGTGGTGAATTTCACAACAAAAAAAAATTTGGTGGACGTTAGTGTTTTATTTGGTGGATGTTACTATTATATATGGTGGACGTTACTATTTTATTTGGTGGACGTTACTATTTTATTTGGTGGACGTTAATATTTTATTTGGTTTACGTTGCTATTTTATTTGGTGGACGTTACTATTTTATTTGGTGACACTTCTATTTAAATGGTGGACCAATAATTCATGCCCTAAAAGTCTTCGGCTACCCTCTTTACGACATGCACAGCCGAATGTAACAAAAAGCCAAAAATCAAGCTCAGTAACGATCTTCTTCCAACTACTGAAACACCGAAGACCTTTAGTGTGATGCTGGACTAATTATGAACATTCTGACATCATGTAGAATCCATAAGAACTAGGGTAACCAAACGACTTAATATCAGAGCTCTAGAAGGAAGAAGGTGATGACAGAGTCCCACAACACTCATCAAGACATATGAAGCAACGACGAGGTCAATCATGAACTATGCAGCACCTGCATAATCCTCACCACTCGCAGACACGCATTAGAAACGATTGCAGGCCTGTCAGAACAAAGCAGTCACAGCAGCTAGGGGTACCCTCCGAATCCGAATGTCGAAAACGCACCAAATTCCTTCCCATGAGAAAAAACAATGAGCTTCTGACCTGCCAGTACCTGGCTAAAGCCAGAATGAAAAATGATCACCCATCTCACACTCTTGTCCTTCGAGAACAGCCAGCAAGAACCACGTGATGAACATGGACATCAGTCTGGGAGATAAGGACTGCAAAACAACACTGAAAAACCTACATACCGAGGCCGTCTTCATCACCTCTGTTGTATGGGCCTTAAAATGTGCATTATCATGTGTGCGTGTGTAGCTGAGTGGGGAGAGCATCCGCCCGGAATGCGAAAGGTCACGGGTTCGGTTTCCGTCACACCACCCAATTTTTGCACTAGTTTCTGCGAACAATCCGCTCCTCTTCTCGGTATAAAAATCCGTTGCTTGAGATCAACGAGGAGTAGGGAATACTCTTATTTACACCTCGAGAAAAAAAAACCATGCGGAGAAGAAACAACAAAAAACAATAGGAATCGCCTTCGATAATGCTTCAGCCCACGAGTTCACAACATCGCAAGGGACCGGTTCATCCACACAGGTTTCGAGCGCGTCCTAAGGTGGCAGATAAAGGGATGTCTCTTTGTACAAGTGCTTTTAAGATAGCGGGCCATCGCGGTCCGAAATTGGATAGTATAGTTCGTCAAAGAAGGGCGATGCCGGACTGGCCTGGGCATGTCACCGGATAAAACAGCAGCCGATACTCCCTATACTTAGTAATGGCGAGTCGAGGCGCCAGTGAAATATCACCTTGCCCTTCTCCGGTTAACGAATGAATCTCGCGAAGAGGATCGCCGATTGCGATGCAAGTGAAGACGGAGAAAATCTCCGGACTTGAAAGGATTCTCACCAAACTATATCGAAGGACTCCTCTCGACAGGACCTATGGGCAAACAACAAAAACAACAACAAACAATAGGAAACCAAATATGAGATGAAGGCGCAAGGGAGGAGAATGAAAAGACCCACCTTTGCTCTTTGCTGATCAATCAATGACATTTGTTCAAATTGAGCCGCCGATTGAAATGTCACTATTTGTTGCACCGTATCTAAAATTAACTCTCGATTCATTCAATTAAATACAATTTTATTACGTGAAAAATTTCCGGCATTTCATACGTACTCTAGTAATAAAAAAACTACTCCAATTCCTGTCGAAAAACATAGAGAAGCTCTTCATGGAGCACATTTCCATGTTTTGTTGTATGTATATCTATACAGCTCTTAAGAAAACGCTAGTATCATTTCCTCAGAATAATTGGTTCCCCTTCATTGTCAGAACGACCCTAGCCATTCTCATTTGTTAGACGAGGCGTTGTCTCTCTCAATAGCGGATAAGCAGCCAACCAGAGATGGGCTGCATGAATCCCTCGAAGACATCCTCGTTGTCATTGAGATCGGAAGTCAAGAGACGAGTGAGTGCCTCGTAGAAGGTCGTCCGATGCTTCATCACCCGCAGAGAGGTCGATGCTCCCAGGAAAGAGAAATGCTCTGCCTGTAGTTAGCACTCCGAATAAACCTACTCATAAATCAATAAGGCAATCTCTATTCCTGTTCATATCACGTAGGCCTCGCTCTTCGATGACGGCTACAACCGGCTACAACAACAACAACTATTCCTGTTCTCTCGTAACTTTTGAAGCGACTCATCATAGAAGCATTGCAATGTTTGGAGAACCTTTCTTTTTACGCAGAGTTCATGGGATTCTAATTTGATTGAGTAAATACTTTTGCAAAAGTGAATAATTTTTCTATTATATCACTTTTTAGAAAAAAAATGTTCCAAAGCCAAACCGTGTGGTTGTTGAGGAGCAGTTGTATGTCGGGGAGGCGGAAGAGCTTTCTCACTGCAGAGTAACCAAGTGAGAGATCTTTCAGAAGGCAGAGGGTCAACTCTAGCACCGTCTCATTGTTTGACCACAACTTGAGGTTGGTGATTCTGGAAGAAGATTCATTCTTCTATTCTTCTCATTACTTTCATCATATAAAACTAGCTCCGATGAATGTAGTTATCATTAAGAAACTCTCATCAGTTTTTTTTACCCTAAGAAGAGTAATATGTAGTGAACTATCTTTTATGTAGTGAACTATTTAATGTTGAAATTGAAACTTTTGCTTGCAAAGATATCAAATCTTAGTCATTTTTTAATTGAAATGGCGTAAGTTTCTTAGTTTTCGATAACTTCCTTCAAAGAACGAATCCCAGTTATCCCCTTCTGTTTTCGCGATATCTGAAGCGACCGTCTTTCTATTTCCTTTCTATTTTTAGTGTACAAGAAAAAGCTACAGACGCGCGCCATGAGCGGCAAAAAACTTTTCACATAAGGGTCCCCCCTTATGATTTGGAAAAACAGAGGCCCGCGGACAGAAGGTCTGACATGACTATTTAACCCCTGCTTTCTTCATTATTTCGCCTGAACGACAACTTATAATCCAATTTCTAGCGAGAAATGGAAAGCTCGAAGACTCAACATTTTCCAGCTCTAAACTATCATCTGTTGATATCTAAGTTGGCCTTTGAATACAGCAGATACTAAAAAATATTTAAATCACAGACGTTCCAGTTTGAACATACATCCATGTCATCTTCTACTTCTATTATAATGAGTTGGCTCACATTTTCTGTACAATGTATCCAAGAACATCGGATTCATCCGAAATGTTGAGCTGCTCTTTCAGTTTACTGTACAATGGCGACACCTTCGACACCTGCGAGTGAAGATACATACAATATAAATACTTCTCTTCCTCCTGCTTCAATCACACGTACCAAGTTTTGATTGTTTGTAAAATATAGAGGCCTTTTTGAAGAAGACGAAGCGGTTTTTGAGATATACTTTACAATAATATGTTAAACTTTAAAACTTTAAACTTTTTAAACTTTTTATTACGCGAAACATATGTATCACGTGAAAAATTGATGGTGCTTGATGAGAAGAATCCCATTTCATCTTGTAAAACTCCCGATCATATAGACATGATTTTCATAAAAAAGATTGCTGTTCCTTTAGCTATCCCACTCGAGATATAATAAGTCATTCGATAATAATGATCTCCCTTTGAAATGGAAGCATTCAATAGTAGTTCCGATAAAGAAAATACCACCTATTCCAAATCCTTTGAATTATCGACCTATTAGCATAACTTCAATTTTCTGTAGAATTTTTGAAAAAAAATTGACAAATAGAATATCTTCTTATTGCGAGATGAATAAGATACAGTACCGCCCAAAATGTTATAAAATTTTTTTTTTTTTTTATTACGCGAAACATATGTATCACGTGAAAAATTTATGGTGCTTGATGGGATGTATGTATAAGAAGGTGAAGGGAAGAAAACATTGTTCAAAAAGGCTAAGGAGCTTCTGATGGAAAGTAGGAGCATAAAAATGGTGAGACGATCATTGATAGCCGTTCGGAATCAGCCATTGGAGAGGAGAGGGAGAAGGATAAATGATACGACGAAGGGGTCACAGAGGCTTCATAAGAGAGGGGAGAGGTAGGAAGAGCCGCTCCATATGTTCTCAAAACCTATGTTCTCAAAACCTTGGAGAGATCCACCCAAACCAAGAGGGTTCACAATTATTGGTTGTGCTCATGCACGAAGCCGACTTTCTCCACTGCTGTTTTTCAGCCTCGCAGTGATCTAGCAGGGCAGGCACCCACTGGTTCTATCGAGAAAGGTCTATCCTGCATCTCAGGGAAGCGCTTGGCCTGCCACGAGGCGCGAACAAGCGCGAGGAAGATTGTCTTTATTCATATTATGTTCTCAAAAGTAGCGCAGGTCTACTTGAGCTTCCTGTAGAGATCACCTACTCGTGGTACGACTGTGGACGACGCTGGAAGGCGTCGGACCCAATGGACCTCCAAAACCAATCTTCCCAATAAATAGGAGCTGCCCAATCTTCTCTCTGCCCAAAATGTTTAGAAGAGCCACATACAACTAGTCATTTATTCTCGTGTCGCTGTGACCACACACTTTTAAGAAGTATAGATTTGTGGAATAGCCCGACGTCTGTTGTTAAGTTTTTATACCAGTGATTCCTTTCTCTCTCAAAAAACAATTATAAAATAAAAAAAATTAAAAAAAAATGAAAAAAATAAAGGGGAAAAGAAAAAACCCCGAGAAAGAAAGAGAAATAAATGTAATTAGATAAATGATGTAAGTAAGGTTATTGTTTTCTGAGCCATGTCAAAGAAGACCTCGTCTACCCAGCCGGAGACCTACGACGGGCAATCTACAACAACAATAGAAGCATACTGAAAAACTCCCAAAATGTTTAACCTGATCCATAATATAACTGCGGCGGAAGTTCTCGATGGCATGTATGAATGCGATCTCCAAGCGATGGTTACCCCCGATTGGATCAGCATCCGGGGAGTTGGGGAAGGACAAACGAGAGTCAGAGAGTTGCTGCAGGCGGAACAGTCTGCACATCAAAAGACGTATTCATCTTCTCCGTCATTCTCCCATTACATTACCAGGTTTTCTTCCGTAGACAGACAAACTTTTTAGTTGATTTGTTCTCTGAAGGTAAATTAATGTGAACCCGCTTCGTGGCATGATACTTAGATGCGGGACAGAACTATACTATCCCAGAACCATTGCCTAAGCGCTAAATCACTGTTAGTGTGTGTAGCAGCAGTGTGGAGAATGAGATTAGTGCAATAGCACAACTAATAATTCTCAACCCTTGAGTTCGGGTGGATCTGTCTGGATCAAACTTGAGACATTGCGCATTATAGTCGCTACCATTATGAGGAACCCAGACAATTGAAACAAATTATTAGAACAAATTCAGCTTTGGTTTTTATTAGTTGATTTAGAGAGAATTAAGTTCATGAATAAATCTTGTGGGAGCGGATTTTTATCATTGAAAAAGTGGAGTGAAAGTGGAGTGAGACTTCCCGAATTTTTATGACGAACAACTATTATTTTTCTTGAACGCGGAATTATGTATGAGAACGTTTTATGATATTTAATGGTTGAGAACTATTATTTTTTTAAAAATCGAACCCTTTCCTCGCAGAACTGCAGTCACATGACTCAACATCTGCAGGATTGTCCTACCTGGCAATGAGGTCGCCGTCCATCTTGTCCGCGTCCTCCGACATGGTGGAAGTGCTCTTCCCGAAAACCGCCGTCCCCATCACTGTCACTATCCACACCAAGCGGCGCTCCGCTATGCGATAGCTCAGCTCCTCACAACAAAATTACTTTGATTCTATATATTTTTTTTGTTTTTTTAATCGAGTTATCTGATTGTTTTGAGAATGGATTGATACTTGTTGACAAAAAGTCAAATTTCGAAATTCTTGATTCCATGAGTGTCCAAGCGTTTCCAATAGTAGAAATAATTATTTCAGTTGCTCCTCCCACAAATAAGAAGTGTGGAGCTGACAGTGCTCGGTCCAGTCTGGTAGATATTGGCGTTCTCATCAAACAGCCGCGTCAGCAGAGCGTAAGTCTTCTCGTAGTCACATCGAAGGATGGTGATGAGCTGCTCCATCATCTGCTGGATGGATCCCTGGTCGTCGATCGGATCCTCTGCACCGTCTCTGCAATTCTAACCATCCTGCACCCTCCTCCTCACCACTATATCTCTGATTATGCCTGAGGCAGGAGATTCATCTCAACTACAATATTCTCAGGTGGGCTAATCCGTCTTCTTACACAATAAAATGCTAATGTTTCAAGTCCATTTCCGACAGTCTTCTTGGACACCAAAGGCATTCGAGATGAGAAGAAACAAGATTGTTTCTATACAAAAATAGTTTGACTCTAAGTTGGGAGAAAAAAGAATGTTGTGTGAAATAGGTATGAGTGAATAAAGCGGTACTCACCGTATGACATGTTCAGCAAAAGCAACACGCGACTCCACAAAAGCTTTCACTATCTCTGGACAAAAGACATCTAATTGATGATCGTCCTGCAAACGATAACTCGTCTTATTCAAATAGGATCGAGACTAGAATGCTTGGGGAGCTCAATTCAAGAAAACTAATGATAGGGTCAGAGAGAAATTCGAAGAAAACAGCAAGAGCTTGCATTGAAAAATAGATAAAGTAATGGAATTATAGAATTATTTTATCTGGAGAATGCATTGATTCGAGCATAGGCTTCAGCCGAACTTATCGACTGATATAAAAACTAAGAGAGATGCTCAAACTGACCTGAGTTCTGATGTAAGGCACAGATGTGACCATTCTATGCCAGAAGCATAAAAGGTAATACGTTGAGTTCGCCGAGAAATCTATCATCTTCAAATTATTGAATTTTAATGATTGAATGGTGAATGAACAAAGTTTCTAAGAGCATATTTTTTGGAAGGCAAAAAAAAAAGAAGATACAATGAAACAGTAGAGGGCCAGGCTTATTGTCTCTTGGAGAAGGACAATCCACTGGGAAAGAGTTGTCAACTGATTTCTGGGAAAATCTCAACAGTGTCAGTAGCAGTGTTCCTCACATAAACTTTCATAAAAATAAATTCCAGCTTCCTCATGTTTCTCAAAACTGACCCTTAAACTGGTTACTGTAAATTCCGCGAGATGTCGAATCATCGCCGGGTACTCACTCACCTCAACAGCTGTCATTCACTCTTAATACAAGCCTCTTTATTTGTTTTTTTTTTTTGCATTGCAGTTCGGTACGCATTCAAAGCGGGAGAAATCCCGCCGTGGACCAAAACTGGGTAGTATAGCTCTTCAAAGGAGGGCGATGCCGGATCGGCCTGGGCAAGCCACCGGACAAAACATCAGCCGATACTCCGCTATACTTATCAATGGCGAGTCGAGGCGCCAGTCAAATAGCCTCTTGCATATCTCCGGTCAACGACAGGCGAGACGTCTCTACTCCCACCCAAAACGATGCTAGGCCGGATTGACCACCCACTCACAAGGCCTATAGCATTAACAGGTTGCTACAACGATGTCCGCCTTCACAAGCTGCAGCATGACAGTCTCAGGACTGCAAAGGACATCAAAACCCTTCTGCGGACGCATCTCGTCCGAAGAACACGAGAACCTCTCTCATTAAAGAGAGTGTTCATAACCAAAAGTCTTCGATGCGGACTGCTTGCCGGCAACAACAACAACAACGCATTAAAACGACACAGATCAACCCAACAGTCTCACCTGTTAGCAGGAGTTGAATGTTTGTGTGAGACCCCATGCCGGCGGGCCTCTGTTTTTTTTCATCAGAAGGGGGACCCTCGTTAACTTTTTCGTTTGAAAAATAATTTCTCTAACAATTTAAACTTCCTAAGAAAGCTGAGCCCACAGTTCTTTCGTCTGAAACAGATTAAGAGACTCAAACTGAAGTTTTCTCTCATGGAAAATCGAGAAGAAAAAAATGAAACATTAAAGAAAAATGTAAAAACATTTTTAACGATTTCTTATTTGCAGGAATTTTTTTATTCAATTTTGCTAAATCGGAATTGTGCAGAAAGACTTTGAAAATGCTCGAAGATTGAGAGTTCTCTTAAACAGTTCAAACGCAAGTTTGCAAAAATATGAGGTTAAATTTGCAAAAGTTACTTTTTCACCTACCGCGGGTCTGTTCAAAATTTTTCACCCTCTCTACCTTCGGCCGGCATATGTTCCCTTTTCTTGGATGAAAAACCCCTGCCCGTTAGTAAAAACATAATAAATACCATGTCTCCCCGAATGATTAACTGATAATTTATCAAGGTTTCTGAGAAAAATTTGGATTTTTTCTTTTTTTTTCTTTATCTAAAATCTAATCAATTTCTTTCTGAATTTTAAAATTTTCTGTCTTCTATGATACTGTTTGTTAGTCTTACATGATCGCTTTTTAATTCTTTCTAACAAACTTTGCATCAATAATAACAGCTTTTGCAATAGCAAAAAAAGCGGAAATTCAAAGAAGGCTAACTTTGATGAGCTCACAGAGTTGATAATTTGCCTTGAGGCGAGCAACTAGCCTGCAGAACTCGTGGAATGCTCCCTGCCAAACATTCACCCCTTTGAATGGGCACCATTTTTCACAGTTTCTCAGAAGCAGATCATATATAGAGAGAGAGAATGAGAGAATGAGAGGAAGGGAGAGAGAGAGAGAGAGAGAGAGAGAGAGAGAGAGAGAGAGAGAGAGAGAGAGAGATACCTGATCTGCCAGTTTACTGTGGTTCTCGAGGATCATCTTGGTGCCGACCACCAGCTGCTCGAGATAAGCCTGCCGCTCTGCCCCTGAGAAGAGTGTGCGTCGGACCGAAGCCAGCTGCACCAAGATCGTCAGCACCTAAACATTGAGTGAGGTGCAAGACGAAAATTGAGAGAGAAAAGATCCACAAAATGAGGAGTAAACTAGAGAGTAAATTGTGTGCGGTATAAAGAAAATGTGTGTAAAAAGAAACAAAAAGGCGAAAAAATGCAGCATGAGGTGCGGTTCTTCCAAAAGAGAGATAGAACACAGAGGATCGCCAGATGCTATATATTACCTGAATGAAGAGACAAAAAAGTAGTTTATTGAGCAAAAATACGTTTTCACGTAAGGTTTAGATCTCGAAATGCAAAGAGAGACCGGCAGAATTTCAAAAAAGAGTTCCATCCAAGGGTTGAATGGTTACCGGACCAGCTATGTTGGCGCATACATATTCGCGCCGAGAATGATCTACATTATCCTCTCCTTCCGTTCTGTTTCACTTTTTCTCTACTTCTCTTTTCACTCTTTTTGCCTTTCCCCATTCCTTTTTCCACTTGCTCGGCGCGTACAAACATGCCTTATACCGGCCTTGATTAACGCCTGGTTCCATCAACAGACTGTTGCACTTTAACATTGAAATCCCAAATCCGGTTTTAAGGTAAAAATCTCCAACTTTTTCCGCTGCATTGGCAGGCAAATTTGCGTAGAGATTGAACATCAATTTGATGATGCTCCCATCGATGAACGCTGCAGAGAAATACTAATAATATTTCTGCAACAATTTTAAAAAATCAAGTTCTGGTGTACAATTTTTTTTAAAAATTTGTTTCAAAACAGGGCTTATCCGATGATTGGTCATTTCTGTCTATAAAAGAAACACCACTTTGGGATAGGTATAAAAAAAAAAGGTGAAAGAGAGAAGAGAAGAAAAGAAGAAAAAGAAAAAAAAAGAAGAGTAAAAAAAAAGAGAGAGAGGAGAGAGAGTGTGGGCTTATAACGCTGGAGGGTCGAGAGCTTCAACGACTTCCTCCAGTGTCTCGCGAAGGAAGATCCACCCGTTGGGCAAGACAACAACAACAACATAAAAGAAACACAAAAATCTTTTCGACACCGAATTCCTTCTTTTTCGTTCAAATCAATTTTGAAACCGAATTCCTTCTCCGGAACTAAAATATCATTAAATGCTTTTTCAGGATATTTAGTAACTTCACCAATCTTTCTGAAGCTTTTTTATTTTTCGTTGATTGACGAATGTATTCAAGCACACTATCAAGACGACTCATATTAGACCTGTTTTCAAATAAAATTTTTTTAAAAAATTCTTAATAACTGCTACTTTTCCGCGTAGAGCAATGCGATAACTTGATAGATACAGAAATGTCACCTAAAAATGGGAAAAAAATTTGTATGAAATTATCATCTTGTATTGCGGTCCCACACCGAGGTCTACCGTACCTGTTCTCCAAACCGTCGGAACTTGAACATTGTAATTTTCTTCACTTGTCTCGTCACTCAAACTCCCGATGAAGTCAAACAAAAGACATTGCAGACATAGATCCAAAATAGCCAGTACTACTCCGATCTGAAACATTGAATGACTCTTCTGAGAATGTCATAAAATCATCAATTTTCGGATGAGAAAGCGGTCCGAAGAGCAGAGATATAAATGGGATAGAGCAAAGAATCACTATGTAGAAAGTAAGGGAGGGGAAAGGGATTTCATCCATTAATGGTTAATCTGTAAATAATTACAGTTTAGAAATATAAATAAGTTTCCTGTACATCTTGAAGCGGGCGTTGAGCGACACTCTCCAGTAGTGTAATGGTTCTCTCGAAGATGGTGAACAAATACGCATCCCGGAAATTGGTTGACGACTTGCGGTGCTTAGTGATTGAGTCCATCCCCGCTGCCTGCAACCAGGGGTTCAATATTCATGTCAGACCTTCTGTCGGAAGGCCTCTTTTTTTTTTCAAATCATAAGAGGGGACCCTTACATAAAACAAAAATGAAAAATTTTCGCGGGCCTCTGTTTTTTTTAATGATAAGGGGGACAATTATGTGAAAAGTTTGTTTCTGCCTTCGGCGGGCGTCTGTACCTTTTTCTTGTACACTGAAAAACCCCTGCCTGCAACACTGGCGGATTGTAGTCCCTACTCTACAGCAACAACTGAGTTGTCATGAATTACTAGGAAAACGCTTCTGAAAAAAAATATAAAATAAATCGTTTGGTTGAGTTTGCAAGGTTTCTATGTGAAATTTATTTGTTAACTTCTCAAAAGACAAACTAACAAGTAATTTTCAAACTTTTCTATCAACAGCACCTTCTTCTTCTTCTCCTTCTTAGCGTTGTCCCGCGCCGGCCGAGGTCGGAGTAGGGTCCGCTGTACGGCTTCTAGCTCTCCAGAAACATCTGTCCGTTGCGTCTTCCGAGTGGAGTCTTGCAAGGCGCAGGTCTTGGTTGAGCGTATCCATATATCTTGTCTTCGGTTTGCCTCGAGGGCGTTTGCCTGGTACTTCCATGTCAAGGGCGTGTCTTGCGATGTTGGTCGCGTCTCTTCGCATCACGTGTCCATACCATCTAACTCTCCCTTCTCGCATCTTGTCTTGTATTGGGGCAACGCCGAGTCTCCCTCTCACAATCGTGTTACGCACACAATCTAGGCGAGTCAGTCCTAGTGTCCAGCGTAACATTTTCATCTCATTCGTGTGGATAATGTTCTCGGTTATACGCGTTGTAGGCCAGGTCTCCGTCGAATAGAGAAGCACGGGACGGATTGCTGTTTTATACATCTTTCCGCGTATGCCAGCTGTGATATTCCTATCACAGAGGACACCTGTAGCTTCTCTCCATTTCATCCAAGCTGCATTTACTCTTTGGCGTGCCGCTGCATTTGTTGACGTGTCTGAGGAGATGACAGAACCAAGGTAATTCAATTTGGAGGTCTTCGGGAGCGGTTCACCGCTGATGTGAACAGTTCCCGACGTTTGCACTCCGATTTCCTGGTACTCGGTCTTCTTGATGTTGAGGCGTAAGCCATGCCTACTAAGAGCGTCATTCCATTCTTAGGTGCGTTTCTCGATTTCGGCACGTGTAGGAGCAGCGAGGAGAATTTCGTCGGCGTATGCGATGGTTGACGGAGCCGGAGTCAGTAGAGGACGCGTGACGGTATCCATAACCAAAATGAAGAGAAGGGGAGACAAAGCACTCCCTTGGTGCACTCCAACGTTTACTGCGAATGGCTCTGTGATGCCGACCGGAGTTCTGACAGTACTCTTTGAATCATCGTACATCGCCATTGTCCATCGAATGTACTCTTCAGGAACCTGATGATCGCGCAATGCATATGAAATAAGATCATGGAGGACTCTGTCGAACGCCTTTTCCAAATCGAGGTAGGTCAGGAGAGGTGATCTTTTCTCTGCGTGCTTCTCGACGAGTAAACGGAGTGCAAATATTACATCTGTTGTGCCTCTTCCGTTCACGAACCCGCATTGCTGAGCTGGAATATCGACGATATCTCGTATGCGTGAATCCAGTATCCTCTCAAATATCTTCATAGTGTGGTTGAGAAGACGTATTGGACGGTAGTTGCTGCACACTCTGGCATCGCCTTTTCCTTTGAAGACTGGAACGGTCGTGGAGTAGCGCCAGTTATGTGGGATTTGGCCTTGCTTTACGATTGTGTTGAACAGGTGCACGAGATGTGCTAGTCCAACATCACCCGCAAGTTTCCAGGCTTCGGTGGCTATGTCGTCCGGTCCAGCCGCTTTCCCAGTCTTCATCTTAGAGAGTGCCTTCTTCACTTCCTCGGCCGTGATGGTTGGCACGGGTCCTTGTAAGGCGTGGGAAGTAGGGTTGGGAGGGTGCTCAAACTCTTGGCCGCTGATTTCTTCGAAATGTTCGCGCCACCTGTTTCTGACTTTTAAAGGGTCAGTGACGAGCTTTCCTTGTTTGTCCCTTATCGTGGCTGCTCTCTGGATGTCCAAGGTGTTGCGGTGTCGAGCCTTGGCAAGCCGATAGATGGCTTTATCGCCTCCTGGTTGGTTCATCTTCTCATAGAGATCGCGGAAGTAGGAGGCTTTTGAAACTGTGACAGCTCTTTTGGCGGCTTTCTTGGCTGAGCTGTATGCAGCGCGGTAGTCAGCCTCATTTGACGTCCTCCATCTCTTGTAGGCATTCTTTTTCGCCTTGATCGCATCCTGAACTTCGGAGGTGAAAAACCAGGTGTCTTTCTCGATTCTTGGCTTTCCGGGTTTCGTCTTTCCGAGGATGCTTGCGGCGGGTGCTCTGATGCTGTCTTCAAGAAGCTTCCAGTGTTCTTTTATGTCCTCTGGAAACTGCTTGTAGAGTGCAGGAGGGAGTAGATTGCGATGGATGATGTGCATGAGAGAGAGACGTTCTGCTTTCCCAGTCGAGCGCCACCATTTGACACGTGTGCATTCAGGATTACGAGAAGGCTGTTTCTTCGACTTCAATACGCTGTAGTCCATAAAGAGAGGGTGGTGCTGAGATGCAACATGGTCTGATGGAATGACCTTTGCATCTTTCGCGTTCCGCAGCTTTGCTCTCAGGATTATCCAAAAGTGAATTTGACTCTGATTTCTTCCGCTCTCGTATGTGAGTCCGTGAGATCGTCTCTTTTTGAAAAAGGAGTTCACGACTGCTAGATCGCATCGAGCACAGAAGTCAAGTAGCCGTTGACCCTCAGCATTGATCGTTCCGATTCCATGTTCTCCATGTTCTCTCTCACGACCTTGTCGATCTGAACCGATGTGAGCGTTAAAATCTCCGCCGATAAAGATGTCTTCATGAGACTCTCGGAGTTTGATAACTTCCTCTAGAGAGTCGTAGAAGTCCTCCTTATCAGCGTCGCTACATCCTTGTTGAGGTGCATATGCTGAGACGACAAGGAAGTGATTGTTGGACGAAGAAATTCGGACGGCCATGACTCGATCTGTAGAGCGAATGACTTCGGTTACATCATCAGCAATTTTCGAGGAGAGGATGATGCCAACACCATTTCTTGTTGATGACGTGCCATGGTATATCAACTTGTATCCGTCTCCTATCGGCTTCGACTTGCTTCCTCTCCATTTCGTTTCCTGTACAGCAGCAATGTCAACCCTTCTTGTTTCTAGCATTGCGGCCAGCTCTCTACTGCGTCCCGTCAGTGTTCCAACATTAAATGTGACGAGGCGAATTTGGGCTGTACGCCGCGCAGACATACCCCGCTCATGGGTAGCTGCCTGTCCTCGCATATTTGACGGTCCTAGCGGACAAGGTAAGACCGCGTCGCTTCCGGGGGACTTCCTAGCCTTGGTGATAAATCTTGAAGAACTTGAAGCCATGGTTTACAACAAGGGTATTCATGCGATCGGCCTGTTGAGTGGATGGTCAATCCAGCCTGGCATCGCGGAACGTGTTTGTCGGGAGTTCCTGCTAATCCTTGACCGTAGAAAAGCAGAAGGTTAATCGAAAAGACGCCTCGTGTGGCCTGGACTAACCAATGTCGGAAAAAACATACGAAAAAAAACCTTTTCGTTTCACTATGCTTTTTTTCTTTCAAAAATTTATTTCATTCAAAATAGCTTCTGAAAAATTTCCTTCGAAAAACAAGAAGCTTTTCTACCAAAAAAGAGCAATTTCGAATTGATGAAATAAACTTGCAAGTTTATTTTGATTTGAAAACATTTCACTGGAGATAAAAGTCTGAAGGCCGATTTTTTTCGTATGTTTTTTCCGACATTGGTGCTATTGTCTTCAAGATTATTCCCTCCTTTTTTCTCCCGTACAAAGCCACAACTCATACTCAAGTTTTGAAGAAGAAAAATATGGTTTAAAAAAAAATTAAATTCTACTGGAACCCGAAATATTCAAATCTGCCTGTTATTCAGAACGGCGAGTTCAAAATACAATTTGACGGTAAAATTTTGTAATAGAAAAACTTTTTTCAGAAATCGTGCTTGTTAAATTGCTTACGTGAGAAATTTCTGAATGTGAAAGTTGAGTTTAACCGTGCTTTCGTGGTTTAAATCTTTCTCATTTTTATAGCCTAAACTGATATCACTTATGTGACAGTGATCCACTTTGCACACCTATCCTTGTAACACTAGTATGCAATTTGGAATAAAGATTGATTATTGAAGCTCTTGAACATTCTGGTCATCTTTCATTCCCTTCTTTCTTCAATTCCTCTCTTTAATTACTGATCTATGAGGGCTGACAAATATAATGGAAGGCCATAAGAGGAAGATAGTAAGAGACTCACAGAAGGAAGAGATAAGATGCTAAATGTTCTTGAAATTCTCGATCTGCACTTACCTAATCTCTGAATTGTTTCCTTGTTTGTTTTCTCTCTCCTTTCTTATTCTAGAAAAGCATTGTTCAGATGTTATTGTCAAGAACAACGCTCACTATTGTATGAGTTATTTTATGTTTTGTCACATCAGTATTGATGTATGAAGAAATAAAAAAAAAATAAAAATTCTCTCTTGCAACAAAAAAAAAACTTTCCATAACTTCCACAGTACAATTCATGATATTCATTAACACCACGAAGTGTATCAACTCATTCTGAACTAATTCGTTATCAGTTCCTGAACCAAAGTTTCGTCTCCCAAGTAAACTCTTCTAGTTAGCAAGAAAAAACAAATTCCTTCCCAACCGAGTTGATATCTTGCACCAACAGGGACAGTAACTGTATGGCGAGCAAACATTCTTGCGGGTTATCCTGAAACAAGAAGTTTTTTTGTGTGCAAAGGTAATGTTCATTTATTTCATCCAAATTGAATATTTCAAACATTTATTTCATTCATAGGTTACCAAGGGATACAAAAAACCTCCCGGCCCCCCACCCAGGAAGGAAATTTTGTTTCTCACGTTCATATGCTTTCATCAGATGCAGATTCATTTCCTTATTTTTTATTATGATGTTTGATAAAGTTAGCAGTCCATTTACCATTTTATTTAAGTTGAAGAAGTTACGGTCAAAAACTCATTTGAGAAATCACTTCCAATAAAAATCCGATGCGAAATTCAAAATTTTTCATTACTTGAATGTTATTATTATTATTATTCTTCCTCGCGCTTGTTCCCGCCTCGCGGCAGGGTACGCGCTCCCCTGAGATGCAGGTCAGACCTATCCTGGTAGAACCAGTGGCTGCCTGCTAGATCACTGCTATTGTGATTAGCAGCAGTGGGGAGAGTCAGATTCGTGCATGAGCACTACCAACATTTCTTAACCCCCTTGGTTTGGGTGGATCTGTCCGGGGTGGGAGTCGAACTCGGGACTCTTCGCACAATGGTCTATCACACTACCACTATGCCACGCCCGGACATTACTTGAATGTAAATCTGAGAAAATACATGAAGAAATTGAATTTGTACACAAAACCCCGCCCGGCCCGCAACCCGCGAGAATTTTTCTGACAAATTTAGGTGACCTATGTATTCGATAATGATCTACCCGTACTTTCTTCAATAATTATATTTTGTGCTATTTTTTATGGTTTCTATTTTTTTTCGAATTAAAGATCTCACAAAAAGCAGACATCATAAGAGAATTACATGGAAACTGACAAGGGAGACGCTCTTGATGATACTCTCAATTGGTTCCCGGAATGGATATGTCTGCATGTCCGTGTCCATGTGTGTCCACTCCAGCTTGGTTATGCGAGCGAAAAGCTGGCAGAGGGAAGTGACCACATAAGGCGGCAGCTCAGAACATCGACCACCCAACTGTTGCAGCACGAAGTTGGCTGCAAGAAACCCATTAAACCCAACAAACACAAAAGACAGGCAATGCCTACAATATTCCTCTTTCACTAACGTCTTCCATTTTGCTGTCTTTCTTGTAATCAAATTTGTCCTCGAAGAATTACACACAATGAGGCTTTATATTTATCATGAACTTGTTGTATTCAATGAACAGTTGAAATAACCGTTAGAAAGAATGAAGACCTTAAAAAAGAAGCGAGTGATAAAAGAGCAAATTCAACAGTAATGACGAAATGATTGAGGTTGTCAAGAACCAATAACTTTTTATCCTTATCGAGCCCCCTAAACTCATGGAATTAATTTGTTTTTGAGCGGAGACACCTTCCGCAGAGGAATTCTCTGCTCAGTCAGCGGCAGAGAAATTCTCTGATCTCCTTTTTTAGGAATCGCACGGGCAACAATCACCATCATATCATTATTTTAGGCCCATGCTCGGACAAGCGGTCAGCTTAAAAGTTCTGGTAAGCTATGATTCAATCAAGACATACAAAGATGATCTTTGATCTACTGACATCGAATGCAAAACTGTGATACTCTACACATCCAGGATGTTTATTTCACCCGCACTGCGGGTGAAAGAAAAAGATGCATCTATGCACTCGAAAGAAGAAATTTTCGATTTTTACCTAGAAAAATTCCAAATATTTGAAAAAATTCCAAGCTCTCAATTCTGGAAATCTATGCGCTCGTGAAAAATCAAACGGGTGGTAAAAAAACACCCTGTACTCATCGCTGAACACAACTAACAAAGCTCGAGTCGTTGATCTGTCAAGATGCTCGTCTTGTTGTTGAGTAGTTTGATAAGAGTTGTACTCGCCACTAGCGGAGCATACGGAAGCTGAAAAGGCTTTCCATCGGATTGTAGTGCTGATCAACAATCAGAAAGATTTCTCCGAACAGATTGAATATCGTCGCTTAGGCTTCTTTTTCTCCTTTCAGCATCTTAAATGACACATTCAGCAAATACGAGACTCGTGCAGGGGTTAAATGGAGCCGCCCAATTTTGGTTCTACATGTATCCGCCGCTAAAAGTTTGGAGGACAAAAGAAAAGGGGATGAAGAAAAAGGGTAAGAAAAGAGAGGGGGTTTTTGGTCAATAGTGTGTGTACATGTATCCGCCGACGAGACCGATCCGGTCACTATTTAACCCCTGTCAATAGTGTGTGTACATGTATCCGCCGACGAGACCGATCCGGTCACTATTTAACCCCTGTCAATAGTGTGTACATGTATCCGCCGACGAGACCGATCCTCTCACCGGTCACTATTTAACCCCTGTCAATAGTGTGTGTACATGTATCCGCCGACGAGACCGATCCGGTCACTATTTAACCCCTGTCAATAGTGTGTGTACATGTATCTGCCGACGAGACCGATCCGGTCACTATTCAACCCCTGTCAATAGTGTGTGTACATGTATCCGCCGACGAGACCGATCCGGTCACTATTTAACCCCTGTCAATGGTGTGTGTACATGTATCCACCGACGGGACCGATCCGGTCACTATTTAACCCCTGTCAATAGTGTGTGTACATGTATCCGCCGACAAGACCGATCCGGTCACTATTTAACCCCTGTCAATGGTGTGTGTACATGTATCCGCCGACGAGACCGATCCGGTCACTATTTAACCCCTGTCAATAGTGTGTGTACATGTATCCGCCGACGAGACCGATACGGTCACTATTTAACCCCTGGACTCGTGCTTCTTATTCCTGATTAAGCTTTTTTTCAGTGTGGCGCTAATAAAAAAAGCGAGCTTCAAGGCATAGGTAGAATATCTCTTGATTTTTCAATAGGTCGATCGCTAGAGTAGGCTAAAAGTTTCACTTTTTACTTTCGTTCGCTAGAGTAGGTTAAACTTTTCGCTTTTCACCTTCATTTTTTTATTCTGTCGGAAAAACCGGTCGAAGCTGAGTCGAAATGAAACGTTCAATTTATTTAGAGAAATGAAGACTTTTTATTTCTATTTCAACTGGGAAAAATCTGATACATTCATTTCGAGTGAGGGAGAAGGTCGGTAGGTCGGTCGCACTAGAAAATTATTTTGCCAGTTGGCAGTTTACCTATGCTTTAAAGTGGAATACCAACTTGCTTTTTGAAAACTTTCAAGAGGATCGACCTACCGAACTAAACTTCAAAACTGTCCATAGAACTTTTAGGAGGTGAAATAAAAAGTAACGTTTTTTATTCTTGTGAATAAAAAGCTGACCATGAATGAGCCAAATGGTTTCGTTGATCCAATATTGAGATTTTCGGTACTATTTTATCTTTCAGCAATCGAAAAATTAAGAAAAATTAGAATTATGATTTATGTGATTCATGTATACTCAAGCTTAGTGGAAAGTTGAAAACGAAATGACCTTCATTCATATTTTCAATTTCGAGGTTTTTTTTCTAGGTTTTCTCAAATTTTTTATTACTTTGTTCCAATAAGAATAAGTTTTTAAGCACAAACATTTGAAAATCGTGTGCAACTGTTTAATTTGCGGTGCGATAGAGAAGAGCACTATTCGATTGGAAATGTGTGGAATGGCAACATTGCTTGCTTACATCCCCCCTCTCGAGCAGCATAGTGCACAGTCTAAGGCAGTCGGAAGAGTTGCTCCACTCCTGCAGATTGTGCTCTGCTTGCGCCCTCTCATTCTGATCCACACTCTCATACAGCTGCTTGCAGAGTGTGTTTAACACCTGCCAATCATACTTTTCATTTTCGCCAATGTGACTTCATGTTACTGCTATACAGAAAAAAAGTTTAAAAACGCTCAGGTTTTTTTATATAAAAAAACACTTTACATGTTCACTAATACGAAGAGTATTGAGAAAGTCTTAAGGGCGCACGATATACATGGGAGTCAGAAAAGAGACGCAATTCACTACAGAAAGTTTCATAGATCAATGCTTCTAGCAAGCAACACATTTTACAAAAAAGAGTAGCACTTATTGCATTTGAGGGTACTTCTTGCGTTTAACCACCCCACCCTCTACCAAAGGTTCAATGGTTCAGATGAGATAGCTTTTTTTGATGCGGTCTCGTTAGCCTAAGCCGTACGGCCTCGTTAGCGTAAACTTTTTCTAAGCCTAAGCGTTTATGTAAAAATATTGTTTAAATGTGAAAAATAATGTAAAAATAAATTTTTATAAATGTAAATAAGCTAGACGTATGACCCATTAAACCTCTGGTAGGAGGGGGGGGGGTCGTTAAACGCAAGAAGTGCCCATTTGAGAAACTACTAAACCATTTACTAGCGAAGTTGATTATTTTAAAGCAGGGAAAAAATTGTGAGAGAAAATCATTGAAGGAAAATACCAACTTCCAGCTCGTTAATCATAACCAGCTTTTGCAATTCTTCTCGATGTGTCTGATGATCGCTCTTTTGTATCCTGAAAACAATCATGTTCTAACGATCATGTTCTTTGAAAGCTTAACAAAGTTTGGAAGATGAAAACTCTAACAGCGTCCAATCTCACAATAAAATGAATAAGAAAAGAATGAGTATGAACAATTAAATTCAAGGAATAAATCATCACACTTTTTAAGCAGTTTGAAAACAGTTTAAAAACCAAACTCTTTTTTGTTCTTTGGTTAGGCCGTGATTTAAAGTGCAATTTCTCAGACATCGCGACCCTTTAGCAAAACTTTTTTAAAACTTTTCATAGAGCTGTCTCTCTGCTTACACCAAAAAGTGCGAAAAAAAAGTTACGCGAAATGAAGTCGTCCAATCGTTGGACGTCCAACACGTCCAACAACAAATTTCTTACCCACATTGACATTAGTTGGAAGTATAATGCTTGGACGTTGTCCAATGCGTTGGGCAAGGTCTACCCTGTCTAACTGAGCTGGACGCTCGTTGTCCAACTGTCCAACTCGTTGTACACTCTCTTTTTTAATGAATTTTTTTTGTGTTTCGAGTTTTTCTCGATGTGTTTTTGAGTTCTTTGTCACTTCTTTCCATAAAGGATCTTTAAATATCTTTTTTCATTCTCCTTATAAAACAAAAATAGGCGATACAACTGGTTGTGTGCAGCAAAGGCCTATTCTAATCTATTCAGGAAACTCATAAATTCGTGAAGGTCATATTCATAAACGTTCATAAATGGTCTCCTAATCTTTTTCGTGTAAAAATTCCACGAAAGTGGGCCACTTTTTATATTTTTCTTCTTTTCAGAAATGTTCACGAAAATTGTTTACGGTCGTGCTTTGTTCTTTTTTTGTCTCGTCTGCTCATTTTGGTACTCGTAGTTTACAACAAAAAAAAATTGCTCATATGCATTATCGCTGTATTTCGTCTACCTAATGATTCTGGGTCAATAAAATTGGCATCACTCAGCATACCTTGAATGACTTCTTCACTGAGAGGGTCATATAAACAATGAAAAATCATCTAAACACGAATCATCCTGATTGGTCTCGTCGTTTTTTTTCGAATTTTTTCTTTTTTTTGTTTTGCTTTTTCCACTTTTTTCCTTCTATTTTTTTTGTTGCTATTTTGCTCGTTTTTTTCTCTTCGTTTCTCGACTTTCTTTCGAGCAAGCCTGGTCAGGATCTGGGTAAGCCTAGTCAGGATCTGGACCAATGGAGTCGGGGTCTACATTGCCTAGACAACTATTCAGCAACAGAGAATTCTTTTGACACCCAAAACATAAAAATACCAATAAAGCTATTGATGAAATTCATTCATGGATGGATACTGTCGATTACTTAAGCACGACCAAGTTTACTGGTTTTGTTCAAGGAATCCGTTTTGAGTCAAATTTTAGAAACAAAACGTGATTAAATCAGAATATTGGGAAAATTCGTATCAAAATTCGATATAAATTGATTTGAAAAAAATTAAACGCCACAAATTGACTCATGGTTGATTATGACAAAATTCTGCAAAAGCCGTAATCGAGAGTTTTCATCCATTTCCGTTTCACTCCAACTCCGGTAAAACTGTAGCTTGGTTCCAAAATACTGCATTTTGAATTGCTTTATCGATGTATGTATGTGTAACGAACGAACCAGCAAGAAGAAAACAATCAATCAAGAATCAACAACCGAAGCGAACAACAAGAAATCAAACTAATTATAGAGGAACCGAACAAAATACAATTAAGGAAAGGGACCAAACAAAAACAGCCTAAACACAGAAACTCTTATTGTAGAGTTAAGCAAGTCCTAAGAAAACAGAATTCACAGACGTAAACAACCTCCACGAAGTCATCGATATAAGGCTCCATACCCTCGGTACTCTTCCACCTTTCCCGTCTTTGAACCTTCTCCAATGATGCTCCATCCATTATGGTAGAATTTGTCGCTCCTCCTCCTTTGAGTCCATGTGGAGTCACTCTCTCCTCCATGCTAATTGGGCGAGCTGTTTCGGTTCCTTTCTAAAACGGTATTCGGAAATCCGTCGCCCACTCTTCAGAAGTTGCATCACAGGGCCTCGAGGTAAGACAAGGCCTTTTTCTGAATGCTTGCCACATCGCTTCCCGGAGCGTACCTTCGTCCAACGCCACAAACGTCGTTCTGCCTTTTAAATACACGTCGTTCTTCCTTACGGCGGACCCTACTCCGACCTCGGCCGGCGCGGGACAACGCTAAGAAGAAGAAGAAGTTCTTCCTTACGGTCACTTCTACTCTCCCTTCTCTCTCCACTATATCCACCCAGTGCAGTTTGACTAGCTCTCCGACACGCAACAAGGCGGAGAAAGCGAGGGCTGCCCCGCAAGCCGTTCTTAAGTTGTCTGCATCACCCATGTAAAGGTCTTGACGCAGAAGCTGATACACAGTGGTCCTTCTCACCTTCCCGCGATGCTTCACTCCTCGATGTCTCTTCGTGCACTCTTGTATCGAGCCCAAAAACTCCTGCTCTCCGTTGTCCAAACCCTTTCGGAAGTGACGGGCTGCCGCCGCTGTGACGTCGAAAGTGACTTCTTTACTTCTCTTGTCTGCAGAGCGTTTCTTGGTCCGCTGGATCGAGTCCCAGTGAGCGAACAAAATCCTTGAGATTCTTCCAAGCATTACGATATGAACATGAAGTAGAAGGGGCCGCAGCTTCATTGACTGCGCTGATGAACCCGTCCACTAGATAATTCATGTCAAGATTCTCTAGAAGCTCGACCACTCTCCCTATCTTCTTTCCTCGCTTCCCTGCAACAATCAATCAGGGTTGGGCGGACGGGCCACCACGTACACACTGATAAAGGCCTAGAAAGAAGAAATAAAGCATTCCCCCATCTTTCAATATTCTTCAAATACCGTAACTCACCTTTCTTTGTACACATTCAAAAAACCGGTCAATTCAAACTACCAAACCGCGACGCAAGTGTTTTGTAACCAAACTTTAAATTAGTTGAAAAAAAGAAAAAACAATTAAAACACCATTTGGGAAAAAAATCACACCAAAATTGACTTAGGTTTGTTTTTTTAGTCTTTAAAGACTATTCAACTGACCCGGAGAGATTATTGAAATTCGTGAACAGATATGGGAAATTTGCGTTTTTGAAATAAAATTCGTGTTTAGGAGTGAACTAATTTTTTGACGAGATTCAGAGTGGAAAATTTCTCGTGAACATCGATGTTCACGAAAATCGTTCAGGGGTAAATGTATGAAATTCGTGAATTTATGAAAGTTATGAGTTTCGTGAATAGATTAGAATAGGCCCCTGGCGACACAGTTGAAGAAAACCACAAAAAAGTAGACATCCACCAAAACTGCGCCATTGTTTTACATTGGACGTCTAATCGTTAGACGTCCGACATAAGACTTTTAAAAATCGCATTGTGGATATGAAAAACCAGTTGGACGTCCAACGTCTTACGTTTTTTGTGGATACGGCCCCAGGCCCTGTTGCCTATCTCTAAATTTCTTTTTCGTATAAAAACACTGAAAGTGTTTTTATAGTGAGAGGACATTGTGTGATTTACTGTTTTTTCTGTGATTAACTAACAAAGGTGTTGATTACGGGGAAATAATAAACGTCAACCTATTTTAGTGAAACGTCTACCTAAATAAAAAAAAACGTCAGCCTAATTTCGTGCAACGTCTACCTATTTTAGTCAAACTTGTTTACCTATTTTGAAAAAAACACGCCTTTGAATCTTTAAGAGTCTGTGAATAAATTTTGATGCTATTTTGTACGAAAGTTTGTGAAAGGAATACTAAAAAAGAGAGTTTGAGGTGAATGTCAGATAATCAGAGCTGAAGAAGAGATAAGTAAGCACGACTATCAGAGTTACTGTGCACTGCCTGGCCCTCGCAGCACCTGGGTCGCAATTAGAGCCGGACTTTGTGTTCGAAAAAAGTTTTTTTTTTGTTCAAATGAGGTAAACTTTTTTATTCAACTGAATTTTTTTCAGAGTGTCGTGTAGTAGAATGGCGTTCACATTCATTGCAATCGTCTACATTGTGGCCTTGATTGTGGCAGCTTTCTGCATCTTCTTCGCTATTTACACTGTTTGATTTTCTTTTTCTTATTTGTACTGAAGCAGTTCTAGATTGTGTAAGTTAATAATCATAGGAAATAGTGACCTTCCAATGTAAAGACTGTTCAGTGGCTTTTCGATGAATAGGTGTTTCATGTTGTTCCCAGAGGTTTTCTAGTGTGCAAGGAAGAGGAACAGAGGCCCGCCGAACCAGGCATTAAATGAGACCGATATAAGGCATGTTTGTACGCGCCGAGCGAGTTGAGTAAGATAGAGGGAAAGGCAAAAAGAGTCAAAAGAGAAGTAGAGAAAAAGTAAAATAGAACGGGAAAAGAAGATAATGTAGATCGTTTCGAGCGAGAACATGTACGTGCCAACATCGTATCACGACACTTTGTACCGCGTCACTTTGTATACGACACTTTGTACCCGACACTTTGTACCCCGTCACTTTGTACCGCGACACTTTGTACCGCGACACTTTGTACCGCGACTTGAGTGAGGCCGCGCGTTTTATTTTTACATTAAAACATATTTTTACATTAAAAAACGCTTAGGCTTAGTAAAAGTTTACGATAACGAGGCCGTACGGCTTAGCTAACGAGGCCGTACGGCTTAGCTAACGAGGCCGTACGCGGTACAAAGTGTCGCGGTACAAAGTGTCGCGGTACAAAGTGACGGGGTACAAAGTGTCGGGTACAAAGTGTCGTATACAAAGTGACGCGGTACAAAGTGTCGGTAATTCTGCCAACATAGCTGGTCGGGTAACTATTTAAGCCCTGCTGTGAACGCGTAAAGTTTTTTAAAAAAAGAGAACTGCGGGCCCTCAACGATGAAAATAGAAACAAAGACTCGAGAAATTTCCTTTCTCGATTGGAACAAGATTGTTTCCCTCTTCTGTTGGAAGAAAAGGAGGCCCGCCGACATAAGGTCTCACATGTCCATTTAACACATGGTTGTTCCCGCTTGAGGCAGAAATAGCAGCCGAGTCAGGGGGGGGCGAATCAGGGGTTGAATAGTCATGTCAGACCTTCTGTCAGCGGGCCTAATTGGCTTTATTTGTACAACAATCTTCTACCCAGGTGATATGCATCGACGAGTTGAGAACTGACTACAAGAATCCGATCGAACAGAGCAGAAACTTAAATTCCGTTAGTTTTTTTTCAAGTATTATACATATTGGAATATCAATTCTTGGATTTCGTTTATAGGTGGGAGGTCTCAATATTCCAATAGGTGAAAGGTATCAATATTCCAACAGCTCGCGCTGCAGGTCTCAATATTTTAAAAGGTCGCGCGGCAGGTCTCAATATTCCAATAGGTCGTGCGGCGGCAGGTCTCAATATTCCGATAGGTCGCGCGGCAGGTCTCAGTATTCCAATAGGTCGTGCGGCAGGTCTCAATATTCCAATAGGTCGCCCGGCAGGTCTCAGTATTCCAATAGGTCGTGCGGCAGGTCTCAATATTCCAATAGGTCGCGCGGCAGGTCTCAATATTCTAACAGGTCGCGCGGCAAGTCTCAATATTCCATTAGGTCGCGCGGCAGGTCTCAATATTCCAATAGGTCGCGCGGCAGACTCAGGAAAAAATTTATAAGTCTTATAGATAAAGTATATGAAACAAATGACTTTTACTTCGAGATCCCATTAAAGGAAAGTTGATGATCGGAAAAGCTAATCGGCTCAGAAAAAACATCTAACCAATTGTGAAAGAATCCTCGCAAGAATATAAAGAAGTGGGGTAGATCACCTTATCAAAGTTTTACCATTTGATAGTTTACATATGATCGATCGAGTTTCGAAACGATAGCATATCCAATATTAGTACTTTTAAAACTTCCAACATTTCGCTGTCAAGGGCGGGAATTATAAATTTAACCACGTTTTCCCCCTTTCTCCCTCCCCATAATTTGTGAGGATGAAAGGAGAATCACAGTAACGAGTGCTTTATTTGGAAGCGGAAAAAAGTATCATAATTGAAACGTTGCCAGTTGATTCTGCCAGAGTACGCGATGCACGGAGTCATTACGATTCTCTTCATCTGCACTCTGCAGATCATTGCGAGCATCGGAAACGTTCCACTTCTTGTCTACCATGCTTTTACGTCAGTGAAAAAGGACTTTTTTGTGCACCCCTTACCCCCTTCATTTTCCTTTTTAAAACGGGAAGAAAATTGGTATGGGGAAGTTCCTGCTTTGTCTTCAACGTGTTTCTCTCATCTGGACTGTGTTTTCAAGAAGGTCTTACCTTCTTCACGTTAAAACGCCGGAGAAATCGCAATTCCTGAGAAATTTAAAATTTTTAACACGTTTTTGACTAATTTTCAGCGCTACTTCAAAGAAAAAGAAAAATGTGCATCTTTGATGGATAACTGCTCAAGACGAATAGCTACAGCAACCTTAACCTATTAGGGGCCACCGAATCTCCCCTGTGCCAACTTCGCTGTAACCACACTTCTCTTAGCCAGGGGTTATTTAGTCATGTCCGGTCGACTGTCGGCGGGCGTCTCTTTAGGCCTTTGGCGTGCGTCTGTCTTTTAACTCATAAGGGGGGACCCTTATGTGACATTTTTCATCTCATAAGGGTGAAAAAATTTCAAAAACTTTTTATTTCATAAAATTAAAAATTGAAATTTTTTTCGAGATGTGAGGCAAGTCTCTGTATACAGAAATGTTTGCCTCCGGCGGGCATCTGTAGGATTTTCGGACCAGCTAAAAACCCCTGCTCTTAGCTCGATAGACCTTTGGCGTAGGCCCCACTCGTTAGTTGAAAACCTGTTCAATTAACCTCTCCAAAAGAAAAAAAAGAAAAGATAAAAAGGCCCAAAATGAGAGAAAAAATAAGAAAGAGAGAGAGAATTAGCGAGAAAGAAACAGTGAGGGTCGAAAGCTCCGATCTTATTCTTCTGTGTCACGATGAGGAGTACGACCTATTGGGCAAGAAACAACAAGAACAACATCCGAAACTCTTATTTTTTATTGACAAGTTCAGGTTAATCATGGGTGTGCGCAATATAAAGTTAAGAAATGTGCGATTGTTACAGTTACTACCGTAGACCTCGAATGACCGGTCCAGGAATCTATGACCCGACTACAATTCTGAATCGCCGAGAACTGGACAACATCATGAGAGTGTCGTGGGTCAAACTGGCCTTCTACCTCATCTCTTTCTTCTACTATCTTTACGGGTGAGTCGGACGAAACTAGCCAACAAAGTTGTTCCTTTACTCCACTGCGCTGACACTAAAAAAATAAAGGGTGCGAGAATTCTATGATTCAGTCATTCTCTTTTTTTCACGCGCAATCACCGTTTTCCACTGTTAGTGATAATTTTCGTGTTTTCAACGCAGTGCTGACACTAAAATAAGGTATCTGCACTTGGGTCATTTGCACTTGGCAAAAAATTGAAGGAAAGTTTAGCGATACTTACAGTCAGGGCCTTAGAATAATGAGAAGCAAACGAGTCTGCCTTCCTATCAATCCAGATCCTCCTTTCCAGTGAGCAGTCATTCTTCATTTTTTTCACAAAAGAGGGTAATCCCTAAAGGTATTGACAATTGTCATAATCAAATGTTGATGGTATTGAGAATTTGAAGGGTGAGTCTGTTTTTTGGAGATAATTCATTCCCAGCCGTCTGAATGTATCGTCGTTTACGGATATAAAAATATAAGACTCCTTTGTAGTTCAACCTGCCAAAAGAATGAATTACAGAATGATCTACGTGCTGGTGACGTCCTAAAAGACTCACCTTCAATTCAACAAGAGAGTCTTCCTGCTGAGCTTTCAAGGGCTTTCTCCACTTAACTTATAGCTTCATCCTCCATTTATATCATCATTTTTCTGTCTATAGGAAGCTCTGCTTTTTATTGTTATAATTTAAGAGTAGACGCAGGCGAATGACAGTCCATTCCATGCACCACCCTCCCTCCCTAACTCGAATCCCTTTCTTTTTGCAAAATGTCTTCCTCTGTTCAATTCTACTATTGAGAATTTTTTTTTTGAAAAAAGTCTAACTTTGTCTCGTTTTTAATGTAAACGAGTTAAAAATTTACGGTAGTACCTTCTGACTTTTTTCAGTAATGGCTTTGCTTGAATTATTTTCCGTGTTCACGACGTTAATTCAGACTTCACGCCATGTTTCGCTTTTATGTGAATCCATAACATGTTCTCGAGTCCGATTCCTTTTTTTTCAAGACTATGTGTTTTGATGTTCTCTTTGAGCCTTGCCTCAGTTATATTGTATCTCCGTTCAGATATCGGTATACAATCATTGATTTCTCCACAAGGTTTCTGTTTTTATTCAAACTTCGATGTTTAATTTATGACCTGCGTTTTCTGTCTTAGTTTTGCTAATAAAGTTTTGAATTGTACAAATAGCAGTTTGAAAATCGGTAAGATTCACATATAAAAATCGAAAAAATAGGCCATTGCAAAGTTCTCTCAAGTAATGATAACATCAGTGAGGGAACATGGGATTTTTTTTTCAGCTTTGAGCTTTTTCACTGCGGAATATTGAATTAGAGAAGTGAGCAATGAACAGAGAATGATAAACTCTCAAGTTAAAAAGTGAGCTGCGAGTATATGATGTTGGTGTATGCAATGATCGATTGAAATGCTGGCTATCTTATCGGGAGACTACCGGCTGAGATAGCAGAGATAGTGTCTATCATTTGTGATTGGTGGCTAGCTGAAGAAGGGAGATGTCCTTACTGAGCGTCTCCGATTACGAGAAGGCCGCCGCGTGTGTCTTGGACAAGAACGCTCGAGACTATTATAATGGGGGAGCCGAAGAGGAATTCACTCTTCATAGAAACATTGACGCCTTCAGAGAGTCAGTTTGGTTCACACTATTCAATTACTCGCAGAATTGTTGGACAGGAAATAGTGAGGGATGAGCGCTTTTACTAATATATTCCATCAATACTGTGTATAGTTATATCATTCGTCCCCGATGCCTACGAGATTCCTCCAAGTTCACTCTCTCTGCGTCTTTCCTCGACTGCTGTCTCCCCTCGCCCATCGCAGTCGCTCCAACAGCTTTCCATCGAATGGCACATGCAGACGGTGAACTGGCCACAGTTCGAGGTACGGCTTCCCAAAAATGAGTAGCTATTTTCTTTTTTGAAGTTGAATTTCTGTTTGACCTGGTTGCCTCAAAGTCCTAATAGCACGGATAAATATTGAAGGAGCCCGGAGAGCAGGGGCTCTCATGGTTTGCAGTAGTTGGGCGACGACTCCCCTCGAAGAAATTGCCAGAGAAGCAGACGGTCATCCACTTTGGTTTCAGGTTCATCATATATCAATAACAAAAAAAACTCTTCTCACATGGATTACAAATGATCTCACTTTTTTCTGTACGATAGTTCAATCATTTGTCATCTTAACCAGGCGTCACTGCCTTTAAACTTTGCAGCTTAGCATTTGAAGATTTATCATCCATCTTCCATCTCTCTTCTGTCTCAATCGTGAATTCTGGAGTTACGCTCCATTCATGACGCAATCGCTTGATAAGCATGCGTGACTAACAGAACAACGCATATGAGCCTTTCATATAACACTATCGCACGGAATAGCAACGTGTCCCCGTGGTGTAATGGTAACACGCGATCCCGGTTTCAGTCAGAGATGGTTGGGTTCGATCCCGCCCGGTAAAATCGCTTTTTTCTGTGGGATAGTTCAATTATTTGTCATCTTAACCAGGCGTCACTGACTTTAAACTGTGTAACTTAGCATTTGAAGAAATCTAATAGCCATGAAAATGAACTGAACAGGAACATTTTAATCAAAAATACAAATCAAACAAGGCTCAGTCTTACCTCGAAAAGCTGCTGTTTTTAGAGATGGAGACTATACAATTGAGAAAAAAAGCAAGTAGTTTCTTTCTTTCTCACCCTGGAACCGTGCCCAAATTGCTACCATTTAAATGATTGCGCAATCTACTTGAATAGCTTATTCAATGCTGGAAAGTACAAAAGACATACTTACCTTCAACGCTCTCGAATCGTTCCAGTTATACGTCTACCGTGAGCGTTCCCTGTCGAATTCTCTAGTGCGGCGAGCAGAGGCGTCTGGCTACAAGGCTTTAGTCCTCACTGTTGATACGCCAATTCTCGGCCGCCGACTAGCAGACACACGCAATCGATTTCTTTTACCGAAGCCTTTCACGTTTGTCTCAAAATTTCGGTTGACGTGGGTAGGTCTCTCTTTCCCTTTCTCTTTCTTTCTCTCCTCTATACCTCATGATTTTTCTATTAGTAAATCTACATCGACATGATTCTTTTTATGAATTCTCATCTCTTCTCATTTTATTACATACCTAGTAATGTACAGAAATGTGTCCCTTGTCATGTTTCCGCCAGATCGTTTTTGCTCACTTTCTCTCAAAGACTTCCTCAAAAAAGCAGCATAGGGTGATGTTCTCGACTTTGGGGACTATTCAAGGTTAGCTAACTTCTCCACGGGTGAGAGCAGCTCGATGCCGAACGCAGACGGAGAAGCCTCGGGATTCATGTATTATGTCGGGACTCAGGTTGAGAAGTCTTCACTTCTCTTTCTTTTCTTCTTATGAAGAGGATCGCGTAGATGCAATAAACTAGAGAGTGATTCATATTTGTGCATTATCAGAAAAAAATTATTCCTCATTATAATGCAGTTTATCGATTGAACAACAAAGGATAAATCTGCTTGTCTTAAATTTTAAATCTTGACGAAGGCCGCCTTCATAGATCTCGAGAGACTGAGGTTTAAAAGGGACAAGAATGGATACGGCTGTTTGCCAGGGTGAATGAAGCAACTGGTAAAAAATTCCTATTTTTTGAGAATGAAAACTGAGCAGAATACTTAAAAGTATTTAAATTAGTGCCGTGACCAACTATTATTAATAGTAATTCGAAAAAAAACTCTCAATAAATTGATAGTATGGTGTTTTGATAGTTATACTTTGATAGTATACTGTGTATATAATGAATGTATGATGAATATAAAACTTACGAAGTAAGCTGTTGCTTAGCATTTTTCTTCAAAATTAGCGTTTCTTTATGGCGGCATTCGCTAAAAATTAAAGGGAGCTCATTGCACATGATTGGCGCCCTAGCGCCTCAACAGTAATACACTCTATACCAGGTCCCCCCTCTCCGTACTTAAGGGTAAGCATCTCCGCACTGGTTATGAAGCGCAATGTGCTTCTGATTCACAGTGTCATCGAGACGATGACTATAAAAGCAACCTACAGGGTGTACCAAAAGTCCAGATCGACAGTATTTTTCCGATAAAACTTGACGGATTGAACAAATCAAACAAAATTTTCATCAAAGTTTATTCAAATAGTTTGGAGAAAAAAACACTGTGTTTTCAAGTTTTAAGCAGCCCTCCTTTCTCCTTGACACAGGTGCGGAGTCCCTTGTGGAAGGCACCCACCATGGTGGACAGTTAAGCTATGTCAAAATCATCCCACGCCTTCTGTAGGGCGCGCTTCAGACTTTACAAATACTTGTGTGTGGAAGCAAAGGTCTTGCTCGCAAGGACCGACCACGCAGAGAAGTCCAGGGGAATCAAATCAGGCGAGTACGGAGGCCATTCGGCGGAGGTGATCATGGAGAGGAAATTAGTCTTCTAAAATCTCTTACTGAGAAAAAAATCTTTGGACGGCTAGAGTAGATTAAAACCAACTTTTTACTAAGCCTAAGCGTTTTTTTAATGTAAAAATAATTTTCTGATGTAAAAATAAAATTTGGCAAAAATAGCTCATCAGAGCGAATCCGAACCCTCACAGTCAAGCGCACTAACCCCTACACTAAAGTGACTCATCGAGAAAGACGAAGTAGTAGTCATTAACCCAAGGATGGGGGATGGGGGGATGGGGGAATGGGAGGGAATAAGGATGGGGGAAGTACTGTAAAATTTCACAAGTCTATTAAGATCATCAGATTATTTATAATGTATTACGAATAATAAAAGGTAGATGATTGAAGAAAAAAAGAAATTAATATTAATAGAAGGGGGTTTTCTTGTGTGGCAACACCTCAAACTTGGGTAATTAAACCTTTATCATATGAACATCTTTAAACGAGAAATAAATTGAAAGAAATGATTAAGGACAGAAATTCTTCTTCTTTAAATAGAACTATGACCGTGGGAAACTATCCTGATTGTGTGAACGAATTGTGCTAACACTGGGAAGGAATTATGACCGTGGCAAACTATTCTGATCGTGTGAACAAATTGTGCTGATAATGGGAAGGAATTATCACCTCATAAAGTTATTATCGTTTCGTCGCTACAACGATAATTATTAATATTATTATATTATAATGAGGTAAATGTTTAGAGCGTAAATGCTTAGTTAAAATAATAAATTATATGAGCAGTTGTTGTTGTCCAGATGAAGCATTTAGTGTAGCCTCAGTTCATATCAGAGAGCATTACCGGAAAACGAAAAGAGTTATCATTCTAATTTTTCCAGGGAACTTTAGCAACATTATGAATAAGATACAAGCGAAAATTCACACGACCGCTACACCAAACAAAAAAGATAAAAAGTGACAAAGTCGGCCACCTGGACTTTTGGTCAACCCTGTATAGTGAACGGGGCTAAAAAGCATTGACCGAACTCGGCTTATTTTCGAAGATATTCCAATCATGAATTGATTTTTTTCATTTTCCTATTTACGCGTACGTAGGAATGCTTTGGAAAGTCAATAATCATTAATTCACATATATGCTTTTAGCATACTTTTCCAGACAGTTCCTTTTACGTATGTGATGTGTCGTTAATCCCAGATTGATCCGTCCCTGACGTGGAAAGATGTGCGAGAACTGGCCTCCTCCACCTTTTTGCCACTCATCGTGAAGGGCATCTTGCGAGGAGATGACGCCCTTCAGGCAGTTTACTCTGGAGCCAAGGGTATAATTGTAGGTATTATCAGTGTAGCCCATGTATTCGGCAAACAATCTTTCGGCGTTTATAATTTAATTCATATTGCACGCTGCGCTCCAATTTTAACTTTTTTTCTCATGTATTTTTAACAAGTGGTTTAAATTTCACTTCATTTGATTCATACTCAAATGATTGGTGGCCACTCGTAGAGCACTCTATCGTTGCGGACTTGTGAAAACTCGATTAATAGAATTCACGCATCCCTTAGGATCTCAAGGTTTCTTTAAATCTTGTCTGGGAAGCAGTCAAATGGTTTGAACAGTTCACACTTGCTGACATGCCCTGCAGAGGTTTTCTCGAATAGTGCGCACCTTCACCAAGACTGAGTCCGTGAGAGAGCGAGTTTGTAGGTATGCTAGGCGAAGCATTAACAAAATAGCCTCCGAGATGAACTTACATATAACGCTAGACCTTTCAGAGAATCATCAAAAAGTTTTTGAGGTATTTTACTAAAAAGGCTGCCTTCCTAACTCTAAAGAACAAGAACGAATTTGTATTTCGTTATGATCGTCCTGCCCCAACATTCGTTATACAAATGTGACTTCTCCAGTAACGGACGGGACAGCCGAAACACTCACCGTAGACGTTCCAACTGAACAAGGAACCATCAGAATCCTCAACATTTCTATCCCGCTTCGATCGTCCTGCCCCAACACATACGCGCCGCGCTTCAATCGACTCCTAACACAGAAAAAACCGTTCATCGTCGGTGGAAATTTCAATGCACACAATGAAGTTTGGAACGAAGGGACGGAAGGCAGCAGAGGAGATAGAGTATGTGACTTCATTGACGACAGTGATCTTATATGACTCAACAACTCAAAGATGTCAACAAGAAAAAAAAGCATCACCAGACATCTCTTTCGCCTCGAACGACATATCCATTGACTGCAACTGGTCAACAATCAACATAATGAATTCTGATCACCTTCCATGCCTAATTGACGTCGAAACACAGTCATCCAACATCTCAAACGCACAAACTACAATAAAGCGAATTTGAAGGGTTTCAAAACGGATATCAACAAGATTCTAATGGACTACACCGGCAACTCGGTTCAAATGCACAAATTCCTTACCACTACCTTAAACAAAACAGCGAAAAACAACATCCCCCGTGGAAAGGTACCCAGGCACACGCCCAACTTGAGTGAAGATGTAAAGAAACTGATCGCAAAACGAGACCTACTGAGGAAACACAACCCCCTAGACCCCTCACTCTCCTCAATAATGCCTGAAATCTCCTTCCATATCAACCTAGAAAAGAAGAAGGCTTGGGAAAAGTACATATCGGGAATAAGTCACAATGAACCGGGCAATAAACTCTGGAAAATGATAAAATATTTCGACGGAAATCGACAGAACGGACGCACGTTACCATCACCCATGAAGGGAAAGTTACCATCACCCATGAAGGGACCATCACCCATGAAGGGACCATCACCCATGAAGGGACCATCACCCATGAAGGGAAAAGCTTACCATCACCCATGAAGGGAAAGTTACCATCACCCATGAAGGGACCATCACCCATGAAGGGACCATCACCCATGAAGGGACCATCACCCATGAAGGGAAAAGCTTACCATCACCCATGAAGGGAAAGTTACCATCACCCATGAAGGGACCATCACCCATGAAGGGACCATCACCCATGAAGGGACCATCACCCATGAAGGGAAAAGCTTACCATCACCCATGAAGGGAAAAGCTTACCATCACCCATGAAGGGAAAAGCTTACCATCACCCATGAAGGGAAAAGCTTACCATCACCCATGAAGGGAAAAGCTCATGCCCAACATCAGCCTCAAGTGCTTTTGCTAAAAAAACTGGCCAAGCTCGGTGTCGTCTTAGACCAACTCGGTACCTTTCGACATCACGCAGAAGACCTTAAACAGAGAACCGCCAAAAGACTAAACATACTACGTGTCCTCGGAGGAAGAACTTGGGGCCAACAGAAAAACACCATTCTTGCAACATACAAAACAATGACCAGATCCGTACTCGACTATGCTGCACCAATTTACTCCCCACAATTGGCCGAGACGAACTCGAAAAAACTGCAGGCAAACCAAAATAAGGCAATTCGGATAGCAACTGGAAACCTATGCATGGCCGGCACAGAGCACCTAGCTCTAGAAAGCGAAATGTTACCCGTAAAGAAGCACAATACGATGCTTACCAAGCAAATCGTCACAAGAGCAAGACTCCTCCCAAACCACCCCTCTCATCTTCGATGCATGGAATTCAAACCACCTAGAACTATACGTAAACACGCCAAGGACTTAGAACTAATGTTAGAAGACAGTAATCAGAAAGCCCCACTGAAAAAAATACATACTGAGACTGTAAGAAATTTCATTATCTCATGCTCCCCAAACCCCGTTCTAGGTAAGAAGCCTTTTTATTACGCGAAACTTTTTATTTGAACTTTTTGTTACGCGAAAAGATTCACGTGGTGTATAATATGTACATGTATCTACCACGTGATTCTTTTCGCGTAATAAAAAAATTAAAGTTCAAAGAAACCGCCCAGAATCCATAAATCAATCAGCTAACCAACTTCCTGGGGAACAACAAATAACATTATCGCAACTTTTTAGCGGCTATGCAAGTTCCCTCAACAGCTACCTAAACATAATAAAAACACTCTGCGTGTTTTTCACTCTGCGTGTTTTTCACGTCTTGAACAGTCAACTAGCGATTTCCTCTCTCCATGCCAGTCACAAGAGCACATAAACGTTTGCTTCCTGCAAACCCAACTCCTAATACTTCCCCGTCGAGTCCAAACACGCGAGGCATCTCTACTATTGTCACTGAGACGCTCTCCTTCGCCAACAGTGACCCACCGCCAGGCGTTCCCAAAGGGTTTTGGGACTCGATTTCTCGGCTCTTAATCAACTTATCAACTACTATTGAACAATTGTCTTCGGCTAACTCAACTTGCAACTGCTCCCCTCTCAAGCCCATCCCGGACCACTCTCAAGCTCTTCAACCCTCTGAATCAGAGATTGAAAAGCACAATCAGCTCAGATCAATCGTAATCGTTGGCTTACCTGAATCTTCGGACCCAAACCCATCTATGAGAATGGAACATGACGAAACAAAAGTCGCTTCAAATCTCGAAGTACGCGCGCAAACTATCTTCCGCATGGGAAAACCTAGTGATCGTCCTCGTCTTCTCAAAGTCCTTCTCCCTACTCGTGGTATCTTGCTGAAGGCTCTGCAAGCCGCTTCAACTCTGAGATCAACTCCCGCCTGGAACGGCATTTTCATCAGGAAGAGCATGACTACTTCTGAGCGAGAGGAATGGCGGAAGATGCGCGCCGAGCTGGCCAACCTGAAGAAAAGTCATCCGGAAGAAGGCTGGGTGATATACAGAGATCAGCTATGAAAAAAAAAGGATATTGGAGCGAGTAAGAGGAATGCAAGCCCATCAAACTAGTAAACCCAGGTCGCTTTTCAAGTTCTTTGAATTTTTCTTTTATATCTAGCCTAAAATGTGTATTGATTAATGCTCGTCCCATTAAAAACAAATTACCTGCATTGCACACTTATTTATCTGTATTTAAACGCGATGTTTTTCTCATTTGTGAATCTTGGTTGAATAATTCGATTGGCGATTCTGAGTTGATTGCGGGCTTACCCTACCAGATTTTTCGCGCTGATCGAACTAGCAAACGTGGTGGAGGAGTTGCTATTTTGTGCAGAGATTTTTTACCCATTTCTGTTGTAGAAATCAAAGAAAAACTTACTTCTGATATTCTCGCTATTGAAATCAATGTACCAGAAACAAATACTTCTATTCGTTTGATTCTAGTATATAGGCCACCTAACACAAGTACACAGCATAATGAACTCCTATTCCAAGTCCTATCGAACCTGTTTTCAGTCAAAGAAACCGTTGTTATGTGTGATGATCTCAACTTATCGGTTGATTGGAAATTCCCTACTTCTGCTACAGGTCAAGAAAAAGCTCTAGTTGATCTCGTTCACGATTTTACTATCTATCAATTCGTTAATACTCCGACGCATGATGATAATGTACTTGACGTAGTAATTGGAAGACCCGAAACGATACTTAAATGTAGAACATCGGCCCCACTCACTGCTACTTGTGATCACGCTATAGTCTCTTTCTCGATCGACCTGTTTTTTGTGAATGATTTACAGGAGCCTATTCGAAATGCGATTTCTCGTCGCTAATAAAAGATTTGTCTAAAATTTCTTGGACATCTCTCTTTGATGATTTCATTGACATCGACGATTTATGTGCTCGTTTTCTCGCTACTATAAATCCTCTTATCATTGCTCACACTCCGATTGTTAGAAGTTAGTTGCCGTTCGAGAGTTATCCGTCTCATATCCGCCATATGCTCAAACACAAAAACGAACTATTCGAAAAACTTCATTGTAAACCTGTTTTCGATGAGTATGTGAGGATTTGTGAAAGATTCAGCAAAGAAATAACAAAGTTTAATATTTCGAAAGAGAAATTACTTCTGAGCTCGAACAAAAAGCTGTATAAGTTCATAAATTCTAAGTTTAAAAAGTTTACGAAGATTGGTTGCATAGCTCAATCCGGAACTTTCCTGGTCTCCGACACATCTAAGGCAAAGGCCCCCCGGAGTTTTGGAAACAAGGTATTGTGATCCCCATAAATAAAGTACCCGCTTCTAAAATGCCCGAGCATTACCGACCAATAACTATCTGTCCAGCACCGTCCAAAGTTTTTGAAAGAATTGTTTGTGGCCTCTTGACCCGCTGGTGCAGCTGATTCTCGCTAATTCCAGAAAAACAGCATGGTTTTCGGCGACATCGTTCTGTGATAACAAATTTGTTGGAGTAGATAAGGAAAATTCTGTTGATGTTTTATATTACGACTTCGCAAAAGCGTTTGACACCGTCTCGCACAGAAAGTTGCTATTTGTTCTCGATAACATAGGGATAAGAGGTGAACTCTGGAAATGGTTTGAATCCTTTCTTACTGGGAGATCATCTAAGATCAGAGTAAATAACATGCATTCGCATGATTTTTTTACGACTTCCGGTGTCCCACAGGGATCAGTACTTGCTCCCCTTTTATTCACTCTCTATATCTCCGAACTCTCACTTAAACTTTCCGTGTTGCCGATGGTTACAGTTCAACTATTTGCAGATGATTTGAAAATTTACACGTCTTATAACAACCAGAATTGTGATCACGCGCATGCTCAATTAACTAAGGCGACTAGACTCATAAATGAATTCTGTGATGAATGGAAGCTCTCAATTGCCACACACAAATGTAATGCTCTCCATATGGGTAAAAAGAACTTAAAATTCCCTTATTTGGTTACGAACTCACCTCCAACTGCATTTATCATCTCAGAATCGCCAATTCGTGATTTAGGAGTTTATGTTGATAATGAGCTCTCATTTGTTTTCCATATTGAACAGGTAACAAGACGAGCATTGAAAATTGTCTATGCCTTATTCAGATCACTATCGATAAAAATAGCAGCACCATATATTATATGCTTAAAACCTATGTTCTGCCGGTGCTAGACTTTGCTTTTGTTGTTTGGTCTCCCCACAAAATTACCTTAATCAGAAAATTAGAGAATGTTCAACATGTGTTCACAAAATTACTACAGTTACGTTGTGTTGCACTTACGGAATGGTGCAATTATGAAAGTAGATTGATAAGATTTAACCTGACATCTCTCTATGCAAGAAGATTAGAAGCTGATATTCTTTTGGCTTTCAAAATTCTCAAAGGTTACACTGACGTTCCAGTTTGTAAATTTTACACTTTCAAACAGTGTAACGGCCGCACCTCCTTTTATGCTTTCCATATAGGGCACACAAACAGAAACTCACTTTTTCACTCTTTCGCTTATCGGATATTTCGAATTTTTTTATGAAATTACCGGTCAGTCTTCTCAGGAATCAAAGCATTCTAAGTTTTCGGATAAATTTGTCATTGTTGGATGTTCCAGAGGTCTTAAAAATCAATATCAGTTTATGATAGTCGTTCGTTCTCTTTTTCGTTGTTTTTTTTAGTTTTTTAAAAATTATATTTAGTTTTGTCAGCAGAGTCTTCCTCGTGTTGTTACATTGCAAAAAGTATTTTAATAAATAAATAATAGGAGCTGCCCTATCACCTCTCTGCCCAAAATGTTTAGAAGAGCCACATACAACTAGTCATTTATTCTCGTGTCTCTGTGACCACACACTTTTGAGAACGAAAGCTTTGTGGAAAAGCCCGACCTATGTTGTTAAGTTCGCATACCAGTGATTCCTTTCTCTCTTAAAAAAACGAAACAAATGGGGAGAAATTAATTTTTAAAAAAATAAATAAATAAATAAAACCCCGAAAGAGAAGGAGAAATAAATGTGATTAGATAAATGATGTAAGTAAGGACATTGTTTTCTGAGCCATAACCAAGAAGACCTCGTCTACCCAACCGGAGACCTCCAACGGGCAAACCACAACAACAACAACAAGAATGAAAAGCTCAAAAGGTGCCGTGCCCTAATCCTCCGAACGCGCGAAAATTCTCATCTTTTTCATTCTTACCTCACCCAATGCTCATCTTCACTGGAATCTCGAGTCTTTGAAAGAACCCCTGCAGAGGGAATGGTCGATGATCGACAAGTACTTTCGCCCCGTGTTCAAAGCGTAACCACAGTGACTCCGGGCTGTCGTTCATGCCAAAGTGAACCGAACGAATGATTTTTTTTATACAATGCTTTTATCAATGTAAGCTGATGAATCTACAAATTTCAAAGCTTCTGCTCGAATATTCACTGAAAGCGAAAATTTTAGAAGTTCTTTGTCTTTGCAACGCGTTTCATCCTCTGAATTGCATTCTGGAAGTCCGATAATAAAAGCTCGTTTACCTTTCTCCTTGTTTCGATATGTAGATTCAAAGCAAAGATAGCTGAATACAAAATGGTCTAAGTGTGGCCGGAGAGACAGATGACTTTATGGATTTAATTTCTTCACTAATCCGTAGAAGTTGCTGTGACTGGTCCAGAATTACTTTGCTCATGAAATCTTTTAGGACTGAGTAAGTATCATTTGTTGAAGCGGCTGCATAACTTTTGTCAGCGTTTCTCGGACAAGACTATCTATGAACGGAACTGCGGAAATGGAGGGGTTGCGAAGATTAGGAGAATATTTGCCAACAATTAGCAGAGCTCTGGAAGGGCCATCTCTCATAGAGAACGGATATGTAACAAAATGATATATGCTGCGTTGAAAAATTTACATTGTTCGAGTGACGGTAACACAAAATTTCGCATTCAGATAAAACCTGATAAAATCAGAAAACTTCATTTAAACTGATTTTCTTAGTTTACAGTTCAAGCATTTTATTTTCATACATGTGTCACTCATTTTAATCATTCTCAATTTTTTTGAAGTTCATCATCGACTTCATCTTTATCTCTTCATCATTACAAATGTTACAAACAATCACAAAGTATCCAGCAAAAGGCATTGCACTCACATTGCTTTCGTATATAAATAAAATTGAATGAAATGCAATGGAATTCCAATTAAATTTTCATAACTGTTACATGCATGAAGATTAGACTTCAGAGATGAAAGCTATTTAAAAAAAGAAGATTAATGCAGTAATCTTAGAAATAGATAGCGTGCAATCGAGTAAAAGGCCGAGTTTTAGGTAAGCAATCACGGAGGCCGGCAATTAGACAGTGCGCCAAGTTCGGTTGAAGTGCTGCGTGAAATAGTGGAGGCAGTGGGAGAAAAGATTCCTGTCTGGATGGATGGGGGCATCCGTAGTGGCAGGGATGCCTTCAAGGTTTTCTACTCTCGCACCTGCTCTGAAATGGTTACATATGATAACAGTGAGAGAGTAAACCATACTGAGGATGAGTATGATTGAAAGGATCAACGTCAAAAGAATTGATAGAGCAGCCGAAGATTTACAATCTCCGGCTCGATGCAAATAGAAGATAGATCATTTTTTAAATGAAGAAACAGGAGACCCTGGAAACATTAGAAAATTGAAAGTTTGTTTTGACGAACTGAAAGACCCTGGAAACGTTGGGTGTTTGGGAGCTTGTTTTGGTGACCTGGAAAACATTGGAAGGTTGGAAGCGTGTAATTAAGAATTGGGAGACCTTGAAAGAATTGCAGGCAATCGCACTGGGAGCTCAAGCCGTGTTCGTTGGCCGCCCTCTTTTATGGGGACTGGCTGTGAACGTTAGAAGACCTTTCAGGGAAATTTAACTTTTCATATCAAAGTTTTTTTTCTCAGTCTCATTCTTCTTGTATGAATCTCATTACACCTACAATATTCCGTTCCCTTCCTTTTTTAATTAGCCCTTCAAATTAGGTAATTTTTTTTACGATATGTGGTAGAGGGCGGAAAGAGGAAGTTGTACCAACGGACTCATACAGCGGAGATGTCGATATGAATATGGGTCAATTTGTTCAAAGAAAGCACTTCACAGAGTAGAGGTGCAAAAAATTTCCAGAAAGAAATTTCGGAAATGCGTAACGGAGAGGAATGACATGAAAAGAAAGCGTTTCATGTCTTGTGGAGTGAAGAAAAAAGACGTTTATGTACTGAAATGCAGTAAGGAAAGTTGTTGAGCGATCTTTCTAACGAGTCGCTGAAGAAGTGATTAAAGTGATGAATGATTGAAGGGAGAAGAAGGCGTAGCTGGAATTCTCTCGATCCTGCAGCGAGAATTGCAATACTGCGTCCAACTGAGCGGTTAAAACTTTTAGAGAAAAGAAAGATTTCATACAACTGATTCATCCGGAAAAGAAAATTGAAGATTTGGGTTGTCTCAGATAGAGGCTTACTGTGTGCTTTTTATATTTTTAAGATCAAGATTTCCTGGCTCCTATGAATTTTGTTTTCAGGCTGCGCAAGTATTGAAGAGCTGCGAAAGTCTAAGGATCTCGTCGTACACAAAAGCTTTTTCTCCAAAATTTGAGCTTTTTCTCAAGAATTAAATTCCATCTTACAAGGACAAACGATCATGTTGTTTAATGGATATACTAAACATTTGCTGTAGAGAATTCAAAAAAAAGAACTGGTAAAGTTTGAACTGGTTAAATAATAATACATTTCACTTTTTGGAGTTCAAAAGCTGAGCATAGTGATGATACACATTGGAAGTCTAAAGCATTTGTCACAAATTCCAAGTTGTTGGGTGTTTGTTCTCATGTCTCTCTTTAACGAAAAAAAAATTTGATACGAAAGAAGTATGTATATAAATACTACCTTTTACTATATCTATCTATATATATAAATATATCTATATGCTATGGCTAGAATTGATAAGGCGCTTTATATTGAACAGATCTATTTATGTCGGCTTTCAGATGGCTCTTTCGGCTAAATATGAAAACTTGTCCTATGTGGCCTCAGTAAATATTATTTTTAAATTAATTTTACATAAAAAACGCTTAGGCTTAGACAGAAGTTTCAGCTAATGAGGCCGTACAGCTTTGGCTAAAAAAGCTAATGTGAACAGAGATGAGTAAAGTACAATAAAATTCATCCAAATTATTAGCCAGGAGACTTTCTATACGGTCCTTTTTCATGTGATAATTGGCGTATCAAATATTTCTTTCTTCTTAAAATTCGTAGCCGTTTTTTTGTTGCTTTTCATCTCGCTCTATTTTTCTCTCTTTTTTTCTCTCTCGCTATTTTTCTTATAACAGTAAAGTAAGACCGAAATCGCTTTTATTCATTTTTTACCGAGAATTTTTGCGAGTTACTAACTAAAAGAAGAATGAAGTCATAGTCTTCGCCACAAACAGAAAGAAATGACGAGGAAAGATATAAAAGACCTAAATCGATAGAAGTTCTCCATGGCAGCGGATGTAAACAAAACCAAAAAAATGTTGCCTGGAAAAACTGGGAAAGGAAGAAGGAATGATTTATAAAAAGATGAAGAGATGGAGAGAGATAAGTAAAAATAGTAATGAGAGTTGAGAAAGCGAGCGCTGAAAGAAAGAAAACAAATAGAAAAATCAAAATGTGTAAGAATGACTTTGATAGAGAGAGAAAGAAATACACGAAGAGACACTGCAATTACTCATACTTCTTTTCTCATCGCCGTGTGAGCCGTAGCTCGAAAGAATATTATAGTTGAGGGTATTTTTTTTCGTTTCGTAGTGGCTTATTTTTCCATGACCAGCCATGGTCAGTGAGTACGGATTGTGAACAGAATGTTTCATGCTTATGATCGATTAACCATTAATTCATTCATTGAGTTGTTCTTCTAAACTCTTACTTCAAAATTTGATTATCCTTCTGAAGTATCCTTACAAAATAATGTTCCGAAAGCTTTTTTCAAAAGTTTTTGGGTTAATAAGCAAAAATACTACTATTTTTACAGTACTTTTTATTTTCGGTAAAATATGTTATTTTCTGAATTTGGTTTTTTGCAATGAATTCAAATGCTGTGATTTCGTCAGCGGAAAAATCTCCGATTACTCGCATTTTTCCGACTATCGAATGTCCGCTATCGAGTCGGCCAATTCCCTCGCTATCCGGCTGCTGCGAATCTCCTCTGCGGCAAATTTTTCTTTCGTACTTTCCCCTTTCTCTCTTGCAACTGCGCTCGCGATCATCCACGAGGGCGCAGTGGGAGATGCGAAAGAAGAACTCACTCAGCTCCTTCTTAAAGGTTTGCATCTTTCATTTAGCAAGTTATTGAACTATCAATACAATTCATTTAAAAAGGAAAAAGGTTTGTTCGAACCTATGAGAAAAAAGACCATGAGCTTGCTTCTTAGCAGAAAAAGCGCTAAAACTGTTCAAGTGTGAAAACATCGGATGGTGCAGAAGCATCATGGTAGCACAGGAAGACTATTTGTTGCAGGCCTATCGGAGGACGAGGTCCTCCCCTTCTACTCCAACCTGAACAAAGCGGTCTCAAACTGCCCTGACAGCGTCGTGAGTCTCTTCTCCGACAGCTTCTGAAGTATGCATCCACGAGTGAAATGAAGCCTTTCTCTTGGAGGTAACCTCGAGCGTGGCGAGTCGCTTCTTCGTTGCTTCCTCCTTCTCATTGATGGAAGAGTATCAGAAACGCATACAGGAGAAGTACGATGTTCAAGTTGAGCATTCCAACTTCGACGAGCTACAGGAAGCTGCGGAAGTTGGTTATTCATTATGAAAGTAACTGAAAGCTCTGATAAGGAAGCAGTCAATTATTCAAGTGAAAAACTTTATTGTAGAGCATCAACAGTTTTGTGGATGAAAAGACGAAGGGACGCATATCCAGCATCGTCACTCTTGATGATTTGAAGTTACTTCATACTTTATATTATTTCGTCTGTTGTCAGAAGTTTTGTCTCCGTGAGAGAATTGTTTAAAAAATATCAGATGTGACGAGTACTCATTTTTATGAAAATGAACTACCTTTTCATGTTTTCGTTTCCAAATAAACGTTTTTTTTTTTAAATAATAGGACTATTCTCATGAAATTATTGTTTGATGTAACTGAGACGATACGAGGTCCAGCCAAAAACATTAACGAGAATAAGTTAGTCATTTCATTCGTTAAAAAAGGTGGAGAACGTTTTGTAAATTGAAAGGCACATGTTTAAATGCTACCAGAGATGCCGTGGCTGTTCTTGTGAATGCCATTCACTTCAAGGCGAAGTGGGGGAATGAGTTCGACGCAAAGGAGACGAATGAAGACGTGTTTCATGCGGCCGAGGGGAAGCGCATAGTTAGATTTGTCTTTTCGTTGATAACCATTTAGCTTTACAGGGTGCGGCACAAACATGGCAAAGAAAAATTTAAGTCGAAAACTTAAAAAAATGTTTTAAAAATAGTTCAAAGACATTTGATGAATCTACATGGTTTCTGCTAACTCTATTAAAATTTTCATCATCATGGCTTTTCTCTCCTTGAAATGTTGGCTGCCAGTAACCAAATCTCTACTCACCACCACATTCTTTCTTTTCTAGAGCAATTGCTTTATGTAATAAAGTTACAGATAATTTCAAAGAGATTCAAGATATCGAAGCATTCGGCCAGGCTCTAGAAGAGATTGACCTCTCAAATCTCATAGCCCTACCGAACTATATGTTGTCAACAACAAGAGTTGACACCAACGAAAATTGATAATCTTATTCCCCATTATTCCACATTATTTTCCTTCCTATCTCATGATTCCATATAAGCGATGGCCTTACAAGCTATCCTATGGTAATGAAGAATTTCAAAAACTCAAAGTTTGAATCCTTCGAAGAAAGTTCTTGTTAAATACCGGAACAATTTTTCGCCTCAATGCCTGCGGTCTGTCGTCACCAACTCCCCTTAACGTCCCCGTAAGGTCATTCGTCCACGAGGAGGCCGAATCGATTGATAGTCCCACATGTCAATTATAACAATACTATCAATGAATCTCTCATACACGTCTCTTTACTCATACACGTCTCTTAACTCATACACGTCTCTTAACTCATACACGTCTCTTAACTCATACACTTCTCTTAACTCATACACGTCTCTTAACTCATAAGAAGCGGTCGAATTGATTTCTCAGTGCCAACTGGACCATTCAACAGTTTTCCTTTTCATTCCTACCTCAATTCATCTTTCACTATGACCAGTCACCGTCAACCAATGGACTCTTCTTCTCCTCAAGATGACGCCGAAGATCTCGCCAACGCCCTCCAGACTTGCATTCGAGCTGAAGATCTGAACAAGCCCTCTTTACCGTCCCATATTCCACTGCTCCTGAAGACATGCTCTACAGTGATGGTAAAAATCTTGACAGAGAGTAAGTCTCAAGAGAAAGTCACTGTTGAGACTATTCGTCATGAAATAGATGAAGACAAACGTCTCCGTTTTTGATTGAACGCTCCCCAGAACACTCGAATCCTTCTTCTTTACCCTCAGTCCATGTTGCCCCCCCCCCCACCGACGCCCTAATAAGCTCTCTACTGGACGCAGCAGGAGTTGCTGTATCAGGGTTCGCTCACTTCCGCATGGGCATCAGAAGAAACGATCAGACCTATCCAAGACTTCTCAAAGTGATCTTCCCGACGAAAACCCACCAGAGACACTTTCTCAGCCAGACGATCTCACTACGTTACAACCCTCGTTTCAAATCCATCTACATACGGCTAAGTCTGACTCGAGAGATGAGAGAGCAAGAGTAATTGCTTAGACAAGAGAAAAGAAAACTGATCGCTGAAGGAAAAAAATGTTGTCATCTTCGATGGGAGCTTGATGTCACGAGTGGAAGCGGATGCCCTGCGAGTTTCTCGTCGGACCCGTACTACGACTGGACCTGCGTCCACGCGATTATTCACGTTTTCTTTCCATCCTCAAAGAAGCCATCTCTAGCATGTTCCTAGTCATTTTCCTCGTACTTTTAATTTTGTTTTTCCTTCCCATATATGTAGGCTTATCGCCTATCGCGATGCTCTCTTTCCTAACATACGTATTCCTGCTGTTCGTTTACTCTCTAATAAAGCAAGTTGTGATCTATTGAAACAAATCAACAAGTGGAATAGAAGTTGCCAGCAGGCCAAATTATCTCGATCACAGAATCTCTATCAGCATATCGCCTCTCTGACAAGACCTAAACCTTCCCCTCCGCTCCAACTCATTGACCAATCTGGTCACATATCAGTAGAGTCTAGTAAGAAATGTGAAATTTTAGCATCCGAATTCGCATCTTCTTTCACTCATGATAATCACTTGCCTCCCCCTATGTATTGCCCTCGCATAACTCCTAAGATGTGTCCTTCATTGTTTCTCCCTTCCACAGTTGAACGTTTTCTTTCTAAACTGAAATATTCTGGCACCCATGGGGCAGATGATATTCCTCAACTTATATTCAAGAAATTTGCTTCTTCTATTGCTCTTCCTTTGGCTCACATTTGTAATATTTGTATGGACACTGGTTCGACTCCCACTATCTGGAAACATTCTTTAGTGACAGCCATTATGAAACAAGGCAAGGATGCATCTACACCTTTTTCATATAGACCTATTGCTATTCTCTCACCTGCTTTTAAAACGATGGAAAGATTAGTTAGATCAACTATTTTTGAGCACTTGAGTCGATGCGCACTTTTCTCTCACAGTGAGAAGTGCGTTTATTGAGAGCTCTGATATTGATTTCTTCACCCAGTGCCCTAAATCCTATTCCTGTCCAAACATGTCCTCTTCTTCTGCCAACATTGAAATCGCCTCTCTTCTGGAAACCTTCTGTTTACAAGCAGACACGATAGCAACTCAAGCGCGAACCATTGAGGCTCAAAACAAGCAGATTGAGTCTCTCACTCAAGAAAAGTTTGCCGTTTCATCAGCAGCCCAATCTACTCATTTCACTTTGTCTCCAGACGCTGTTGCATATGAGGCAGTCAGACGCTGCCTACTCGAAGACAAAGATGTTATTGAAGAGAAGGCCAAGAATATCGTGGTTGTTGGTATGGAGGAACACGAATCGGACTCAGTCTTAGCCGCGAACGATGAAACCTTCGTTTCAAAGTTCATACAAGAACTGGATATCCAGGGCATTTCGGAGGCCTTCAAGAGAGGCGAAGTCAAATACAAGCGGTTTGGCAAAGCGGAGCACAAAAGAGGAGTTCTGAAGATATATCTACCGTCTACAACTCTTCGCTCAGCTTGTCTGAAAAAGATAAGAACTTCAAGGCTTAATGTCCTGCAGTCTCTTCCCCGAGTCTTCGTCAGAGAAGACTTGACCAGAACTGGACTCGAATTAGAAAATCAGTGCAAACATATTGCCAGAGAACGGAACCAGGCGGCCGGGCAGATAGAGTGGACCGTCAGAGGAACTCAGCTGTCCAAGCTATCGACGCCGAGACCATTCCGAGAAGAACAGAAGAGGTCATTCGCTAACGTTATCAAAAGAACTTCTCGCTAGGTCAGTGGCAGTGTTAGGAATTCTTTTTCTTGCCCTTTAACGAAAGCATGTTTATTCAATGCGAGATCTATACGCAATAAAGTAGCTGATCTTGATTTTTTGCTTATTTACAATAACTATGATCTTGTTTTCGTTACAGAAACTTGGCTTTCTTCCTTAGATTCCGATCATGAGTTTTTGAAGGAGCATAAATATTTGTTGTATAGATGTGATCGTTCCCTAAATGATCCTTATCAAGGCGGAGGAGTTGCCGCATTTGTCTCCCTTAATATTCCATCTGTTCTAGTTTCCTCTTTCCAAGATAATGGCATAGAAGTGATATCTCTCGATATCTTCAACCCTATTGCACTTCCACGGCAAATGCGATGCGTAGTGATCTACCGTTCCCCTTCCTGTACATCAGCAACGATGATCAGATTGTTGTCCTACATTAAATCGATTACTCTTCCCAATATACCTATGGTGGTAGTAGGAGATCTCAATCTTCCATTTATTGACTGGAATAGCCTATACACTTCTTACAATGAGAATCATTCCTTGTTCTTAGATTTTTGCTGCGATGAGCATTTTTTTCAATTCGTCTCCCAACCAACACGTGGTACGAACATATTAGATATTGTGCTGTCTAATAGTCTAGTTGTTCCCGACTGTATTGTGATTGCGCCTTTTTCATCAAGTGACCATGCCACCGTAGAATTTCAAGTGTCTTTCTCAGCTTTTCCTGCTGCTTCGGCTCCTTCTATAAGAAATTTCGCGCGTGCGAATTGGGCTATGATGGAATGGCTGATTGCATCTCATGACTGGACACTTTCTCTAGCTCTTTTCGACTCTGACGCTGCTAATAACTACTTTGTTGACTTCCTTGTCCACCTTATCGACCGTTTCGTCCCTTTGTTCTCCGATTTCTCTGATATCGACCTCTATCCACCTAGGCTCCGAACAATGTATTACAAGCTTCAACGAGCTCCACTTCATTCTCCTAATTCTGTTTACAGTCACAATCTTTCTGCTGAATTTTCTAAACAGTTACATTTGCACCAGATTGAGAAAGAAAGCAAACTAGTTTGTAAAGGAAACCTGAAATTGTTTTATTCTGAATGTCGCAGTCGCTCTAAGGACCGTAATTCAGCAATGCCCACAATAGTTGATCAATCTAATCGAACTTTGGTTACTTCATTATCTAAAGCCGAAGCTTTCTCAGATTTTTTCTCTTCGGTGTACTTGACCCCTCGTTCTATTGTTCCTGAGATCTATCCGACGACTCCCTCGAAATTGTACTTTGATTTCATAACTCATGATATGATATTGAATGGTATTAGAAAGTTGAGCAATAAGTGTAATACCTCTCCTGACACCATACCAAATATTGTTTTCAAGAAACTGCGTTTTGTGCTTCTGAAACCGTTATCTATTATTTTTAACAATTCTTTACTTTCTGGAAAGGCACACTCTCTCTGGAAAATGACGATAGTTAAACCCATCCCTAAACCCAAATCTGCGGCAGATCAACTTTCAAGTTATCGTCCTATTTCGTTAACTTTTTCAATCTCTAAAGTTATGGAAAACGTTTTGATTAGTCAAATTGATGCTTACTTGGAGAACAAGTCTATTCCATCTCCTCATCAATTCGGTTTTAGAAGCAAAAGGTCCACAGTAACTTCATAACTTCACTAGTACAATCACATTGTTACCTTGCGGATTTACTGTCTCATGGAAAGGCTGTCGATGTTGTTCTCCTTGACATATCTAAGGCCTTTGACACAGTAGACCATAATCTTTTAGTACGCAAACTTGAAAATATAGGAATTTGTAATCCTGTCCTTGGATGGATTCGTGATTATTTGACTGAAAGAATGCAGACTATTTGTGTTGACAATGAGTTTTCAAGCACTTCCTCTGTAATTAGTGGTGTGCCCCAAGGATCAACAATCGGCCCTAAATTATTCTTGTTATTTATCGATGACATAAAGGAAGTTATTCCTTCGGCTGTGCAATATTCGATATATGCCGACGACGTGAAACTGTTTACTGAAGTACCACTTTTCTCTTCCGATCTCCAAATAGCCATTGATAACATCTCTAACTGGTGTCAACATTCCAATCTTGAGCTATCTGCTGAAAAATGCGTTGTTTCACACTTCGGTTCCAATGCCATGATGAATTACTATCTTAACGGAGTGGTCATGAATAAAGTAAAAAGTAAAAATGATTTAGGCGTTGTGTTCTCTGATAATCTTTCCTCCAATAAACAAGTAGAGATTGTCTGTAAGAAAGCAACAAACCTTGCGAACTTATTCTTGCGTACATTCAAGACTAAGTCTCTTGATGTTCTGACTCTAGCTTTTGTCACTTATGTACGCCCAATCCTCGAATACACGACTGTAGTTTGGTCCCAAACAACCATAGGCCTTGTGAAAGACATTGAAAAAGTTCAAAGGAGTTTCACCAGAAGAATCCTAGCTAGGAACGGACTTCCTCGATTAGATTACTCTGAAAGACTAGAAATGCTTAATCTAGAGTCACTTGAATACCGCCGCGTTGTTGCTGACCTAGTATTTATCCATAAAAGAATACATTCGTGTTCTGAATTTGATTCTTCCAGACTATTCATTGTTAAACCACTTCTTAAGAATATTAGAAATGCTCACAAGTTGAGAATCGCATTGCCTTTCGCTATAAACAGCTCCCGGTTCTCTACATGTGCATCAAGAATTATCTCTATATGGAACTGCCTACCTTCTTAAATAGTATGCATTCATTCTGATATGATGTTTCTGACGAAACTGAAAGAACTTCCTAAACATACTATTTTACCTAGCCCTATTGTTTCTGACTAATGGCTTTAATACACTGCCACTGTATTACCTCACCTTCTTCTTTTTCATTTCTTAATTTCATCTTATATAAAAATCCATGTTATATTGTTTTTATATTTCGATTCCACGTTAAACATACACATGTACATGGAAATAAAGAAAGAAAAGAAAGATACAACATTTTGCCTGTGAATCAACATGGTTTTAGAAAGAATGCCTCTGTAGTTAGCAATTTGCTAGCTTGTGAAGCTGATTGGAGTCGTTCGCTTAGTGAGGGCTCTACTGTCGATGTTATATACTCTCGACTCTTTCAGAATTTAACGTAACAGTTTTAACGTAACTTTAACGTAACAGACCAAAATTTAACGTAACTTTAACGTAACAGACCAAAACAGTTACATAACGGCAGTTTTCATAGATTACAAAAAAGCCTTCGACTCCATCCCAATTAATCTCCTTTGTAATAAATTATCTTATTACGGCATTACTGGGTGTCTCCATAGGTGGATTTCTTCTTTCTTGAATAACCAAACTCAGAGCGTAGTTATCAACCATAGCTACTCACTGTCTTCTGTGGTTACTTCTGGAGTGCCCCAGGGGTCTGTTTTGGGCCCCCTCTTTTTTCTCCTTTTCATCAATGAGTTTCCCGAGTGCCTTCCTCCTGGTATTCAATGCTTTTTATACGCTGATGACGCTAAACTTTATTCTATAGGCAATCACCAACTTCTTCAGCAAGGATTGGATGCCCTTGCTTCCTGGTCTAGTAAGTGGGGACTCTCTATTTCAAATACTAAAACGGTTTTCATGCGAATCGGACAGTCTCATCCGACATGCAAGTTGTCTCTCTACGGTTCTGAGCTGCCTGAAGTAACAGTTTTCCGTGACTTGGGTGTCACCTACGATTCTAAATTGTGCTTTACAAAGCACATCTATAACATTTGTAACAAAGCTAGGTCTGTAAGTTTTCTCATTTTACGCTCTTTTCAAACACCAAATAAACATATCCTATGGAGCCTGTTCAATACGTACGTCAGACCTATCCTCGAATTCTCTTCTGAGGTTTGGAGCCCAAGCGACGTTACTTCTATCAAGAAGATAGAGAAAATTCAGAGGCAGTTCACTCGTTTAGTATTCAAACGTTCGCATTACATCCCATCCTATGAACAGAGACTAAAAATACTCAAAGGGCGTACTTTACTATCGCGAAGAAATTCTATTGATTTGCTTACTGTATACAAAGCTGTTTTCGGTCGCTTAAAAACATCGGAAAATTTTCTGAAGTTTGCACCTAACAGCCGTTTTACTAGAGGGCATAAATTCAAATTACTTTTACCAGTCTGCAAAAATAATAAACTAAAGAATTTTCTACCATTCCGAGTGGAAGCAGTATGGAATGCTTTACCCGAGTCATTCTTCAATTGCTCATATAACCACTTCAAAAATTTGATCCAAAACATATAATGTACCGACTCAGATATGCGAGTATTTTTCCCGGAAAAGTCTACACGGATCTATGTACTCCACGGAGCTAGTAGATGAACTTTCACGCGACATTGACTGTTTTCTATAGCAGCCTCTCATCTCGTGTGCGGATGGACTATACAAACGCCAACTCTTACACCGCAATTCCTTTTCTGATCTTCCCCTGCCACGATAATAATAAATAAATAATATATGTATTTAGATTTTTCACGTGCGTTCGACATTGTCAGCATATTCAAACTTTTCTACAAATGTTCTCATTACGACATATCTGATCCCTTAGTCTCTTGGCTAAAATCTTTTCTCACAAATTGTACTTTTTCTGTCCGTATGGGAGACAAGTTGTCCACTCCCCGTCCAGTAATATCAGGCGTTCCGCAAGGATTAGTTCTTGGTCCCGTTCTCTTTATTCTTTACATATCTGATTTAAATTTCGTTCTTGAACCATTCCCGAACGTGTGTTACCAAACATACGCTGACGATGCTAAGATTTATGTTTCGTACAATAAAGAAAACTTCGTTGAACGCTGTCATTAATTACAATTTGCTTTGAATGCTGTATATGATTGGTGCAATTCTAATGATCTCACTCTTTCTTCATCTAAGAGCACTCATCTGCACATAGGCTCTCGCACACAGGCTACAAAATCAACGATGTTTCTCTGAGGCCTTCCTCAGAAGTGCGGGATCTCGGAATCCAAATCGTACCGTCTCTCCGTCGAAGCCAAGCAGTGACTGACAGGGTTTTCAAAGCAACGGCAGCAATGTATTCTCTGTCATTCTAAGTTTATTTCAGGACAAAGATAGTTGAATACAGAGGGCTTCGAGATCTCGAAGTTCTTCACGGAGACATATATTTCCAATCATCATCGAAGATACCCTTGTTCATCCTACCCAAAAAGTCCAAAGCATCAATTATTAATTCTTTGCCAAGGGCAGCCGATGGGAACCGGGGGACTTGGTCGGTGAGGAGCAGCTCCTCCACTGCTGATGCCTACTCAGTCAAATCAAGTACCGCTCAAGGCAGCCGCTCTCAAATCACTCGCCAAAGCTATCCTTCTGTACTCCTCCCGATCCAATCACGGCCTGGTCCACCGCTATCAAAAAACTCAAATACGCGGATTCGTCACCCGCATGTTCTCTCATCGATCTTGAACTCTGGAAACCGTTGGGCACCCAAGGCTCCCTAGCTCCCAAACTACCCTACAATTGCATTTTTCAAAATGTATATAAAATATATAATAGATCAATTGAAGCATGAGTACAAAAAAAGAAAGTAAAGTAAGTGAGTGTGACTGCGTGAGCGAGCTTTTACCGAGATCTCGCGAACTCCCATCAACGCCAAAGGAACCCGCTCGGGTAAGAAACAACAACATGATTTCTTGAAGTATTTATTCAATAGTTAATTCAAATCTTTAATGATTTGGTTTGGTGGTAGTAAACTGATGGGAAGACTCTTTAGATGTTTAAAAAAATCTCGCTCTCAGGAATAGACACAATATCGATCGGTAGGCTGTTAAAGATAGTGACAGCTCTAGATTCAAAGATTGAAGCTTTAAAAGGGAAATTTTGACTTGAAACTTGAATTCTAAAATTGTGGGAGTTTTTAATGAAGAGAGAGGAGCGACTGAATAAATAGAAAAATTGCCTTAGTGAACCTTGAAATCGATACATTTATGTAGGAATTTGAAATCTTGTACAATACGTCTCAATTCAAAAGACTCGAGACCACCAATGCTCAAGCGTTCAGAATACGGTAATTGGGGGTGACCCGCTCTATGGAGGACTCGTCTAGTGAATGCTCTTTGAACATGTTCAATAAGTTTAACTTGTCTAATCAAGGTTTTTTCGACCATTATTCTGTCGCATATTCGATCATGAGGCGAATATATACGGTGAAAGCATGAATTGAGACCTGCGAGTCTTTTGTTTGGAAAGCTTTGAGAAAGTGATTTACTAGAGATTCCGCACTTTTCTGTTCGAGAGTGACATGATCTCGAAAGGAAAGCTGGTTATCGACTACTACTCCCACGTATTTGAACAAATTGGAACATTGTATCGGTTCTTGATCAACGTAGTACGTGTAAGGTCTCGTTTTTTTTTTACCGAAATGGACGAAAGTGAATTTCGATAATGACAATTCAAGATCCCATTTTTTACACCAAACTGAAATGTTGTTCAAGACCAGTTGGAGGTCAGAGGATAGGAAAGGCTCATGAACCAAGAATATAGTTTCAAATCGTCGGCAAAGAGAGAAAAGCTTACAGTAGATGGTATGACCATTTTAACGTCATCATTGAAATTTTTAAAAAAATCAAAGGCCCTAGGGAAGAGCCTTGCGGGACTCCACAATTCACTTTGGTTGTGGAGGATAAGGCGCCATCTATAGACACTTGCATAGACCTGTTATTCAAAAAGGATACTTATCCAATTAAGACACAAGCCTCTCAACCCAATATAACCAAATTTCAATAACTGTATGTGGTGATTTCGATGTCTGTTCTTTGAGGCAACTGTGGTTCTATCGATATAGTTCAAAATCAATAGTACTCTTTTGAAATTTATCAAAACACTGTCGCAGGAACAGCTGATGCATTGTCCGAAGATAAACGCGGGCTATTCTCAAGAATCTGATGTGAAGGTTCTGTCACTGCCCTACAAAGATGATTCTTTCTCTCTTCTACTTCTTTTACCCACAGAAGGAAAATTCGAGGTTGATCTGTTTCAACGGTTTCAGAACGTTTCCCAGCGCAAAATCACGCACACGAAATTTCGCAATAGTTATTCCGAAGCTGTAGTCATGTTGCTGGTTTTTTCATACGGTCTCGTTCTAAGCCGTACGGCCTCATTTGCGAAAACTTAACTAACTCAGAGCAGATATTTAGATGAAAAAATACATGGCATATTTTTATTGATGTTGTTTTTTATAAAAAAAAAAATTATGTTGCGAGTTGTCGCGGTGCCAAATGCCGTGTTACATACCACTCCAATATATGAATGTGGTATGTAAAATTAAAGCAAACGCGTTTGAACATAGGAGGCTCAATAGTCTCGTATTGAGATGTATGTAATAATGACTCGGTCTGCATGCGACGTAAGAAACTTTTACAAAACCTAACCGCAAAAACATGAACTTTAGGAAAAGTTTATATATATATAGCAGAAAATAACACTAAAAAATTTATGAATTAATTCAGAGTTTTCGCTCTTCCATTGACGGTGAGAGACTTCAGAGGATTATTGGCGGGCTTTCGGAGAGAGAAGTTGATGTAATTCTAATAAATGATTGCTTAAGGCTGGACTTAAGAAAGGAGTTGAGCTCTGGAACAAATAATGAACATCTAATCTTTTCAGCTATTGGAGCCTCTTAGAGAACAGTTTGCTTCTTCCAGAAAACCTTCAAATCTTATAATGTCCCATTTTCCTACTTTAGACCTGGAGTTTTCCGCTAAAACTATCTGAAAAATTTTTTCGAGAGAATTACGAAACATTCTTCTTTATGCCTCTTTTTAGGAGTCCTACCGGTAGCATTTCTAAATCTGATGATACTTTTTTGTTGGAAATGACTGCAGTTTAGAGCTGCTACTCTGCTATCTCAGGTTTATATGCCAAAGTTTACGACGGAGTCCACAATGGATGCCGTGGAAACTCTTCGCTCTCTTGGAGTATCGAAGATTTTCGACGAGATGGGAGCGTTGACTGGTATCGTACAAGATCCACGACTCTACATCTCCAAGATAGCTCACAAAGCGGTCATTGAGGTAAGGGCCGGAAGATTTCGAAGAAACGTTTGCTTTAACATGATAAAATTTTTGGTCAATGGCTTTTCACCATGTTCAAACATACTGTGAGCTCTTCATAATCTTCAAATTCTAATTTTCTTTGAACGTGTTCTGAGGCCTCTTCACGAGCCTTGGGGTCTGTACATAGCGTATGAGACACAGGAAAGATGTTTTCTATGATTGCATCGTAGCTTCCTGAACAGGTGAACGAGGAAGGAACTGATGCAGCAGCTGCCACTGCCGTTGTAACAATGGTTCGCTGCATGCCGATGCACCGAGAGGTCAGCTTATTTCAATCTCACTTATACTATTTCATCTGCAATGTCAAAGATCAGCTTTATCGCCTATTGTATTGTCCCTCGTAATGAACGCAATCGTTAGTATACTTTGCATGGACCATCTTTTACGTGGAGAAGAGAAAAAAAGCACGAGAGAAAAGCTGCGACAGAGAGTGCAGGACTGGAGCAACCAACTGAGCCAGTTCAAATTTTCCAATGACGGTTTGCCTGGAAACCGGACCCTCGGAAGACACAATTATGGTTAACAGCGCATATGTGACGAAGTACAGCAGCTCCCGGTACCTTGGATCGAATTTTCAGAGCACTGAAGACATCGAAAACGACGGCTGTAAGGTTTCAATAGAGCTTGGATAAATATTGGAAAAAAACACTGTTGTGCTATGCGACAGGAGAATGCCAGTTCGCCTTGATGAATCGGAGAGTACTTCGTCTCCGTAGCGTTGTATAGAACCGAGTGCGCCTGCAAAATTAGCTGAATGATGTCTACAAACATGGAAACCAACTTGATAAGCTCGAATTTCTATCCACAAGCAAATAAAACCGTGAGAAGAAGATTAGGCATTCACCAATCTACGGAAAAATGCGAAAATAGGCTGAGATGAGTATGCCATCAGCTCCAAAAAAGCATCGAAAACGGTCGCAAGCACCACTCACAATCTCGAAGTAGACGGTCCGCGACCGAAGCAGCAGTGGTAAAACACAATAAAAACGAATTAAAAAACCAGCAATCTGAGAACGATAGATGCCCTCGATCGTGACAAGTATAGTTAGAAAACGGAGCGGATCTCGCCATCGCGGACAACGCTGAGTAGAAAAAAAGGAAAGAAATGTATGAAGAGGTCTAATTAGAATTAGAAGGAGACGGACAGTTATAGACCGAAATCAAGAACTTCTTCTATAATAATTAAGTAAAAATGTGGAAAATGAAAAAAAAAGGATTCTGAATAAAGAATTCCATCGCACAGGCAAAAAAAAGGATTCTCTTTTTTACGATTTTAATGTACTGCTTTACAGACTCCGATATTCCGCGCTGATCGTCCATTTCTGTACGCGATCATCAAAGACGGTCTCAATGTTGTATTCATCGGACAATTCTGTTAAGCTCAGTTTAGAAGCTTTAGACAAGATAATACATATAAACTATCAACCCGTTATCAACTTTGAATGCATGTGTATCGTATCAACTGAAAGACAAGACAGAGTTTGATATGATATATTCGAGTGGATGACTATTTTCGGTAAGTTTTCCTCCCCATTATATTTTAAAAGCAAAAATATAAATGTATGCATGTTTGAACTTCTAGGAAATGCTTGGAAAGCATTGTGATTCTTCTGGAACAGGAAAGATAAATTCTTTTCAAATGATTTGTTCTAGCTCTTAACAATGTAAAGCTGGTTTTTCGACAGACAAAAACTGCGACTGATTGCATTTAATAAGGACGATTGGCTGCTTATTGAGATGCTTTTTTATGGAGTATTCAACTTATCCAAGATGAAGAATGATAATGATTGGCATCATTTTGGGAGAACTTCTCTATATAAAGTTGATCAAAATATTATAACTAGAGAGTGAAAAAATATACTGCAGACACGATCAGAATTAGAAATGCGGAAGCCGAGTGGCATGCATATTATAACCAATTCCTCTCTTAAGTTACTAAAAAGCGATGTACATGTACAAACGTTCAAAAAGAAGTGACTGATAAATCTCAGGTAAGCGTTCATTAAAATTAAAATGATATGGATACAATCTCACGCTCTTACTTATTTTTTGCGACTAGAAGAACAAAAATTATTCGCCTTTACCTTCTCAGAAGGAATATCAAAAGAATGAAAAATGAATGAGATCGTAACCATCCACCAATCCTACCGTAACCATCCACCAATTCTACCGTAACTATCCACTAATCCTACCATGAACGAGCGCCTTTATAATACACTACCGAAGACAGCATCTCTAATGAAATTGCTGGAGAAGATAAGCCGAAGAGAATTCAGATAAGCAAGACTATCGAGCTAATCACTCGACAAAGGGTTTGGAACATTGAACTATTCTTGATAGTTAAGAAAAATTTTCGTAAAAGAGAGACAGTCGGGTTTTAGGCATCGAAGACCAGGTTTTTCTATGCAACCAATTAATAGTGTTCCGTATAAACTTGGCGTGACCAACTTTCCAATTCTCTCGATTTCACTGAGAGATATCGATGAATTTTCAATACTTGCAAATCGCAAAACAATCTTAAATTCCATTGAAACCACTGCCAGTGAATAAACTTAACAGCCAAATAATAGACAAACACTCGTCACGGAAAAAAATTTAAGAAATATTAATATGTCCCATTCCCTCGCTTAGTTCCCATAGAGGAAGGTGACCCATTAAAAGCTCTCTGAGCTCAGTTAATGTCTTCCACTCAATCGATCGCAACTGTCCATCCTCATTACCATCAATCCCTTCTTTCTTAAAATCTACCTCCCCAAATGCTAGCGTATGAAGCGGCTAGCTTTAACAAATTACCGTGTCATACTGAAGAAAAAAGCGGAAAATTTGGTCGTCGTCGGCCTTCCAGAAAAAGAAACAGAGGCGGCCACGAAGGCAGCGGACCGGCAGTTCTTGCATAAACTCTCCCAGAGCTCGGATTTCCCGAAATCTCTGACTCCTGGATCGTCAAAAACAAAGGGAGTTTTGCCGGTGGCGTACACTCCGGCCAAACCATGACTTGTGCTGGATGGAAAGCTCTATGAATTCTTCCGGCTTCATTAGCTGCCTGTGAGTCCCGAGCAAGCACTCGCGCACTTTAAGGGTTGTATGATAAAAATGATGCTTCTTGTTTGAAAGTATTTTTCTACAATATAAACTTTAGATCATTCGATTCTCTTACAGAACGCAGAGAGGATAGATCTAATCTGCTATTTCTCTCTGATTATATGGAATGCTTATGAAAGTATAACTGAAGCAGCGATGGCTTGTGAAATAGTTTTGAACTTCCTCCAGTACGGCTATATCGTTAGGAAAATATGGAGAATATACAGTTGTACAGTGTTCTAGAATAGATCTAATATACATTTTGTATGCGTTAACTAGTACATTTGGTTTACTTAACTAGTACATTTGGATTACTAAACTAGTACATTTGGATTACTTAACTAGTACATTTGGATTACTTTTTATTGTTATCTCAAACTTAGTCGTCTCCGTATTCCATTATAGGAAAGCTGCTCGTAAATTTCAGCGTTATTTTAAGCCAGCGATAGATGTCACCAGAAGACTCTAAAGCCTTCCTCTCATTCTTCCGTAGCTGGTCTGATTGTGTCGTTTTTATAAGCTTTTGAACTGCTTTATAATCTGAACGAAAAGAAGGGTTGTAGCTTTTAGTTTTCCACAATATTTTTTCTCTGAGTGATCAATCTACGAAGGCTTCCTGAAGAACTTCTCTTCTGCTTTCTCTAAGTGATCAATCTACGAAGGCTTCCTGAAGAACTTCTCTTCTGCTTTCTCTGAGTGATCAATCTACGAAGGCTTCCTGAAGAACTTCTCTTCTGCTTTCTCTGAGTGATCAATCTACGAAGGCTTCCTGAAGAACTTCTCTTCTGCTTTCTCTGAGTGATCAATCTACGAAGGCTTCTTGAACAACTTCTCTTCTGCTTCCTCTGAGTGATCAATCTACGAAGGCTTCCTGAACAACTTCTCTTCTGCTTTCTCTGAGTGATCAATCTACGAAGGCTTCCTGAACAACTTCTCTTCTGCTTTCTCTGAGTGATCAATCTACGAAGGCTTCTTGAAGAACTTCTCTTCTGCTTTCTCTGAGTGATCAATCTACGAAGGCTTCCTGAACAACTTCTCTTCTGCTTTCTCTGAGTGATCAATCTACGAAGGCTTCCTGAACAACTTCTCTTCTGCTTTCTCTGAGTGATCAATCTACGAAGGCTTCCTGAACAACTTCTCTTCTGCTTTCTCTGAGTGATCAATCTACGAAGGCTTCCTGAACAACTTCTCTTCTGCTTTCTCTGAGTGATCAATCTACGAAGGCTTCCTGAACAACTTCTCTTCTGCTTTCTCTGAGTGATCAATCTACGAAGGCTTCCTGAAGAACTTCTCTTCTGCTTTCTCTGAGTGATCAATCTACGAAGGCTTCCTGAAGAACTTCTCTTATGCTTTCTCTAAGTGATCAATCTACGAAGGCTTCCTGAAGAACTTCTCTTCTGCTTTCTCTGAGTGATCAATCTACGAAGGCTTCCTGAAGAACTTCTCTTCTGCTTTCTCTGAGTGATCAATCTACGAAGGCTTCCTGAAGAACTTCTCTTCTGCTTTCTCTGAGTGATCAATCTACGAAGGCTTCTTGAACAACTTCTCTTCTGCTTCCTCTGAGTGATCAATCTACGAAGGCTTCCTGAACAACTTCTCTTCTGCTTTCTCTGAGTGATCAATCTACGAAGGCTTCCTGAACAACTTCTCTTCTGCTTTCTCTGAGTGATCAATCTACGAAGGCTTCCTGAAGAACTTCTCTTCTGCTTTCTCTGAGTGATCAATCTACGAAGGCTTCCTGAACAACTTCTCTTCTGCTTTCTCTGAGTGATCAATCTACGAAGGCTTCCTGAAGAACTTCTCTTCTGCTTTCTCTGAGTGATCAATCTACGAAGGCTTCCTGAACAACTTCTCTTCTGCTTTCTCTGAGTGATCAATCTACGAAGGCTTCCTGAAGAACTTCTCTTCTGCTTTCTCTGAGTGATCAATCTACGAAGGCTTCCTGAACAACTTCTCTTCTGCTTTCTCTGAGTGATCAATCTACGAAGGCTTCCTGAACAACTTCTCTTCTGCTTTCTCTGAGTGATCAATCTACGAAGGCTTCCTGAAGAACTTCTCTTCTGCTTTCTCTGAGTGATCAATCTACGAAGGCTTCCTGAACAACTTCTCTTCTGCTTTCTCTGAGTGATCAATCTACGAAGGCTTCCTGAACAACTTCTCTTCTGCTTTCTCTGAGTGATCAATCTACGAAGGCTTCCTGAACAACTTCTCTTCTGCTTTCTCTGAGTGATCAATCTACGAAGGCTTCCTGAACAACTTCTCTTCTGCTTTCTCTGAGTGATCAATCTACGAAGGCTTCCTGAAGAACTTCTCTTCTGCTTTCTCTGAGTGATCAATCTACGAAGGCTTCCTGAAGAACTTCTCTTATGCTTTCTCTAAGTGATCAATCTACGAAGGCTTCCTGAAGAACTTCTCTTCTGCTTTCTCTGAGTGATCAATCTACGAAGGCTTCCTGAAGAACTTCTCTTCTGCTTTCTCTGAGTGATCAATCTACGAAGGCTTCCTGAAGAACTTCTCTTCTGCTTTCTCTGAGTGATCAATCTACGAAGGCTTCTTGAACAACTTCTCTTCTGCTTCCTCTGAGTGATCAATCTACGAAGGCTTCCTGAACAACTTCTCTTCTGCTTTCTCTGAGTGATCAATCTACGAAGGCTTCCTGAACAACTTCTCTTCTGCTTTCTCTGAGTGATCAATCTACGAAGGCTTCCTGAAGAACTTCTCTTCTGCTTTCTCTGAGTGATCAATCTACGAAGGCTTCCTGAACAACTTCTCTTCTGCTTTCTCTGAGTGATCAATCTACGAAGGCTTCCTGAAGAACTTCTCTTCTGCTTTCTCTGAGTGATCAATCTACGAAGGCTTCCTGAACAACTTCTCTTCTGCTTTCTCTGAGTGATCAATCTACGAAGGCTTCCTGAAGAACTTCTCTTCTGCTTTCTCTGAGTGATCAATCTACGAAGGCTTCCTGAACAACTTCTATTCTGCTTTCTCTGAGTGATCAATCTACGAAGGCTTCCTGAACAACTTCTCTTCTGCTTTCTCTGAGTGATCAATCTACGAAGGCTTCCTGAACAACTTCTCTTCTGCTTTCTCTGAGTGATCAATCTACGAAGGCTTCCTGAACAACTTCTCTTCTGCTTTCTCTGAGTGATCAATCTACGAAGGCTTCCTGAAGAACTTCTCTTCTGCTTTCTCTGAGTGATCAATCTACGAAGGCTTCCTGAACAACTTCTCTTCTGCTTTCTCTGAGTGATCAATCTACGAAGGCTTCCTGAACAACTTCTCTTCTGCTTTCTCTGAGTGATCAATCTAGGAAGGCTTCCTGAACAACTTCTCTTCTGCTTTCTCTGAGTGATCAATCTACGAAGGCTTCCCGAACAACTTCTCTTCTGCTTTCTCTGAGTGATCAATCTACGAAGGCTTCCTGAAGAACTTCTCTTCTGCTTTCTCTGAGTGATCAATCTACGAAGGCTTCCTGAAGAACTTCTCTTCTGCTTTCTCTGAGTGATCAATCTACGAAGGCTTCCTGAACAACTTCTCTTCTGCTTTCTCTGAGTGATCAATCTACGAAGGCTTCCTGAAGAACTTCTCTTCTGCTTTCTCTGAGTGATCAATCTACGAAGGCTTCCTGAAGAACTTCTCTTCTGCTTTCTCTGAGTGATCAATCTACGAAGGCTTCCTGAACAACTTCTCTTCTGCTTTCTCTGAGTGATCAATCTACGAAGGCTTCCTGAACAACTTCTCTTCTGCTTTCTCTGAGTGATGAATCTACGAAGGCTTCCTGAACAACTTCTCTTCTGCTTTCTCTGAGTGATCAATCTACGAAGGCTTCCTGAACAACTTCTCTTCTGCTTTCTCTGAGTGATCAATCTACGAAGGCTTCCTGAACAACTTCTCTTCTGCTTTCTCTGAGTGATCAATCAACGAAGGCTTCCTGAAGAACTTCTCTTCTGCTTTCTCTGAGTGATCAATCTACGAAGGCTTCCTGAAGAACTTCTCTTCTGCTTTCTCTGAGTGATCAATCTACGAAGGCTTCCTGAACAACTTCTCTTCTGCTTTCTCTGAGTGATCAATCTACGAAGGCTTCCTGAAGAACTTCTCTTCTGCTTTCTCTGAGTGATCAATCTACGAAGGCTTCCTGAAGAACTTCTCTTCTGCTTTCTCTGAGTGATCAATCTACGAAGGCTTCCTGAACAACTTCTCTTCTGCTTTCTCTGAGTGATCAATCTACGAAGGCTTCCTGAACAACTTCTCTTCTGCTTTCTCTGAGTGATCAATCTACGAAGGCTTCCTGAACAACTTCTCTTCTGCTTTCTCTGAGTGATCAATCTACGAAGGCTTCCTGAACAACTTCTCTTCTGCTTTCTCTGAGTGATCAATCTACGAAGGCTTCCTGAACAACTTCTCTTCTGCTTTCTCTGAGTGATCAATCTACGAAGGCTTCCTGAAGAACTTCTCTTCTGCTTTCTCTGAGTGATCAATCTACGAAGGCTTCCTGAACAACTTCTCTTCTGCTTTCTCTGAGTGATCAATCTTCGAAGGCTTCCGGAAGAAGTTCTCTTCTGCTTCAGGCGGTTCTTTATCGGACAGAATCCAAGTTTACATCATGTAGCGTTGTTACAAGGAAATCGTACTTAGCCTGAGTATTTGCCAGTGTTGAGAGAGGTTCTTCCCAAAGAAAGATGTTCAATTATAAATTCATAACAACAAAGTTACCATTACGAAATTCGCCTTATACTTTTGAATCGTTACTGTTAGTGTTAAAGTTCTTTGGGAGATTCCCTGGAATGCTCAAAGCGAACAAAAAATATAATTGAAAAGAGGAGGCGACGACATAAATTTCACAAAGTTCTCTTATTCATGTTTTAGCACTAAGTACATATATCCAAGAGAGAGCTGTACCCACTTTCTTGGTAATGTATTTTTTTGTGCAGTTCATTCAAGATCTTTTCATACAGCATTCTTCAACTAGAAAATTCGAAAAAGTTCTTTTTGAGATGAGGTTTAGAATTTTTTTCTTGTAATTTTCTATCAGGTAATTTTCTACCGAATTTGTTATGAAAGTAGTCTGATTTGCCGAGCTGTCGACAAGACCGTAATCTCA